>VZRE01011750.1:0-166004 GCA_013396775.1 Cephalopterus ornatus
GCCTGGAGAAGAGAAGGATCTGGGGAGACATAATAGCAGCCTTCCAGGATTGGAAGGGAGCCTCCAAGAGAGCTGGAGAGAGACTTTTTACAAGGGCATGTGGGGACAGGACAAGGGGGAATGGCTTCAGACTGAAAGAGGGAAGATTTAGATTAGATATAAGAAAAGAAATTCTTTACTGTGAGGGTGGTGAGGCCCTGGCACAGATTGCCCGGAGCAGTTATGAATGCCCCATCCCTGGAAGTGTCCAAGGCCAGGTTGGATGGAGTTCTGAGCAGCCTAGTCTAGTGAAAGGTGTCCTGGCCCATGGCCAGGGGGTTGGAACTTTAAGGTCCCTTCCACCCCAAACCGTTCTATGACTCACAATTGCTAACTACCCACTGTCTCCTGTGCTAGGATCCTGAATGTTTCGGATCAACTACTATGAAGCTGAAGATTTATGGAATCTTTGGAATATTCTGTCTATGCAGTTACCAATAAAAAAAAAGAATGGAAGGAAATACACAGAAGATGAAGCCAAGGGTTAAAATTAAGCATTAAAATATTTTTGTGCCTCTTTTATCATATTTTTATACTGGATGAGAAATACATATATTATATGAGAAAATAAACCAGGAAATTTGGAAAAGGTTTCTTTGTGAATTTAAATTGAAGTCTTGTGTGTAGTATTTCTAGGCACCCCAAAGGAATAAGCTTTATGTTTCTTTTATCCCCTCTTATGTATTTTAACCAGGTAGAAGTATCAAATTCAAAACGCTGAGTAGAAAAATAAATGCTTAGACAATGAAATATTAATTTAATCGGTATTTAAAGACACCCTGTGAGGCTAAGATATCTTAGTCTCAGACTTGGAAATGATTATGCATCCAAGTAAGGTATAATGTCGTGCACAAAATAATGTTTCAAGAGTGTTAAAAGACTGGAAAGTCAGTACTTGGGGTCTAGCCTCTTCAGTAATGTAAATGAGATTTTTGCAATTTTAGGGGTTTTTTGTATACTTAAGCCCTTCCTTCCTCTCCCCCTGCCCTGTCTTAGGCTGTCTTGCATGTGTATGGTAAAATTTTCACATGACACCTTCAATAGCCATCTTAAATTTTGAAAAATGCGTATATCTCCCTGCAAACATAGTCTGAGATATAAGCATATAAAAAGAATTAGAAGAAAAATAAATTCACCTGACTAATTTCTGTCTGAAAAGCATTTCATCTCTATTTGCTCCTCTCCAGAAGACAGCTGGCTGTAGGGACGGAAGATAAACACCCCTGTCTTTACTTCTCAGCAAAATATCTCAACCATGACCGAGAGGGATTGCCTAGAGGCATGAGAGATGTGGCACAAAATGTCTCTTCAATCTTTGTCTCTTCTGCAATCACCACTTAGTGCAAATTTATAGTATGAAGCATTTCACGAAGATGACTTTTCAGGTGAGAACTGGGCTGAGACCAATTCGCCTTACTCAGCCCACTGGACAGGCACCTGTCAGGAGCTAAAAATATTTGCTGGTTGTTGTGAACTAACAACAGGGTTGAACTGCATAATCTGATGTGTTATAGCTCTACACCCACCGTCATGAAATTCAAGAACCTTAACATGTAAAAGCCATATTGTATTACAAATTACTCTCCTACTCCATCAATGTGTTTCTCTCAACCAGGTGCTAAGAAAAATCTCCTCAGCCCCCACTAGCTGCAGCAGTTCCTCAGCTTTAGATACTTCTGAGCACAGACTTCTTTCTCTCCTCAGAACTGGGATTTATATTCTGACTGTAGTTATAGCACACAGAAAAGACAGTTACAGTTAAGCCATGTCCATGGAAAGGCCTCATGCATCAGGCAAAACACTTCTGAAAGACTTAGAGTGTCATTAATACCTTTCTGCCTGGCTGTGGAGAAGACTACATTTGGGATACAGTATGAATTCTTGGCTTTCTGCAATCATGGAAGGTGAATCATAAAACGAAAGAGATGGAGAGGTGATTTGGGAGGACTGTCTGTCTTTGACAGGAGGCTGAAGGTCCTCCATTTATATCACTTGATGTAGGAGGAAAGGAAAAGAAAGGAGTGATATGAATAAAACCAGGGAGCTAAGTGAAAGGATTTATGTACAAGAAAAAAGAGATTTTCAGTGGCTGTGAGTACATTTGGGCTGGAGTGTGGAACATGATGTAAGCGTGGTATGTCTTTCAGTGGTAATGGGGATATTAAAAAAAAAAAGGAAAATATATGTAAAATAAAATAGGATACATTTATGAGCAAGATTGTATGACAATCTTGTTTACAGGGTTGTTAGGAGATCAGATTTACTCACCTGGAAGTCTCATATCGGTCCTATGTTTTTAAGCTACACACCACTAATATAGCCATCAAAAGTAAAAACCATATTTGGACAAATCCTGAAAGGTGTATTTAACTGCTACTGTCAAAATCACTGAGAATATGAAAAGCTAGTTTGCTAGTCTGCCCAGAAATTCATATAGTAGAAGAGTGTGTTTGATTATAGAGTATTATGCTACTGTAGGTGGGATAGTATTGAGCAGCTCACTTGTTAGGGTGGTGTCTCTGCCATGGTTCAGATGTGAACACCTTGATAGCAAGGAAAGCAAGCCTGCGGGAATGCAGTTGTGTGTTCTTGTCTGCAGAAGATAGAGAAAAATAATGTACATGTATTTGATATAATGAGAATGGCAAATCTGTCTAAAATATTCTCAGCAAAGCAGCACTCCAGGAGCTTGATAAAAAAGGAGGTAAAATAAACAAATCTGGTTTTACAATAGCTGCATGTTGCTAGAGCTGAAGTTGTTGGAAGGAAGCTAGTGGAACGAAATGATAAAGTATAAAAAAAGTGAGGGGATTGTGTTGTGCTGATAGCATAATCGTGTTAAGGGGGTGATAACCATGTTTTAGGTGCATGATCTGGTGAAGGGTAGCAATACAGAAATTAAGAAAGAAAGGGTGCTTTAAGTGATGACAATGACAAATACTGATTTGCTTTTTAGCTAAACATACCATCTTCTCATTTATTCTTTCTAGATAGTAAGAAGCAACTCACTTGTCACATCAGATGATGAAATTGAGTTTTTTGTTCCCTGCTTAAGTCTTCCATCTGGTAGCAATGTAAGTACAACATGATAATAAATATATTCTTACTAAAAGGTCTCTGACATCTCTTTACAGGAGCTCTGTCAGATACAATTCAGATTTTTATAATCTAGCTAAGTAAATCTTTTGGGTAGGATTAAAATCATAAGTTGTCGTTCTTCTTGCATAAGTACTACTTAACAATTTCTGCAGTTGCTTTGAGGCTTTGAACACTTCAAAACATGTCCTGTATGGGTTAAGATAAAATTGGCGGGACCACTGGGTTGTAAGCAGCACCATGAAGCCAAGCTGAAGATGCTCACCAGTGGTGCACTGCTGAGGGCAGCAATCCTTCCCCACTCTCTGGCACTGGTGAGACTGCACCTGGAGCACTGTGCCCAGTTTGGGGCTTCTCAGTAGAAGAGAGAGGCTGGAGAACTGGATGGAGCCAGAGCACAGCGGTGGGACACCGTGCCGGTCAGGGCAGGAGCACAGGGTGTACGAGAAGCTGTGAGATGTGGGATTGTTCATCCTGGAGAAGGCAATTCTGAGGGGAGGGAGCCCTGATTGCTGCCTAATGGTAAGTGTGAGGGGAGAGAGAGACAGTGTCTTCCAAGGGACACAGTGACAAGATGAGAGAATTTCCTCAGTGAAGGAAATTCCCATTTGCAACTAGGGAAAATAAATGTTCATAAAGAACTAAAGCAGGTTCAAGTATCACCATTGGAGATACTTGAAGTTTAACTGGGTAAGGCCAGAGCAAATAGATTTCATTCTGAAGTTGGATCTGATCTCTTCAAAGTAGGTCCTACTCTGAGCAGAGAGGGTAGACTGGATAAACTCCAAAGGCCCCTTCTGTCGTAAACTATTCTACCTTACTGTGAAAATTGGTCGTTCAGATACAGAGACATTTTCTCATAATTCAAATGGGTAAGTGGGGGCAGCAGTTAAATAGGCTGCCTAAGGTAATAAAGCTATTTAGTGGCATCAGATTTAGTGGTATCATATGTGCTTTAAACCTTTCTTGTTCCTCATTTGAAATATGCCTTCACATATTTTCATAGAATCTGTTTATCCTAACTTACTGGGACAACTTTTTTTAGCAGACTACTGATCCATGAGGTATTAACAATACTGAATATACAGTTACCTACTTGCTCTTTAGGCTTTTTTTTAGGTTTGCCCTTGCACATTTTCATTTATCACAGTGAGCAGGTGACCATGTCAGGCAGATGTGACAGTGTGAATGAATATACAAACTTAACCATTGTCTTTAAGCAGATGAAAGAATGACATGAATATACATTCAGTGATTCCAGATGACACCTAGTTTTTGTAAATTATTATTGTTCAAATAAATGTGCAGAAAAAAATAAGCTGATCTTATACACACGTCTGCATATACATACACAGACCAGACTGATTTATTAAAAAACACCCACCAGCACATAGGAACTGGAAAATGTCAACTTAAGGGAGCTGCTGGGGGAATTTGTGTTCACTGTTCCTCAGCCAGGCTGTGTGCTGACACAGAGTTGCTGGTGTGTTGGTCAGCTTCTGAGAAACAAGAGCCACAGCCTGCTCTGTAGGTGCAGTTTAGTGCCTTACAAGTGTATGAAGATCATCTATACCAATTCAGTAAAACAGTAGGTCAAAGCCTTCATGTGTAAAGGCTCTCTAAAGCCTTTAGTAACTGTAATTAATGGGCATGTTATCTGAATATAAACTGATAGTCATGTTCCTCTGAGTCCTGAAGATTTTGTTTTACTTCATACCCAATGTAGCAATGCTAAATATTTAAAAAATTAAATAAATATTTTTAATTTTAAATTAAATTAAATTAAATTAAATATTTAAATATTTAAAAAATTAAAGATGTAACAGTGTATTGGCAAGTCCTACACTCCCTGAAGTCTGCTAAACTGAGGAGCGGGGCCTCTACATACGAAGTCAGTCAGTATCTGTCTCGCCTCACTTCTATTTTTAATTGAAAAATTGTGACTCAAAGCGAAGATGAAAGACTCAAATTGTAGTCTATTTACTAGAAAGAAGCTCACGCTATTTATGACATTATAGTTTTCTTTAAAATACAAGAGAAAACTTCTGCTAAGTGCTTGTGTATAGCACAGCTGTAAATTCTTGTTTATCTGCTGTGCTGCAGTTTGCGTGTCTGTGTTTCTCGTCTTGTTGTGATTACTGAAGAGTGTTTTTTTCTTTATTTTTTGGAGCTCTACAGTGCTGGCGTTTATCGAGAGAAGACACACAGCAAAGCCTTGCATAAATAATGGCAGTGGGCCAAGTACCGCCGAGGTGGTTGCCAGCACAACGCCATTGAAGTCAAAGGAATTGCACCACGGGTGAGTTTGGCCGTTGGCTCAGGTCATGGAGGACTTTAACATGACAATTTTAAGTAATGCATCAGCTGTTTAAGGCAGTCAAGTCTGGGTTTGCTTCTTGTTTGAATACTGTATTTGAGCTATTTCAAATAAAGGAGCTGAACTTCTGCTCAATGGAGTGAATGGGGTTTTTGTTAGTGGACTACTTTTGCAGTTTCTGTTCTCAGTTAATCTGCTGTGAGTGCTAAATAACTCAATTTCATAAGAGGTCATGACAATAGTACTGGGGTCTAGTGAATTTCTGGGAAGATGCACAGTGCTGAATAATTAGTGGGGTTTGTGTTCTAATCATGTACTTAATATATTGTATTTTAAGTGACAGGATGCTTCCTGTTGCAAGCACTCTTTTGCTTTGTTTCATTAGAAACCTGTAAACAGCACTGATTTTTAATGGTGCCTGGTTTGGTTTGCCTTGCTGGCTGTTGTATATATCCACTTGTAGTAATCAGCTTGGTAAATAAAGAACTAATGAATAAACAACTGCTACTGTGCAAGGACAGAATAAACTGTGCTAGGCATTAAGTAGTAGGGCAGGTCAGTAAGTTTATAATAGACTTATAAACACACTGAGAAGCCAGAGTCTTATCAGAGGAAGGCAATACAGATTTGGATGTTAAATTTGGGGGTGTATGAATGAATGGCAACCTGATCCAGACCCCAGATTCATATTGCTAAGTACTGCTGAGTAAGTATTAAATAGCATTAAATAGAGGTGCCTGTCACCTGAAATTCATTAGAATTCAGGCCTGTGTTTAATCGATCATTGCTAGCCCATGATAGCATCACAGTCAGGTGTCAGGGTCATGTAGTGAATTGAGAAATTGTGGCATATGTTTAAATCAAGTGGCCATGCAGATATATGTCTCAGAACTTGAAGAAGTTAAGTGCCCACAAAAAGAAGCTAGTGAGTAAACTGAAAGATCCCAATGACATTTCAGGGTTTTTTTTCTTTTTAAATATAAGATTTTATCCCAATATTTCCAAGCTTTGTTGGTGAAGTAGAGAAGACATGACTAAATTATCACTATAGTAAAACAAATTTTAGAAAACATTGCATGAAGAGAAATTTAAAAGCAATCCAATGAACAGTTAAAGCTTGTGCAACTTTGTGTCATATTTTACACTTCATAAAACAGTTTTGCCTCCTTGATTAGTGGAAAACCTCCAACAATTTTGGAAATAGAGTGTCATTTAAAACAATAAATCTGTTTACAAGTTTGTTAAGGTAGATCCAAAATTTGTATTTCAATAACTGTAATTTTTAAATGTGATATTCTTGCTTATCAGTGAGCAAGTGTTATATATTACCTTGAAGAAGAATATCTACCCCAAAAGTGGAGGTGTAGCTAGTTTTTTTGGTCTAGTTAATCATTAAGTATCAATAGATAGCTCTAGAAGAAATAAAATTAATCATAGTATTGGAGAATTTGAGGTAAAATTTTGAAGAAAAAGAAAACTCTTTCACATAAGCAACAGCAACAAAATCCAGAACTATGCTTTTTAAAAGGCATGTCATTAAGTGAGACCTGTTTTATTTATTGTTTTAATAGTATAATTTTTTCAAACTTTTGCTATGAGTACGCTCAATAGAGACTTTTGGGGGAGAAAAAAACCAACACAAAATAAACCTGCCTGTCATTTTATGTAAAGAGGAGTAAAAAGGTGATGAAATCAATGTGTATAAGAAAACATTAAGGATTAGTCCTGGGGAAAACACATGCCTATGTCTGTTCATTTCCGTAAATCAAACTGCCTTCACCCTGTATACTTCCAAGCTAAGAAAAGATCCCCAAGTGGCAGCCCCAGTGCTGGGCAGGCTGTACGTTGTACGGGTGTGAGCTCCTAGGGTCTCACAGCAATATATGGCCACCTGCAGCTTTCTTGTGAGCCACAGTTGGCAGCCACTGTTCACTTTCAGGTATAATTTGTTCCATTAGCTACTGTTAGCCAAACAAATCAGATTGCTGGATAAAACTTAACAAGACCTGTATTGTCTCTTCCTTAGAGGCGAGTTTCACTGCAAGCAGTTGGTGTGTAAAGTATTCTTCCTACCTGGCTCCCTGATCTTCAGCAATAACTTGCTAGGGACAGCAGAGACAACTTTTAACCACAATGGCCATGGCCTTGACTGTGTTGGGGATTTAAACCAATGCTACATAGATGACTGAGCAAAAACCTACCATGTCCTGTAGGGGCAATTTCTAACGAGGTTTACCAAGTTATTTAATTTCTGAGTAATATAAATGCTTCATTGGAAAGTCAACCCTGCCTTTATTAATAGGCAAATTACTGGGAAAAAACCCAACTATATGAACTGCGTATAATCTGTCTGTGACAAACTGTAGTAGGCAAGACCTCCAAACAGAAGAAACTAGGTGGTCCTTTCTTGACTGAAGCTACTGTTGCCAATCTACTAAGCTAAACACACATTTCACAGCTTGTTGCTCCTTGAATACATTCAACTGAGTTCACTTTGTGTGCCAAG
Organism: Cephalopterus ornatus; assembly: GCA_013396775.1. NCBI lineage: Eukaryota > Metazoa > Chordata > Aves > Passeriformes > Cotingidae > Cephalopterus > Cephalopterus ornatus. The sequence continues at coordinate 7,959 of VZRE01011750.1, forward strand.
TACTTGTTCAGAATACACTGAACATAACATCTAGTTTTTCTGCCAAAATGGCCTCTGTCAAGCCTCCCTCCTGCATTTAGCCAGCTACAAAAGCTGTTCCTTGCTAGTGAATTCCAGTACCATCAGTGTTTTCTCTGAATTATTATAGTAAGTGCACTTCTTTCATTGCTTTGTAATGTGAATGTTCAGTTCCCCAGTTTTGCAGAGGAGACAACAAGGCTATTGCTGCCTTGGCAAACAGAAGGCTTGGAAAGGATGCACAGACTAATACTTTGCTTGCCTTCTGTTGCCTCTCTTCTTTAATAAACTAAGGTTTGTGTCAAATAATTCACTAAAGCATGTCCTTAAAACCTTTCCAGGGAGGTGGGGAGATTCACTCTGCTTGTGTTACATGTGCTGCCTTAGAGCAGCTTCCTTTTCAGGCTAGTCTGCACCTGCTTGTCTGTCATCTCCCTGGACAGTCTGGAATTATACTTGCAAATAGAATTGTCAACTTTTGTAGGGATTTGAACACAGTGACATGCATGCTAATTCTCTTGTTGCTTCTCAGCCTCAGGCTAAATAACATTAATTTTCCTAAAATCGTTCAGAGGAACACTTGGTACAGGGCATAAAATTGGATTTGGTCACTCAGGGTTAAAACAGTAAACACTTTTATTAATAACTTTCCATAGTGAGGTTACAGTGTGCATGCAACAGACATATTTTGGGGGTTCTAGTATAAATAAGAAAATGATGTAGCTCAGATAAGCCCTGTAAAACAAAGCCTCAGACTAGACTAGGGCCCAACAATTATATTAATGCTTTCATTGCAAATGTGATTCAAGTGTATATTTTGGCAGCAAGGAGCAATCTGAAATCATATGCTCATGCTTGCCAAAACTGTATTTTTGAGGTCCCTTTGTATTTAGGTGCCTAGCTGCAAAACTAAACCAGCGATGCACTAGCCATCAGCGGTTCCCATTGGTCAATTTTTTAAAAAAATATGAAGTCTTGGCCTACATTCCAAATATGTGCAGTGTGGCAGTTCATTAGAAGAAGAAATCTTAAAGTTTCTGTTCCCTCAGCTCTGTACATTTTGGTTTCATTTTTCCTGATGAATTGCGGAACTTGGGGCTGAGCCTTTTTCCAGCACACGTGTATGTGCGGCTGGGGAGGTGTGGGGGACAGGAGAAGTCCCTTCCTGTGAGGCACAGGAATGCAGTTCCTTTACTGAAATAGGCAGCAGAGGTTTGGCTCCCCAAAACAGCATCACCATCTTGAAATGGAAACAGCTGCCCTGGATACAGAGCTCTTGTGCAAGGGGGGATGGCTGAATGCTCATATCAGCTCCAGTGAGCCCAAGAGGAGTGTGGTGGTGGTGCCTTTGCACAGTGCCACGGAGTTCAAGGGGCTTGTCTGGAGAAACAAATTCATTCTCATCTCCACCAGAGACTCACATTTATTCCCTTGTGCTGGCGCTAATATTGGGCTGGACTTTGGGAAGATAGCTCAAGGAGTTAAAGCAGCAGAAAATTAACCCTACCAAGAAGAAATGAGATGGTCTTCTGCTTAATGAGTATTTGAGCTTCTGCAAGAAAAGTAAGTCATCCTATCTCAAGGAAAGCTTGCAGTTAAATCTCCTCAACTGTATTGTGAAAACTGGTTATTAAGTAATTTGAGATGCTCTTATGTGGGTTCCAACTAGCAGGTTCAAATTTATTGGATTTCTAGTCTATAAGCATCAGAAAGGACACTTTAAGAGTCACATGATGGGCACTGCTTTGGCTGCTGGTAGTTACCTAGTCTGATTTTTTGAGTCTGAGTGAGGCACGAAAGACAAATTTTGTTTATCAGCAATGTATAGATATCTGACCATGCTATAATTGTCACTCTTCTGCATCCTCCTCTCTCATGTTTCCTAAGGACTTCTAATTTCTCCAATTATTTCCCTTAGCCTTTGCTCCCCTGTCCCTGTGAGGGAGGCACACTCGAGTTATGACTTAGAGCATCTTTTCAGTAATAAATTTTGCTCAGAACAGCCCTGTGAGGCTTCTGAACAAGAGCACTACATCGTGACACCTCTGTACCTCTGTTATGGCTTAGATGGGGTGAGGCTGTAATAAGCCAGATTCAGATTGTGGAGGAATGGTACACATTAATTTCTATTGTATAAAAGCATTGTCATAGAAGGATATAAGGCTCCAAGTTTGCCTGGTTTACTCCAGCTGCCTCAGTTGGACTAATGGGACGGTACTTTGCCAGTGGGACTCTCCACAGGTTTTGCAAATGGCTGCTTTATAATCTTATCAAAAACTGGTGAACCAATAAACTGAGCTCGCTTATGGCAAGTCAGGCAAATTTACTGATGAGGAGAGCAGTTCTATTACAAGGAACTTCTTTTGTCTACATATTTCAAACCAAGAAAAAACTTATCACAAATAGAACAGGTCAACATCTGATTTCACAGTAACTGTATTTTAACCTATTCTGTGAAAATATTATCAGAGGCATTCAATTAAAAGGAGGCAATTAAAAGGCATGCTCAGGCATACCGTTTTGCATATACAGAAGGTAGAAATCATCTCCTTGCTGGTTGAACTGTCTAGAAGGTTGCAGCCCTCTCTGAGCATCAGAGCTGTTTACGACCCTGGAATAAAAGAGAGGTCAAACAGGTTTTTTAAGATGCGTTCCAAGAGGATTTTTTATCTCCTTCAGAAAAAGTTCAATGAATTTATTAGCGAACGCCAGGAATGAAAACAGTGCAGGAAGCTCACTGCTCTTTGCCTACTGCAATGAAATCAGTTAAGCCACTGTCAGAGAGTTACAAAGTTCTGAAGGCCTTTCTCACGCTGGGAATACAGTCGTACCAGCTCATCCTACCACAGAACGGCACTACTGCTGGCTCAGCTTCACTGTCTGCCCCAACCACATGCACAGAGATTTTGTCTGAGCTGTTTTACACATGCACTTAGAAACATGAGTCTCAGCCACTGACACATAGGCCTTGTGTCACACAAAATGGTGTACACAGCAGACTGGTTTTCTCAACTGTAACCTCTTTTTTTCCACTCCATATTTTATTCTGTAGACTACAAGAAGCTTGTGATTTCACTTTTGAAAGAGGATTTTTATCTACCTCGATTTTATGATATTTGGGGTATTCATATATTAGAGCACACGTGTAATGCTTACACATGTATTTATATCTATAAATATACATAGAAGACACATGTAAAAGTTACTAGCATGTATGAAAGCCTAAACTTTTCCTTTCTTTTCCTTTTTAATATAAGCTGTGATTTACATTGGAAATTATATCATTACCAGGCACCTGACATGAGTTTTTGGTTGGGTGTGGAAACTATTGCCCCATATTATTTTCCTTTTTATACTGCATTTCTACCCTTCACATTAAGTGATTCCAAGAGGTCATGATTGCCACCATCTTCTGCAGTGCAGCTCTGTTTGACAGCAGGTATTATGCATGTGCTCATAAGCATTGTCAGCTCCATCTTTGAATTTAGGGCTAACTACTAGCTGATTAAAATATATGTGCATTAAATAGATATGCTCATGTTACCCTGTCTTGTCTCTTTTACCTGGTTTGTTTCTTCAGGTATTGCCTTCTGCCCCATGTTACCCTTTCCCTTCAAGAGTACAAAGGCATGTGTGTGTCAAGGAAGGGGGAGTATATAACAAGTCGTGTTCCGTTGCAGAGAACTAAAGAAGGCCACTGTTACTGCATGTCTTGCACGCTTTTTCCTTGACAAGTTATCAGATTTTCTTGATGTCATTACTTTTTCCTTGAAACGGAGATGCCTACTGGCTTCTTAATGAGTTTTTGAATGACAGTCATCATCGCTGCATCCAAAAGCAACGGATGTGAGTATTTACAGTATCTGAATCAATACTGAGTAGATCAGGAAGTAATTTGGGGTGGAGAAAGGTGGTCTCTCTCTCTCATACGCATACACAGTTAATTTCATTTTGTCTGGGAACCTAGAATTATGTTTATGCTTAGATCTTCATATTCTTCACTTCAAAGCACTGATTTTACCAGTCCTAAGAACAGGTAACAGAGATGGCTTGTGGCGACTTGACTCAGCCAGTGGTGACCTCTGAACACAGGAAATGTCATGGTGAATTTTACTTTGGAAGCTATCCACAGGTAATGGAAACACTTGGAGATTTTTGCTGTTTGCTAGAGCAAGAGTAAGCCTGTGACAAAATTAAACCTTTTATTTCTTCCTCTTCTCTCCCTTTGCTTTGCTTTTTTCCCTCACCCCCTCCATGAATTTGTACACGACAAGAAAGAGTAATCTGAACTGCAAATTTCACATCAGTTATTGAATATAGGCCAATGTTGGTGTCATGATTTGTGTCTTGCTTGAGTCAGAGTTCTGCAGACTGAGAACAAATTTCCCTTAACCGTATTAGCTCTGCCATCCTCCAGCAGCAACAACAAATGGCAGCGAATAAGAAATTTAACAATGTTTTTTTCACCCACTGATTCCCAGTTCCACGTAGTCAGGTATTGTGAACTTGACTGAAAGCAAAACATTTTGTCATGGTTTTCTGTCTTTCAGCTGCTGACTAGCATGTCTTCATTGTCAAAGGGGAGGGAACTGATAGGATTGTTGGACATTGAGCGATTCTCTTATTTCTAGCCCAAGGAGGAAGGCTTTCCAGAATGCCTATACCAGTGCTTTAGGATGGAACAGAGAAAGGTCAACCACTGTCATCTAGGGCAAAAGCTAGTGTTTGCAGAAAGCTTGGATAATTTGATCGCTGTGGTACTGCGAGGTTAATATGGGTCTCCAGGGCATTATTTCACCAGGGCAGACAGAAATCAGCTGCTATATGGTTACTTTGACCTAATAACTCTGCTGGACTTTCAGACAATTTTAAGAATGATGCTTATTCAATATTTAAATGTCTTTGTGTTTTGGTTTTTTTTGGTATTGCATGGTGAATCAAGATTTTGACTTTAGAAAACTGAACAGGAGCTAAACCAAAACTACATCATTCAACCTTTTTTAAGCATGAAATTTTTAAAGGGTAAACTAGTAAAATTTAAATAGACAAAGAGCACTATCCTCAAGCAGTGGCAGCTGCCTTAGAAAACAAAGGTGCTAGAGCCAGAGAAGAGTGAAAACTCCCTTATGCTCAGAAGGGAAATGATTAACCAGTGACATAGATGATATCACAATATCATGAACAGGCTGCCCTTCTCAGTAAAACCCTCTTTTTTTCCAGAAAATGGGGGCAAACATGGAAAAAAAGGAAATTAACTCATTGTGCCTTAGAGAGAGAGCTCCCCAGGATCAAACATTCCCCTGCACGGACCTTTTCATGTGCTTATGAAACAGTATTTTACTTTGACGGCACAAATGAACTCAGCAGCTCGGTTGTTAACATTCCAGAGATTAGTAACGTGCTTTCTGTGCTTCTCAATATGATTATGTATTTTGTGTCTCTATACATGCATCTATACGTGTAAGTATCAAAACCTTTTTCTTCTTCTATTGCTGTGAATATCAGCTGGAGTTTTTTCATTTTCTTTTAGGAAGAGAGGGCAAATTCATATTTGTTACTTTGCTCAATGTGAGACCCTGTGCACCACTCAGTGCTCCTGTGAAGGAAGAAGTGTCCCTAAAATCACACATAGTCAAAGGCAATTGAAAGAAGCTCACTTTGTAAGGTTATGGTCTTTTCTATATCCCACAGTGGATCTTCATGTCTTTTCTGCTCCGGTATCATGTTACTAAAGGACACGTGTGAGACAGCAGGTCAAGCTAGAAGAAATGCACCATTTAGATCTGAAAAGCACCTTCAGCTGCAATGGGGTCAACACCTCAGAACACAAGAAGAAACGTTTTAATAACACTGAATAGAATTTATCATTTCTTTGTAATTCAAACCAGGACAAGCCCAAAAATAAGGGGTAGAAGGGAAAATAAAATAATAAATGTGAGGGGAAAAGAAGCATCAGGAAAGAGGACACAGAGAACAGGGGTGAAATAGTGTTGTACAGAAAAGCAAATACGCTTCTCTGCAAGAAATACATGAGAAATGCCTTACAAAACCCACAAAAACTTTACTGAGAATGGCTGCAGTATGGGGCCTGGTAAAGTGTGATGGGACATGGAAAGAAGATACAAATGCTCAAGAGGTTACTGCATGTTCTTAAACTTTGTATTATTTTTCTTGTTGACATGGCGTTGTCAGAATTTTGATCTGAATATCTGAATATCTGAAATGGCTTATTTTTTCCCATTGTTTATCTGTTTCAGGTTGAGAGAGTATTGTTTTACCCTTTGTAAGAGGTGTTTGCAGAGAGGGTTTTTTAGGCCAATTTTGTTATACTGGTAATGCCATTAAGAGTATCCCCAGCTTTTGGGAGCATCATGTGACTCTTTCCAAGTAACAACACTGAGGAGGCTGAAGGAGGTTATATACTGAACCATGGGAGTGAAGGAAATAATTCCGTGTGGTTTATTCCCTATCTGCAGGTCTACCAGAGCCAGGTAGATTCTTTCACCTTTTTTATGCCTTGTTTTATCCATCAGTTAAATGCTTCTCTTAAAACTAAAATTATTTTAAAATCCTCAGGTAGTAGATGTAATGTATTCACATGCTAAACATAATTGAAGGCCATAGTCAGCACCATTGTAAAAAACACACCCCTTGATGACCTTGTTTTCCAAATGCATAGCCATGCTCACTCGACTCACCCCAGCAAGGGGCTGTTAGAAGGGTATTTTCCAAAAGTCAGTCCAATCGGTTGGTAACTGCTTGGGATGCTGAGTGCTCCCTGCAGCCACTTAATACTGATGTTAGGGGCAAGATGCTTAAAAATGCATGGCAGATGGCTCACAGCAATGATGTGAGAGGATTTATCCTCCAGGAGACAACATTTTATTCCTGTTCTTTTGCTGGTGACTTTTGTCATATTGAGCAAGACAGCAAAAGCTAGGGCAGAATAAAATATGATGTCTTTCCCATGAACATTTCAAAACACACTTGAAAAGGTTTTTGTTTTGAAAATAAATTATTCAGTTTTGCAGTGTAAAATGGAGAGATTTTATTCATTTGGATTGGAAATGGGAACCATTAATTTTATTTTTTTTCTTTTCAAGGCTGGCTTTTTAGTCACTTGAAAAAATTAACCAGGGAGTCACTGTAATCTGCCTAGCATTTACTGAATTGAAATGTGCATATATATATGTACAGTAAATATATATGGATAAATTTCTACAAATGTGTGTACAGGTAGGGGGATGAATGTATGTAGGTATAAGAATTTGCTTGAAAACAAATGGGAATGACCCCAAGTTCAGCATCTCTCTTCTGAGGGATTCTGAAGAGAATTAGGGAGAGCCTGGATTTATCAGGTGTGATAAACCTTGCCTTGCCATATATAAAGTTTCCATGAGTATCAGTGTCTCCTGTGACCTTTGATTAAGAGTGTTACAAGAGTTCAAATGGGAAGAAAAGATGTAAGAAGTCAAGCGGATAAATTGGAGAAGGCTTCTCTACACCATGGCACATTATTACTCTCTCTCCCAAATATCAAGACAGTGACTATAAAAGCAGAACTGTGCAAACAGTCTTTCTGGTGGCATAATTCTAGTTCAGCTGAAATTTTCAGCTGAGAGTAATAATTTTTCCTTCTGAGCTCTCTGGTGACAAAGGACAATTGTCGTCTGTGTAGGCTGAACTTTCCACCTCACCTTAAAAGCTGGCAGTGCTTTAATAGATCAGACCAAAAAGTCCTTTCTCTCTGACAGACCTAGTGTAGAGTCCGGAGTGCGAATAACTTCTTTGCTGTTTGCACCATTTGGGTGATTTTTATTAAGACCAGGAAAACAGGTGCCCTCTCTGCAGTATGGCTTTCCATGCAAACGCATGAGTGGTCCCCTCACATTTTTTTCCGAAGCAGCATCCCCCTGCTGTGGGTGCAGTCACTCCTCTTTCACACACATATAGCTAGAGCACTCTGTACAGTCACCAGGTTCCACTTATTCCAGGTACCAAACTTGAGACGCTTCAAAACGAGTTCTCTGAGTGTTTTAATGTTGCATAGTACCATGTTTGTTCTGAGTGGATTCACTTTTAATGACAGCAGGGCTTTGACATTCTCAACAGTTCTAAATATCAAACCTGAGGTATGTGGAAAATGGGTTATTTCAATTTTAGTTAGTGTCAATGAAAAGCTGTGCTTCAGGCAAATGATCTACCATCACAGTTAAACTCACGTTAGCAGAGCCGTGGTATTGCAATATAATCGGGTAAGCCACGATGCTGGTCCTTCTGTTGTCCTGGAGCACACCCAAAGCGACATGCCATTCAGGGAAAACATCCTACTCCTGATGTAACACCGCACGGAGCAATCTGAGACTGATTCACGCATTTGTTGACATCTGCATCTTCCCATTTCAGAAACAGACTGAACAAAGTTTAGCTATCTGGGCAATTCCACATAGGATTCTGAAAAACAAAAGCAAGTGGCAGTTTGGAATGACTTCTCCAGCTGCGATATATGACCCCACAGTGAAATAGAAAGTCTGAGGGCAGCTTAAACAGGAAAACAAATCCACTGAGTTCAGAACTGAAAGGTGTAAAACCACCTGGAACTAGTGTGATTCTTTTACATTAAAACCCAAATGATCAAAACAAATGGAAATTTTGCCACTCAAAAGAATGGAGAAACTGATCTCTGTGAGAAACAACAAAAAACCAACTGCCTAGTTTTTAGCACAAATGGCACATGAATTAGAACATCAATAAGAGCTGTGTATCCTTTACAGTTCAAATACACGGTAATCTTAGTAAAAGTAAATGTGTTAAGGGTTGAAACTGGATTAGAGAAATGTGAAAAAGGCATGCATTTCTCATATTTTTTTTATTTTTTTTACTCATGGTATCAGGTTATTTCACATCCCTCTGATGTATTCCCTGTGAAATTCATTTGTTCTCGGGTCGAGAACAGGACTCTTCAAATTTCAGGAAGAACTTGAGTTTACTGGAGTCCTTAGCACATGAGTCAACTGGGAAAGGGACTTCCTAGGCAGAATCATTGTGTGATTACACTGGGAATGGAATGTGCCCTCATAGTGAACAGCTAATTAAAACCCTGAAGATAATGCACAGGGATCTCTGACATCCAAGTGACAAACCAGAGGACATTTCTGATCAGAGTCCGTGTCCTGAGCTTTGGCATCTCTATGCCAAAGGCCTTATGGGAAGGAGGAGCAGGACTTTGCGCTTGGGTGGCTGAAGAGTGCTCTTGGGTTTTTTTAGCCCAGGTTTAGTGATGGAGTGATACAAAGCAGCATGAGGTAGAGGTAGGAACAGTAACATCTTAAAACAGCAGAGCTATTGGAGGGGGCAGTGAAGATCTCATGGTTTGGCCCATCAGGATCAGGAGAATGAAAAGAGGGAACAGTACAACAAAAAAGGATTTGGCCCAAGCCTTTTGTGGCTAACTATGTATAAATGTGGAAAAACATGTTTTTGAAAAAAAAATGGGAGAGGTTTTCTTTAATACATTGCTAATATTTAAACTATTTTCTATTTTGGGGTAGCCAGGTGATTAAACTTCCATTTTCTAATTTTGAAGAAGATGAATTCCCTAACTGATTATGAAAGTGTACCCCAGAAGCACGCTGCAAGGCTCTGTTTCCACATATAAGGCAATAATTTAAGATGCTAGATTTACATTCCCTTAGCACTTGGGAGCATTAAAACCTGCAGTAATATAAAGGGTTATCAATGAATAAAATTACTCTGCACTCTGTTCCATAGATTGGTACCGCCCAAGTTTGCAAGCCTGCATGTACAATGTGTGTGATATCTCTTCATCCAAGTCTGTTGTGAGGAGTTTTGAATGCTGCACCTGAACGATCCCACGCATCTGGAGGAAGCTGAAGTATTTGTAGGTTCCTAATTTTGGAGAAAATGGAAAAACAGAGAAGAGGTTGGTAGTTTTTATAAGCAGTGGCCACATATAGAGCTTAATAATTCCCTGCCTCCCAGAAAATGCCTTATAATCTCTAGAGATAAGTCTCTTTTTATTTCTTCTTAATTTACTTTTTGATATCTACTTCACTATTAAGGACTGCTGTGAAACTCTCCTTGGCTACCACTTCCCCAGCAGAGCAGAAACTGCTCGGGGGGATCTGAAGGAAAGCTTTCTGGTTTTAGCTAGCCAAGCCTTTGACTTCCCTTTGTTGATGCGTTTCTGTGGGACACCAGTCTGTCTAAGGACTTTCAGGAAGTGAAGCAATTAAGGGACATCATAATAAAGAGGGAAAAAAAAAAAAAGGCAAACCCCAAACTGTCTTTTTACTCTATGCCCCATTAAACTTCTGGCAATTACATGTTCAAGGCCATTGTCCCCTTGTTTCCATTTTCCTTCCCATGCACAGCCATGTGTGTCTGTAGGCTGCAAAGGCCTGTACTCCACAGCCAGTATCATTTTCACAGACTGTTGTGGTCTGTGGTTCTTCTGACTGCCCACAGATGCTTTTGAAAGTGAAAACTACTCTGTTGCAATGAAAATTAATGATATTCTGAAAATTAAGACTGACCTGTCTGAGTTGAAATTAGGTACTAGGAAGGCCAGGACAAAAGGAGTGGAAAGATGAGGAGAGGTCTAATGATGAACCAGTTACTGTGCTCAGGATCCCGTTGATCCCAGTGGAGCTGTGGGTCAAGGCAGGATTTCTCACTTTTGGCTAGCTTAGAAATAATGTAGAAAACCTTATTTGAAAGCAACCCCCTCTGTAAGCCTGGAGACCATAGGCTATGCTAGGGAGAGGGGATTCCAGAGATGAGAAGAGTTTTGGACGTCTAACTGAGAGAAAGAGAGATATTTTAAGTCAAGCACTGAGTAGGCTTGAGATATAATCATTTTGCAATTTTTTTTGTTAGTTTTAATAGGCATTTCTGAAAGAAAAAAGCAAGCGGACAAATAGATGACGGAAAGAGCTGGCCATGTTGGTTAGCAGAGGAAGGAGGAGCAGAGCATGAAGGGCAGCCAGTGTGGGGGTAGAGGAGACAGTGGAAGTGAGGGATAGGGAGAGAGTGAAAGGGGCAGGGAGCAGCTCACCTGCAGGGCTGACAGCACCTGGAGCTGCGCCGTGCTGCCCGGCAAATCCTGCCAGCTCTGCCAGAGAGGAGACCATTACTGTGCCATTCTGTCACTGGGGGAGAAGGCAGGCAACCTCCGCCTGCCTCAGCACTAGCTTCACCAGAAACATAAAGGTCTTGAAAAATTTTGATAATTAGGTACTGCAAATTAATCATATGCTTTGCTTAAGTATTTCTGCTTTTGATAAAATCCTGGTTTCTTGAATGATTCCTGCACGCAGAAAAATGAGCTGATTAAGCAGCAGAAATGTCAGTGTAGTTTTAGTCTGTTTCTGAGTGAGGCTGGGACTGGTGTTTTTTCTTTCCATTCAAACCCAGTTCTTTCCATTTCTTTCCATTCAAACCCAGTCCTTTACACTGTAGTTAATTCCTTGCAGAATATCTTCACTCATGGGTTAAAAATAGATGGAAAGTTTAAGTTTATATAGCAAGCTAACAAGAGTTCCAGACCCCGTGGCTTTGCATATCACACTTACTTGCACTACTTTGAAATTTAACAGGTTACAGTTGAAATGTCTCACTGAGCCTTCACCAAAAGCCTCTGTAGGTTTCCTGCTGTGACTCTTGATGAGCAGGTAAGGATCTAAGCTGGTGTCCTTTCTTAGTTTGAACAGGTTTTAGATCTGTTCTGACAATCATATTTGTCCTTACTGGGTAAACTGAGGCATAAATCTGGGAGAACCTTTTACAGAAAAGGTAATTTTCTCCCTGTTAGAAAAGATTACTTGAGAGTTTGTCAGGTTCTCCCAGCAGGTACCATTAAAGGGCGATGTCTTCCTCCTCACAGGAAGCACAAAATACAGTGTTAGACCAGAGCTGCCTGAAGGTTTAGGCTAAGGAAAGGGAAAATAATCACAAAGTACCTTTTTAAATGTTGCATTAGCACTTGCTGGAAAGCAGAGAACAACCCTGTCCTGCAGAGCTGATATTTGTGGGGGATGTTTTGTTATTGGTTTTCAGTGGGTTTTGTGGTAAAAAAATGTCTTCCTCTGCCCCGATGGTGTATTTTCTACCTATTTGCACCCTGCCCACCTGCTTCTGAGCCCTTATGCTGAGAGCTCACATTTTCAAAACACATTTGGGTGTTTAGCGTGAGGTATTTTTTCAAGCGATCCACAATTTAAGATGCTGTTGGAAAGGCAGACCTTTTCAATTCGGCAAGCCACATTGCACTACAGGATGCCAATACCACCTGGGGTGAATATTCTCCTCCCGCCCCCACCACCTTATTTGAAACTCTGGCACCCAAATATCTCTTACCTGTTTCTCTTGACTCTCCGTATTTCTGTATGCACCAGTGCCATGTAAGCAGTGTATTGGCTAGGCAGAAATTTCTTCCCTGGGCTGTATTTGGAGGTATAATAACTTGGCTTGGGAGGGTCCTCTTATTTCCTTGTTGACCCCAAACACCAAATCTCACTCTGCACTGCAACTAATGCTTCTCTTCAAAAGTGAGATCAACTTGAGAGTGAAAGCAACATTGGAAAGAAAAAAACAAAGAGGGAGGTAACATCCCCAGTAAGCAGTCAGTGCTGCTGCAGCCTCCTCATCCCTGGGATACTTTCTGCCTATCATTAATGCAAAACCTGCCTGCTCTGAAAATGCAATAACTGCAGTTGTGTTAAACATAGAGAACGTGCTTGTTTTCCTGCTAACTCAACGTGTACAGATACTGAGTTCATGTCCATTTGTTTACTAGCACTGACTGGGTTTGGACATGCGGCCACATACCTTTTGACACACATCTCAGAAGCATCTGCATGAGCCCAGAGAGTGGGGCTGCAGAACAAATAGCAAGGTGAGTTTAGTTAGCTCATGCATCACTAATGCAATGCTAATGCCTTTACATGTAGAGTTGGTATTCTGATTTTGGTAGTTAAAAATGTATTTTTGCTTGTTTCATCATTTATGTTTTAATGTTTCATTGATGTTAATTTTTTAATTTATTTTATTTCACACTGGGAAATACTGCAATGCTTGCAGGACTGCATGGCAAACAAATAAGTATCATAAAAAATTATATGAAAAATATTGGTTTCTTCTGTGACTTTATTTTGTTTTTATTAATAATGCTAGCTGGAGTGCAGTCATTAAGATATATATATACATGTTTTGAGTTTAAACCAGGTGTATGGTACAGAACTTTGGAAAGGACTTGACATTTGTGCAGTTGTTTGCATGAATATCAATGGCAAAGCTTTTGACTTTCATGGGAGCAGAGTTTGGCTGCTGTTAGGAGCTTTTTTTTTTTTTAATCCTTTAAAAGAGAATGGAACCAATTTCATGCTGGCTATTCTCAAATGCATCAAAATAGCTAGTGTTTAGGGCCTTTTCACTCCGTGACCTCCTTGCTGAGAGCACCAATGTCTGCCTGCCCATTTGGAACTACTTTGAAATCACCAATGTATTAAGGGAGACTTGAGAAAAATGTTCATTATTTTAGAGAACTGGTGTCTGGCTGTACAGAAAAGCAAGTCTCCTATTTGGAAGAGCTCACAGCCTAAGCAGGCGTGATGGCAGCAAGTGGAGTTGACAAAGTAAAATGCCAAAGCTAAGAGATAAAGGAGGGAAGTGGGATAACTGAGACAATGAGTAAAACTGTGCACCTCTCAAAGCAGTCTTTATATTTCTTAAAAGAGCCCTATACCTGCACCCACAATTGACATCTTTCATGGACTGGTTTTCTGGCAATGAATGGAGAAAATGTCACAGCAGCAAGGAAAAACTGAGGAGGGAGGGATAAGGAAGGGTTAATACAAGAGTGTTTTCAGAGCAGATAAGTGAAGCACCATCAGCAGAGGGGAGGAAAACCGGGGGACAGTGCCTGGAAGTGAGAAAAGGGGCAGTTAGAGACAACTCCTCTGTGAAGACACTGGTGCTGCAAAACCTGAACACTGAAAATGCCCAGACAGATGGGACCAAGTTATCTCCTTTATACAACCTTCACTGTAGATATTTCTACTTAGGACAGTATTTGTTGTCTGGTCTTAGAATTCTCCAAATTGCCTGTTGCTGTAACCTGACCGACAATATAGAAAACATTCCTGGAGAAGCTCTGCACGTGATTATTGCATTTACTGCAGCAAAAAAAGCACTTCCTAAAATTCCTTTTCTGGTATCTAGGTATTGATGTCTGACTGCCCTCATGATTGTGTCACTGATGTCACTGATGTATTTTTACTAAATTTTGCTCCACCCGGGAGGTGTGGCTGAGGAGCCTAAGCTGTCTGGGTGGGCTCCTGCCAGCCACAAAATTCATTCCCCTGGTCTCAGAAAAGCACAAATTAGAAAAAGTGGTGAATGGCTCATGGCTCCCAGCCCTTGCCTAAATATTAGGAGTTAGTAATTTATAGATCTGTGAGTAGTTTCAGATTTGCTTTCTTTTTCTGGCACAATCTTTTCTGCTAGAGTATATGCACACTTCATCCTTTACCTTGCATGTTTCCAGGACACCTTTCCTAAGTAAAAACAATCTTGTTACCATTACACAGATGGGAAATGAACGTACAGAAAACCCTCAGCAGTTTGCCCAGATTCACAGAGAAAATCTGCAACCAAGTGTTGCATTGAAAGCACATTGCTGTAGGCACAGTGACCAGATGTGGAAGGCTGTTAACGTATGAAGAGGTCTATGTCAAGTATCTTCTTGCAAGCTGCTCTACTGATTGCTACTGGGGCAGCACAGGTGCTTGTAAAGCAGAATGGTTGGAATTGGGTAGGAGAAAACAGTAGAGTTATTTATTTTGCACGTTCAGACTAGCTTAGGCATGGACATCAGCTGTCCTTGGGTTTTCAGTACATAACACTATACTGATGGATATGGAAAAAGAGACTTAAAGCTTTTTATGTATTCCAGCAGAGTCCTTTACACACTTATTTGCCTAAAAGTGTTTGGTTTGCGTCACAATTTGTTACTGAAGTCTCCAGTCTCCTATTAAAAGCTGACATTTGTCTGTAGAATCAGATAAATGATTCAGATGTCTTATGTTTTCTAGTCTGGCACCTAGAAATCTTTAATTTGAACAAAAATTTTGGCAAATTGAATTTTCAAGGATGTGAAATTCACAGCTTTTTACTAACATTGTTGCAACTTTTTTATTTTTTTTCCACTTTCTGCACAATTATCCTATTAGGGTTTTTGTCTTTTTTTTAGATCCGTATTTGCCATAAAATTTTCTCAAGAGCTTCATTCTGTGGACAGGCCTTCTATTAAGTGTATCATTGGATTTGATGAGACACATTTGCACTTTGAAAAGAGTTTTTCTGTTTTCTCTGCAGTTCTGAGCTGTATCTATTGCAGTGATCAATGGTGGTCATGGCTGGCTCCATAGTTCAAGTCAGTCTATAACTGGGAAGTATTTCTTGTCTCTGGCTGAGGCAGGTGAGAAGTCCCAGGCCTAACACTGAAGCTGAGTCATCTTAAGCCTTACAGTGCTTTGCTTCAGAACAAAGGCTGATCTATTTTGCTGAAGAAACAGTTGGGTATAGAGACTCTCAGAGTGGCTACTTGACCAGAGAGGAAGACAAACTTCAGATCTTTGAAATTATTGTTAAACAGAATGTGTGTTTGCATGTATTTTGAAGGGAGAAAAGGATGTGGCTTGATCAACCAAAAGCTATATTTCAATAACCTTTAATAGTTTCAGTTTTCCACCATATACACTTCCTTTTCACGTTTATGTTGTTAATGTCTTAATCAGCTTTTACTTTAGGACTGGAAAATTTGGTAAATATGCTTTCAGTAAAAAAAAAGTGCACAGGCATATGGGCCCTTGGCTATGAAAGCTTTGTCTTGAAGAAGTCTTTGTATGGTAAACTTCCTGACCAGCTCTACTTCCCCCTCCTTCCTACATGCATTTTGCTAGGCCCAAACACGTTTCTGAGACAAGAGATTTTCTTTGCCGCTTCTTTTAATTTAATGTTGATATCTTTAGCAAAATAAAATCTGGCAGAAGGGCAGAAACTGTAGAGTGAGATTGGAAATGTCTTGAGTTGGTCAGATGTGATAGCAGTGTCTCTCTGACTCAGGAGAGAATTGTGTGGAAGTGACTCAAATGTGCTAGTGTGTTCTGAATTTAACAAAGAACCTGGCCAAGCATTACACACTGTGCAAAACCAGTCCAAACACTGCCAGACTAACCATCTTGAATGCAAAAGAGACTGAGACAGACAGCAATGTACAGCTGCCCATATCCAGATTTAGCAGAGTGGTACCTTCTCTACTCCCATCACAGCAACATTTGCCCTGGGAAGAGCCATTCCTTTACTGAAAACATATCTGCACTGCATAAAATCAGTCAGAGAAGATATGACCTTATCAAAATAAAGCCTGGTATTAGAGATTCAATTTTAATAGGACCCTCATTTTTCAAGCAAACCAGATCAAGAGTTTGCCCTTTTATTATAGCAGTAACTCCAATTATGAGAGGTGTAATTAAAGGCATGTCAGTGGCCCAAACAGTGCTCATGTGGTAGATTATCTAGACCTTTTACTAATGGACTGGGAATAAAATAACTTCCTAAGGTATTTCTCCTTTCATCTCCCTCCCAACATGAACCAACTTTGCTCTCAAACAAAGTGGTGCTTGTGGTGTTTATCAAAGATTTATTATCATGTGTACCCACACATACTGGAGTGAGAAGGTCAATATCCATTTTCAGGTGAGGACAGGAATCAACAGGTTGTGCCTATGTGAGTCCGGCCTTTCAAACAGCCTTTCGCTATTGACTGAGTTGGAGTTGCTGCAAAGGTTTGAGGCAGTGGAAGCTGCTTGCTAAGGTACCTCTTATTAGGGAAATGGAGTACCCCATAACAACCTGCAGAGATGAAGCTGGAAACTCTTGATGTTGTGCCTGAAACAGTTTACTAAGGGCAGAAGTATTACATTATTTCATTTCTGGAGGAAGTATTACACATGCTGGAGGAAAATCTTCCATTTCCCATATTGGATTGTGGCCTAGTTGTGGCTGATTAGTAGTGATGGGTTTTGGTTTGTTGGGGTTTTTTTAATAAAAATCTTCACTTATTTCTTTGGCTTCTCCTGTTCAATTTCTCAGTAAGCTTTGATTCAAAATTTTCATTCTAACAAAGTGGTCTTTCCTCAAATATAGTCTTTAAGTACTACCATATAACTACTTAGACTGTCTTTTCATGAAGACCACATTGTGTGATGTGTTATCCAGTTCTCTCCTAAAATTATGCTGATGTCTCATGTTCCCTTCTTGGCTTGCAATAAGCTGTCATACTTTAGAGTGGGAATCTCCAGGAAAGTGTCTCAGCAAACAATGCTGCCAACTAGTAGCTGATGTGCTTGAAACAAATGTTTCTGGAGTTACCAAAACTAACAAGAGTTGTGTGAGTGGTGAAGGAGTAGACAAAGAATTTCAGGGGAACATGGGAAATTCTATTTCACTCTTCAAAGATTTGCTTCTGTCATGATTTAGAAGGTCATTTTACTTTCCCTGCAGTGATAGTTAAAGTGAGATCTTTGCCACAGAAAGGTCTCTCATCTGTCACATCTTGGAGTATGCAACACTAGAAGTGGAAGATCAAGAATTCCTTGCATAAAGATGTCTCACAAATCCCTGTGCCATGTCTTTGTAGGTAGCTTGTCAAGTTCCCTTAGCAGCCAATGCTCTTTAAAGATCAATCTTTCACTAATTCAGAGCAATGCTTAAAAAAATTAAGAAGCATCTTCCAGTTATTTAGTAGATTGGCTATGGTACAGTTAATGGAAAAAATATTTGGCATTTAAAGAGCCCTCAAAGACTAAGAGAGAAATGGGTTTAATTCTTCCCAAGCCATATTGATTCTTAAATCACACTCAGATTGGATTGATCTGTTTAGAATTTAGGTTTGTCACTATACACAATTTAAAAATGTCAGAGAACCAGCGAAAAAGAGAGTGAGAAAATACACATAGAGAAAACCTCATCAGTTTTTAAAAACACTGTCTTTCTTTTTTTGTACTGGCTAGGCTTTGTTCGGTATTTTTACAAATTAGTTATCTGCATTTGTTTGGAAAAAGATATTTCACGAGCCTGCTAAAACTGCTGAGCAGCAGAGGGGAAAGATTCCCAGTTACCATCACCAGGCGAGGACTTCGTGGCAGCTGCTGGAAGATCACTTTAATCCAGATGCAGGAAAAGTGACTCCCTTTATTAGAGAAATAAACCTTCAATATGTTCAGCTCATGACCTACAACAATCTGACAGGGCTGGAATGGCGCACTCCACTAGAGAGGGCTACAGTAGTGTCTTTTTAAAGGTTGTCTGTTTGGCAGCATTGGGTTTACTGGGATTTACAGGCTGTCTTGGCTGCCTTGATATTTCTCTGTGACCCTTTAGGACAAAGGAATAAGTTTTAGTCCTTTCCAAAGTCTTTTCTTCTTCTCTCCCTTTCTTTCCCAACAGCACATGAGCTCCGTATGTGTGATGTTTTCTTACATGCCTACATAAATAGAGCTGATTGCTATTAACCTGCTGACATTTCTGAAATGATCACTAAACCTTTCTGTGTATCTGCTTGCAACACTGACTAAGTGGGACTTTGGCCTTTCTCCCAAGGAGACCTGTCTTCTGGCTGCTTTGAATTAGGAGTGGGATACACACCACATAAGGATTAGGAGAGAAATTCCTTCATGCAGGAGTGCCTGAAGAACTGTGCCAGTTGAACAGATAGCAAAAGCAAACAGCCTGTGAAGAATGCAGAGCGAGGGGAGAATCAAGGGTATTTTCACTATGGGGATTGCAAATGGGTCTAGAAGGACATTTCCAGTCTTCTTGCAAGACTATTTGTAAAGCAAAATCGAAGGGAGGGTGTGAAGAGATGAAGAGAAGAGGGTAGGAGAGAAACCAGGAGCAGAGACTGGGATGTGCTTCAGGTGCAGACACCAGCAGGCAAAGCAAAGGAACTGTCCGGAGCACCTGCCGCTGGATGGAGGAAATGGAGAGGATGGATGGGCAAATATGCGGACTGAAGGAATTGATGTGCATGTCATGCTTCAAAAGGCTGTTTTAGACCACAGAGAACCGTTATCATCAGGCTCATGTGACTTGTGTGCTAACTATGCAAAGTTCCTAGTTGAAAAAATAAATAGAATGCACAAGCTATTTGAGTTTTAAACAAATCAACAACACATTGGCATTCATCTCTGGAAAAATAGCCTGAAGATGCATCATTGGCCTGTTATAGAATGATGGGTACAAGGAGCAGCAGAGAATGGTTGTTCCATAGCACAATCTCCTCTTTTCATGACTTCAGATTGATCTTGCAGCAGTCTCTTCCAGAAGAGCTGCTGCTGCCGAGCAGAACCTGGTGATGGTATTGAATCATTTGCCTATGCAATTGTTTACAGCAGAATCTCTCACCAATACAGGATTAGAAAAATAAACTGATGAAAGATGGGGGGAAAATCAAGCCCTCATTTCACAGTCTGCCAAGATTCCCTGGTTTCTCTTCTTTCCTCAGACCATATGGTAATGAGATTATTTTATTATCCCAGTGCAAATGTTGAACATGGTGAGGGTTGGAAAAACTACCTTTGTGTTTTCTGGAAAGGGAGATGGAATTCATATTTTTATTATTATTGTATTTTTCTGTCAGAACAACCAGACTATGTTCTAAAACCACATTTCTTTAAAGGAAAACCCTCCCTAGCAAATTGAAATGGTGATTTTTATGTCTATGCATTAGGATTTATTAATTTTATTTCACTTTCAGCAGTTGAGGAGACTTGAAAATCCGAGGCAGGCTCCTTCATCAGGTTGCAGTGCTGGTGACAGGAGGCAGCAGTGTGTGTGCTCCCTCTAGTGAGCTCTGCCGGAGGTGGAGACCTGGGATCAGTCTGGCTGGTGCTGCTGGGCAGCTCCCAGGGCTTCAGCCACAAAGTGTTTTCTTTCCACAGGTAAAATACGTACCAATTCTGCTGTTCAGTCTGCGGAATCTAGTTGCACAGGCTGAGTCACTGCTGGAGTAGGGGAATGAAGAGGCCACTGGTTTTCTGGGCAGGTCATTGTGCTCTGACTTTTCTGCACCTGTGTACAGTGTTTCTGAAAATCCTTTTCAGCTTACTAAGACAGCTCTTTAAACCTTCTTTCAACAAACACCAAGTTTAAAATAAGGAGGAAGAGAGCACTGACTGACTTCATGCCAGTGAAACACCTAAAGATGCTCAGGTAGAAGGAAATCTTGGTGGAAAACAGTCCCCTGAAAGAAACTAGTCAGCGATGGAACACACTGCCAGCACAGCACAACTCTGATCTGAAGTCAGATTGTTCACATGTAACCTACAGCTCTACCCATTTGATCATACGAACTCTATAGTAATGTTTGCTTAGTATATTAATATTGAAGGGGGAGGGAATAGAGAACGGAGTCCAAAATCTAGTTTTTACTGTGCATTTCTGTATTTGAGTGGTGTAGAGATAAGCATATCCTCTTAAGGAGAACCAAGGATATATATCACATACCAAGTAAGAATTCAAATGAGAAGTAATAAAACCTGCATGCTTATATTTCAGACAGGGTACAAATGAGAAGAAGAGGAAGTAAGTTTTAGTTTTATCCTAGGTTATCCTCCAGCCTTAAAAACACAAAACATAAAAGCAGAGGATCAAATTATTTAAGAGCCCCGTGTGATTATTCACAGGGCTAGTGACAACAGGGTCTGGGTTTGCATTGGAAGGATCAGGATTCTGCTGAAATGGTTTCTTTCCCCTCTTGGACAGAAAGGTACCTTCTGGTTGTTCTCATAGTAAATTCCAGTCTTGAATAGGATAGCATGAGAAATACAGGCATACGAGGAGAAGGAGTGAAATGTTTGTTTGGAATGTCTTACAAAACCCCCAGGGAAATCTGGATTTGGATAAACAAATTATGAGTTTAAGTCAGGGAAGTAGAACATGACTTTTATTTAAAACATATCAGTGATTAAGCTGTTTCATAATGCACACGAATCACTAAACCCCCAATGCATCTTGAGCTGTGAGCTGGAGGCAAACCAATAGATTGCACTGCCTTCCCTTTTGGCTTCTGAAAAGGGCAAAAACTGTGTAGCCTGCAGGGGAAACAGCAGTCTTGGCAGCTCTGCCTCAGCCTACCTCTGTTCCAACTGCGGTGAATGGAAAAGATGTTGACCTCTAAGCACAAATTGTCCATTCATCATGATACCATAGAAATATCTGAAGGTAGGCTAATATGCAAATTTCAGCTACTTTAAAAACAAAAACAACAAACCCAAAACAACCAAACAGGAGTAAACCAGAAACAAAATTAAACAACAGCAACAAATGAAACCCAAACCGTGCATTTTCATGCATTTCTCTGTCTTTAGCATAGAATGTTTGAAGCAGTTTGTGATTTGTCTAAATAAGTATATATGTTTCTATCTCTATTTAAAGTCTACAAAGAACTTTGGTATGGGAATATTTTCAGCTCTTGTTACTGGAGACCAGAGAGAACCTTTATTAATATTATTAATTTTTTATTAATATTTGTTATTTATTAGTATTGGAGATTATGAAATTGTTGTGATCACTGGACTGCTTTTTGTTAAGAGTAAAATGCACGTCAACGTCTATTAGTTTCTTCACACTTACTGTTTCTTTACACAAATTCTGCTGCTTTATACAAAATCAAGCATTTAATAAACTCTCGAGTCTTCTGTACTATCCTTAGTCAGAAATAATTTACAAACAAAAAATTGTGAAAAGAAAGCCTAAAAACTTATTAGGCAAAACTCCCACTTTCAGTAGACATATCGTTCATGTACTAGATAACTTGACTCTGAGAACTTTTTTCCGCCTGCCCCATTTTTACTGGCGTGAAGATTCACAAAACAAGGTTGGAACTCATTAAGTGTTCCCATCTCAGAAACCTTTACTCGTATGCAAAGGTGCGTATGAATGGAATTACAGCAAAGTATAAAGACTTCATGATTCCGACGGCAGACAGTACTGCCATAGAAGAAACTCGGCTTATCCATGGAAACCAAATGTTCTCTAGAAGAACTCCCTCCCTCCCCACCCCCTTTTGGCCATACAAGGACTAATTGTAGTGTCAGCTGCCACAGGAATGTGAGGCACGCATCTGGTGTATCAAAAGAATAGCAACTGCTGTCAGCAGCATTCCTGTTCTCCATCCAGGATTGATGGCACAGGGAGCAGTTTACACAATCTTTGTCCTGCTTACAAGAGAAGGGGGCAAAAAACGTCTTACTTTTTTAAAAAGCTTTATTTCAAATATACATATATATACATATATATGTAAAATACACTTATTTTTTGGAAAAAATATAGTATTTTTGTTTGCCCGCTGCTGGCTACATTCTCTAATCATGTGAGAAACTACAGATATTTGGGGTTACAATGGTGCTATTTGCTTTTTAGTAACAGTAGCTTGAATTTTCTTCTCAGTAATGATGTGAAAGTTCTGGTCCACTAAATGGAAGATGATTACTGTGTTGGGAGTAGGAATATTTTCATTACTTCCTCAGCTGAAGTGCCACTGTTTGAAGTGTAGTAAGCTAGGCATTAGTCCAGCATTTTATCTCAATTCTCATATCAAAGCTGGCATTAACTTGTAAGACAGTTGCGTGTCTAGAAGGCCACCAAAATTGGGCCCTAAAGCTTCAAGTCAGCAACAAACCAAGACAGTGGTATAAACTGACTTGTGGAGTTCAGGTGCTTAAATAGAGCTGTCTAATACATAGAAAAGAAAGTCTACCATAGTGAAATATAGAGCTCCTGTCATCTGTTTCATGCAAAGTATGCACAAATTGAAATGAGGCAAAGTTGGTGATTAACATGAGTGATGAAGCATGAGTCCCTGCTATGCTGGTTGGTTCATTCTGACATGCTGTGATTAAAAAAAAAAAAAAAAAAAAAAAAGGGGTAATTTTTTTCTTATTCAGAATGCTCACAGAGCTGAATTTTAGTGCCTTGTGCAGATAGCTCCCCATGAAAGAGCATCCTTGTTGCCTTTTCAGCGGGCTAGATCTGATTCAAGAAGACAGAAGAAGAAAACAGAAAAAAAAATTTTTTTGAAGCTGTGATACTAATTTTTATGAAGATTTTTTAACTGCCAAGTTTTACTCAACTATATTGTACAAGTGAATGCACCCAGAGCTGTAGATAAGACAAGTGAGTACCTTTTTATTTCCTTCCCCTTCTCTGGCTTGGATGACTGAAGATACGTGTTCCTACAGGTAATTCAAGAGAACAAACAGTCCTTCAGACAAATGAATTGCTAAGAATTTGAAGTTAAGAAAGTCGCTTATGCTTTAATTTTGCTTGCAAAAAGATTTCCTTCTGGGGAGACGATTTCACATTAGACAAGACTCCAGGGGTCCTAGCTGTTTGTGGAGCCTGCCTGTATTTCATCTGTTTGAGGGAGAAAAATGTTTGTGTGGTGAAGGGGTAGTAATTTTTACACACACACATTTTGATAACAAATATTTGTAAAATATTGAGGCTGCGAACAAAAGTTGCTCTGAGAATTTCAAAATGGCAGCCCTGTGATTCAGCATCTCGAATTTCAGAAGGTGACCATTCAGTCACATGGGAATGGAATTAATGCTCAGCTAAACTGAGGTACATGTTGTTTTCTATTGAAGTACTTTTTCAGTAGTTATTCTGGGTTTGTAGTCTTATAAGTCAAAATAGTATTTTCTTTCTTTCTTAAACTGAGACCTGCTTTTTCAGAAGTTGGTATCCAAGCTGAAGATACACACCCACATGTCATATGAAGCCAGAGGTCTTTCTTACTGTGAAAAAAACAAAACACAATATAAAAAAAAAAGAAACCCCCCCGAAACAACAACAAAACCAACCAAACAAACAAAACCCCAAACAAAAACCAACAAACACACACAACTGCTCATAATAGTAAAGCCCTGTTCTGTTGCAAATATTCTATAAGATTGTTGCTTAGATGACAGGTGCAGGTTACATTCATAGCAGTCAAGACACAAAGACGATTAAAAAGCCATTAAGCTTTGCATAATTGTTGCCACCATCCTGGGGCTACTTAACCAGATTTAAAGTACTAACAGTTGACTCATTTAATCACTTTAATAAGGGAAAAAAAAACAATATGAGGGCCTAGTAAAAATCTTGAAGAGAAATAATTAAATATAGAAATAAAATTAAGTGCACTTTAAAGACTGCTAAAGAGTCTTATATTCCATAACCCTTAAGGTTTTTAGCACAGGTTTTCAGTTTCTGGAAAACAGATACAATTCTTTATAACCTACACATAATCTGGTATTGGATGTTTAAAAAATATTATTGAGACTAAAAACCATGTTATTTCTTTGTTGGTTATATTATTTAAAATATGTGGTATGAATTATTTAATCCTGACAAAACAAAAATATATAGAGACATGTTTTTATTAGTCTCCAATTCAGATCATGTTGCTTCAGAACGCAGCATGAGGGAAAATATTCTCAAGTCTTAATTTTACCAGGTTTATGTCAAAATACTGAGGTATGAGCTATGAAAATGATAGTTTTAAAGTTTCTTGTTGAAGATATTAAAGGGATAATTAAATGCATAAATTTAAATTAATATTTTAAATTGATTTCTCCTCCAGGGCAACAGTGAAATAATGTCTGAAACACTGTGTGCAGTGCTAGTCATCCAGGCCCAGAAAGTTCAACTCTAATTACAGCAGGAGAGGAGAGACTATTGAAAAAAGTTCTGTGAAAAGGTATTCTCCTTTCCAATGAAAAATTAAAAAGGTTGACTTGTTTATCCAGCAAAATCATGACTGCAAGAAGATAAGATATTGCCTAGAATACAGGGGGCAGAGCAGGAGAAGAGCCATTTAAACGAAAGGGCAGTGTTGTTATGAGGTTAAATTGGAATAAATTGTCTATGAATAAATTTGGGATAAATATTAAGCACATTTCTAGAAGTTGCAGAGCAGTGGGGTCACAAATCTTTGACCTTACTTTAACAGTGCAGCAGGGAATTTTGATGAGACTGCATGAAATGAGATGATCCAGCAACTCCTTTACTCCTGTCTTCGTGTAAACAGAATGAAAACCACCTGGGGATTTATTCTGAATTCAAGGATTGTTCATTCAGTTCACTTTCCCTACTTTAAATTGGGTTAAGGCTATTTGACTTCTGAAAGAGACTTTCCAAGTGGGAGTTTCAGTGCAGTGAAACCAAGCCACATCGCTCTTCGTGGTTTCGTTGTCTGTCGTTCCTGGTTGCCCTGTATCAGCAGAGCCAGTGGTGTCTCTGGGAACACCTTGGGAGCTCTCCTCTCACCCAGGCTGTTGCTCTAATAATTCAGTCATGCTGCCATCCTGTAACTATAGTTGTTTCTTCTGTTGAGGGTTTCTTCTGTTGACATGTGTTTCTCTATGAGCAGCCACAAGTGTGAGTTCTTGGTAAAGATGGCAAAGTTGTACTTTCTGCCCTCTTTTATTTTAATACTTGGAAAAGCTTTCACAAATTTCTATTTCTATTCTGCCTGACCTCCCTGTACTTTTCCCTTTCTGGAGAGGAAGAGACTGCAATGTAGGAAGTTTTTCTGTTTTGTTTTTTACTCTGGTTCCTTCAGCAGTCTCACTGAGAACACAGCACCTCAGAGAGTTGGGCTGGTACAGTGAAGAAATGCTGAAGCTAAAGCTGGACCGAGCAGTGGGGGAACTTCTTGATCCAGCTTTGCTGCCAGAGAAGTGTTTGTGTAACTATACCATTCACGTGGTGTTTATGCTCTCGTTGTACAAGACATATTGGATAGCTGACAGGTAATCAAGCAAGATGTTTAAAAGTTTGGGGGTTGGGCATGTTTCCCAAATCCAGAGATAAGGCTATCCTGGGAACTTGCTAGAAGGACAGAATCTACCTCTAATAGGTATATCTATTAAAAAGCTGCTGTGTACATTTACTTGGTTTTGGTTTGTCCTCATAGCTCAGATGGGGGGTCCCTAGCTACAACTCAGTGATAACCCATATTGATGAAATGGGTGTGACTGTAACTGCACTAATTTTCACTGGCACAAACAGCCCTCAGGAATGACCTTGGAAGTGTCAAGCAGGCAAGGTGTCAGCTTTGTTCCTGGTGTTTCTTGTATGCTTGGTAACAGGCTGGATAGGATCACTCAGATTTGAGTCTGAAAAATAAGGAAAGGCTTTCAACAAGTTTGCACTTGTTGTTGGAAGATCCCAGTGGAAGACAGACCTGAGCCTAGCTTACTATGGCTTTCTCCACAGATGAAGTTGCAGTGGATCACGTTTATTTGCATAGCTATTCAGCTGTGAGTAGGCAGCACTTTTAGGCTGTTGGATACAGCAGGCCTTGAGCACAGTGTGTGTAGATGTTTTCTCGTGTAGTACAGCTCCTGGGGTGGCAGTTTCGTGGCAGCCCACACTGACCCACGTTAGTGCTGGTGTGGCTCTGCTCTGGGAGGGTGTACACAGTCCTGTACCTTGCATCTGAAAGCCAGAGCATGATTTTGTCTTTGTTGGCCAGGATGGCCATATGGTTTTCTCATACATTACTTTCCTCTTCAGCTATACAAACTAGGTAAATATATAGAAGTAAGGGCAGTTTATAGGAATCTGTCTTAAATCAGATTTAATCTGGATTAAACCAGAGACAGAGGACTGAGTGGGACCACTCAGACCATGGAGCCTTGTCCCTGTACTGGGAGGCAGTTAGACCTTAGACACTTGATGAGATGTCACAAGCCCATGCTGGTGCATGGGAGGAGAGCAAGACTTAGACTGAGCTTCAGCTGTGTCCCACTTCAGCACAAGAGGAGAAATTTCCTTAGAGGAAAATGTCTGAATAGTCCCCAGTAAGTGCATCATGCATCACACCATAGAGGAAGGCAAAAGAAACAGCTAAAACTGTCTCCTCCAGTCTTGGCAGAGGAGCAGAAAACATCCTTCATATTTTCAATGAAGGAAATGTTACATAAGTAAAACACTGAATAATTGGCAGATTTTGAAAAATACAATTTAGTGAGAAGTTGTCAGTGAAGGAAGATACGCTTAAAGAGAGGCTATGCAAAGGTCAACACTGAATTCACTACTTTTTTATATATTCAGCAGTGGATGTTAAATTCTTGCTCCTAACATTTGCAAGTGTATTGGAGAGGTGCTTTACCAGACTGAAGAAGAAATAGTCCTTCAGAGAGACCAGGAATAGTAAGCAACAGAGTCCATTTATATGAAATACATTTTAATATGAGAAGAAACTAAATAATGTGTCTAGAAACATAGTACAAAATAAACAGAGAAAGGAAAGCAGTTGATTCTGAAAAAGAGATTAGAGGGGGCATTGTATCAGTGTGAGAGTCCCTGCAATGACAGGAGAGTTAGCATTTACTTTGGAGTATGGGAAGAAGAACATAAGGCAGCAGCAACATAATTTATGTGTGAGTACAAGTCAGAATCTGAAAACTGTTTCCATTTCATACTTTTAAAAAGGATATTAAAAATTTTACAGTATGAAAAAGAAAGCAATACCGATTACTCAATGGGAAGAGGAAAAGCTCTATAATGAGACAATTGCAGATCAAATTGTTCTTTATACTAGAGCAGACTGAGAAGTGAATTGATTAGTGTATAAATGTTTCATGGTAAAAACAAATGGATACAAAAGAGCTCCGTAATTTAGCAGAGGAAAACACAACAAGAACTAACAGCTGGAAACTCAATGGGACAAGCTCAAAATTAAGTATTAAGCAGGCAGCTTGTATTATTATATTTATTTAGCTGTTCTTAACCACTGGCAAAGTGAACACAAATCAACAAAGGCAAGGGTGAGATATCTTCAAAGTAAGAGCCAACTGAGATCTAGTCTGCTTAATATAGGTAAAATATAAATAAAGGCTACAGACAAAAAGGTTTTTATGTCAAAAAATTTGTTTTAAGAATTGTGTTCTATTTAAAATGATGTAAGCAGTGGGGAAATATTATTATACTCTTTTGGCAATGTCCCAAAACACATCACCTGCACCTCTTTTTCAAATGCATGGCTACATCTAGTTACAAATTACTTTCATCTGAATGCGAGGTTTTTTCTTATTATTGATGTTAGTTAAATTGATATCAGGATTTCTTATCACCACCTGTAAAACACTGACCTTCCTCTCAGCCTGAATCCTTCTAATTCAGTAGTGTATGGAAGAGGATCACAGTCCACCTTCTTTTGTGCTAGTGAAAATAAGTGTGGAAGACACCAGAAAAAAAAAATGTTCGGGGTTTTTGTAGCAAATGAGAAAAGAAATCCAGAGAGACTTGTTCCTCAGGATCTGAGAGGGATGCAGAATTGCTAAGGACGCCAGAGCTGCACGAAAGCTGTGTCACCTCTCTGTTTCTGAAAAGTAACATAAACATCAGTTCTTCTATGTAAAAGACTCAGGGGCCTGCAGACTGTGCTGGTTTGGGCTGGGGTAGAGTTAAGTTTCTTCCTGGTAGTTCCTATGGTTCTGTGGTTTGGACCTGTGACCAAAACAGTGCTGGTAACACAGAGATGTTCTTTGTTACTGCTGAGCAGTGCTTACACAGTGTCAAGGCCTTTTTGACTTTTCTTACCACCCCACCAGTGACAGGCTTGGGGGCACCAGAATCTGGGAGGGGACACAGCTGGGACAGCTGACCCTAAGTGACCACAGGGATATCGCACACCATGTGATGTCATGCTCTGCATATAAAGATGGGGGAAGAAGGAGGAAGGTGGGATGTTGCCATTTGTTTTCCTGAGTCACCTGATCCATCATCCCAATACATGATGGATCCCTGCCTTCCTGGAGATGGCTGAAACTGTACCTGCCCATGAGAAAGGGTGAATTAATTCCTTATTTGACTTTGTTCAGGTGTGGGGCTTTTGTTTTACCTATTAAACTGTCTTTATGTCAATTCACAAGTTTCTAACTTTTGTTCTTCCCATTCTCTCTCCCATTGCACTGAGGGGGAGTAAGTGGCTATGTGAGGTGTAATTGTTGGCTGGGGTTAAGCCACAACACAGA
The DNA here is from genome assembly GCA_013396775.1 of Cephalopterus ornatus. Taxonomy (NCBI): domain Eukaryota; kingdom Metazoa; phylum Chordata; class Aves; order Passeriformes; family Cotingidae; genus Cephalopterus; species Cephalopterus ornatus. The sequence goes on from VZRE01011750.1 coordinate 37,091, forward strand.
CTTAGTTATTGCAAGGAAACTGTCCAAGATTTGTGCCCATAGGCAAAATTGTGGATAAGCGGAGTTGCATCTGGTCTTAGAGATTGGCGAAATTTAAAGCCTGGTATAATATAATTACAAAAAGCTCAGCTACTCAGCCATCTTGCTTTCCTTTAACAGCTGTAGTCTGCAATGCATTAATTATTTTTCTGTCTTTATATTAGCAGGCCCAGTTCTCCATCATATCCATCATTTTGACTTGGACAGTCTCTGTGCTTGTTTGGGTTTTTTTGTTTGTTTGTTTTCCTCTGGTTGTAACTACGGTTTAATCATCTGTCTGGACAGCTTTGGATCTGCAGAATGTGATTTGCTGATCCTGTGATTTTTTTTTAGTTGTAGCATTTCAGTCCTTTTAAAAGACACATCATGCACTACTTAAAACTTTTGTTTAGCTCATTAGTAATTTAAGTGTAGCTTAATGGTATGCCAGGTGCTCTCCAGTTCAGAGAAATACGCTTTGCCTGCACTCCCCCATCTGTGTGTGACTCTCTCCTAAGAAATCTGCTTACTGCAGCAGATTTCTTCAGATAGATCAAACTGCTTCATGGCCCCGAAGAACTGATTCCACTTCCGCTTTTGTCCAGTTTACACAGCTCAGCTGCTGCTTTGTGCTCTGTTCCCAGCCTCAGCCCAACAGACATGCTGCAGGGTGATTAATGTCGCACACTGGTGGGGCCACTGAGAACAGGTTGCTACACAGAGATCCCTGGAAGGTCTTAGGAGCTTTGGGGAAGACGAATGAAATACAGCTGCAAAGCAGAGTCTTTAGCTTTAAACTACATGGATGGTATCAGCTGTCATAGATACTGATTTCACTGAACATTTCTTTGTCCTTGGCAGCATCACCATTGTGATACGCTAAATATGCTATCTGTGAATAGCATATTTAGTGCTATTTTTCCTCTAGCCCTTAACCAATGTAGTGGCTTTCTCCATATGCTTTCCCAAGCGGAGAGGAAAATCTCGTCTTTGTAAATTGATCTACTTAAGGAAAAGCGGTGCTGCTTCTTGCTTATTAAGATTCAGATCTCTTCTAGATTGTTTCTTCTGTGTAAATTCCTGGGGGAATGAGTAAGAAAAAGAAATGGAGGACAGAAAGGATATTTTAGGCAGCTGTTCAGGAACCTGTGAAATAATCTGAGGTCTTAGCCCCACAGGTGCCCGTGTGTCATACTCCCCATCACTATTTGTAACCTTTTTGGCTTTACAAGCAAAGAGGGCGGGAATGTGCATGGAGATGAAGCCAGTTATTTTCCCATGCCTAGATGTGGTTCTCCAGTTGATGAGCAGAGATACTGGGGAAGAATATTGTGAAGGGTGTGCCTAGGGAGCTGGTGCTCTCACACCCCCAAACTGCACCTAATTTTTGAAGGGAAGGTGGGAAAAGGACTTCTGAACTCCAGATTGGTTACAGCAGAGCCTTTCATGAGAACTGCAATCAGTTCTGAAAATTATTGTTTCCAAAAGCCTCACAGAGAATTTTTTTCATCATATGTGAAAATAAAATGAATGTAAAGGGAGTTCATATGTGGGATTTCACATTGAATTTTAAAGCTAAACCAGTGTCAGGCTTGGTGTGAAAGTAATTTCATTAATTTCATTCAGTTGTTGATCAGTTACAGCTTTTGTATCTGCATCAAGTTCAGTGAACTGTAAGCTTATGGTAAATCGGTGAGGTAGTATGTTTTAAATTATGAAAAAAACAACAGTTGCAGTGCCTGGTATGAGTCTGCTTACTGTGGGTAGCTGAATAAAACTGCCATTTTCAACCACAACTGCCATTTTCAACCAGGACATTGTGTGCTGAAGAGTTGATTGTATTTTGTTCACATGGAAGTTTGCCAATGTGTTTAGTTATTTACAGGATGAATTGCTGAGGGAAACCATCATCACCTGCTTGATCAGAATTGGGATGTATAACAGTGGTACATAGGATACATTTTTTTAATAGTTGGGGTTTTTTTACTGCACCTTTATTTTTTTGCCTACATGGACAGTCATTTTAAAACCCGAAGTCCACTGCCCACAGTGACAGAGTGCTGTTCCTTGACTTCTTTGGCCTCTATCTCAAAAGAAGGATGTTATAACTAAAACCAGGGCAGACACTTCAGTTGCTTGCAACTCACAATGTCTTTAAAAGGTGGAGGAGGTCGGTTCATCAGAGTGTAAATTCCGGGAGGATATACATATGCTATTCCAGGCTGAACTCTTAAGAAGGCCAGGTAAGATGTGTGACTGTGGTGTCTTATGAGCAAGAAGAAAGCTCAGAGAGAAAGGCAGGAATAAAAAGGCACTCATCCCTAATAAAATCACTTTTAAACCCTCCTCTCCCTCGCTCCTCAGATGAAGGTATGCACAGCAAAGAGAACCGAAAATGAGTTTTGAATGATTCTGCATTAAATTTTGCTTTCCCTGTGTCTTGTGACTAGCTCTTAATTACTTAAATGCTCTACAGAAAAGTGTGTTGTGAAAACCAGCTGTATTAGCTAGCTCAGGCAGCTCGTAACACGTGGCTTAGGTAAAAATGGTACTTGTTCTAGGTTAGCCCAGTGGAAACCAAGTCCTTTTGCTTTCTTCTTACGAGTTCACAGAATCACAGAATATTCAGAATATTCTGAGTTGGAAGGGACCCACAAGGATCGTTAGCATTTTGGTTTGGATCAGGTGTTCACTCTAAGGTGAATGGCTTTATCATCCCTGCCTACCAGGCTTTGCTTCCCCTTGCCATGTAGTGTGACAGCACATGAGCTGAACTCCGGTCAGCTGAAACCTAACTAGAAGATGCTCTCCAACAGCTAGTTGGTGGTTCATCCACAGAAACAAGCCAGGGCAAATTAAAATCTCACCAAAGCATGCATAATCTGAATTTTGAATCCTCAGCAGCAGGTATTTATATTCTCTCCTATTAGGATGCTTTACATGCAGTTGTCAAAAGCATATATTAGAAATTAACTGTTTGCCCAGTTTTCCTCAGAGCATTGATTTATGATTTACTAAACAGTTTTCCGTTGTTTCTTACTGCCTTTTTCTCTTCTCCTTGTCTTCTACTTACCACTTTGGCTGAGGATAGGAATTAAAAAAATTCTGGTTATTGTATGACTGTATATGCAAGTGAAAGTTGAGTCTTATTAAAAGGTCAATCAGTGAAAATAATCAATTGCTTCTCCACAACTAATGTGATTTTCCCTGGCCTTGCAAAGTCTGTGCATAGTACCTGACTTGATACACCTTGTATTTTATGCCTCAGTGTGCAATTATCATTTGGTTCTAACAATTAAGCTGGGGATACTTTCTATCAATCTTCATAATAATCTTCTATTATATCTTAACAAATGAGATGAGAAATAAAAGACCTTCACTCTTGTATTAGCTCTGTGCAAGATGTCCTTTTAAAGTTCTAAATTGCATGATGCAGCCTAAAAGGTGTTAACTGCAGAGAAGTCCATGCTAAGGAATAAGTATGTAAAAGCAGAACATGGTTGTTTCAGCTCACAAGTTTTTTGGAACAGGAAACAAAAAAGCACTTGTGTGAAAGTGTTGAAAATCAGCTTGTTGAAGTGTTTTAATCATTTCATAGAAGGATTGGGAAGGATGACTTACTTGAAGCATGACTTGCCTCTGTAGAGGCTTATTGTAGCCTTTACTTACTATAATGAAATTTACCATCGGGGTGAGAAATGGTTACAGCTCAGGCAACACAAATAAGTCATGAACACAAAGAGATGGAGTTCCTGGTACTATCAGGGAGCATTAGGACTTTCTAGTCTCTGAAATGTGGAAGCTCTTAAAGCTGCAGGAATATGGAGAGCTGATCTTTGGCAGTGTAGTAATTACACTGATATCAAAATGCTGTGTCTAATGCTGAAGTCATTAAAAAGCAAGATTGCTTTCTTCAGTGAAAGTACATGTTCCTAGGTAATAAATTGCCTTTTGAAAAGAAATCCCTGTCAAATTCATGACAGTTGTCCATTACTCTGTGATCTTGCAGAAAATGATTGATAAATATTTTCAACTTCGCTTCCCATTGCACCATTTAATGAACTCACTTGTGCTTGGTTGCTCCCCATTAAGTTTTGTAGGAGTGTGTCACCTGATTAGGCTCTTGCTTTACTTAGATAGTTCCAAAAATACAGCCACATTAAAGACTTGTGGATGGCTAAACTTAGCCACTTGCCACTTTTAATTTCTCACTTATATGGCGTTTAAATAAGCCAGTGTGTTTCCCCCACATCATGCAACAGTGAGGATAATAAGTAGATAAAATTGCTTCCTCTTCACATTGTACAAGGGACCTGCTTCTAGCAGGGCCTGTAAAACTAACTCAGAAGGCTTTAGGGAGACTTGAGGATCACTTAGGGTCGAAGCTGAACTAGCAACTTCCTTCTTTCTAGCACGTTACAGCTCTGAAGGTAGTTCCACGAAGATGATATCCCTATGGGTTACTCTAAAAGTGAGAAAAAGAGCACACCAGGAAAGACAGGGTTTGAAGCTTTGCACTAGAGCTGTCAAGGAGGACCCTTAGTGTCAAACCTGGGTTCTCGGGCAGGCCCTGGTGTGTGACCCTAGCTGTTGCAAGGGCTTCCAGAGCAAGTTGTGGGCAAGGGCCTCATGCCTCTATTTTTGGTGGTGGCAGACAATGGGAAAATACAGAGGAAGGACATAATCTAGGTAGAGAGTCTCTGGGAAACTGATCTTCACTGTGCACATTGGTAGTGGAAACTGAGCCTGTTTCTTGAGCCTGCCTCATCACTGGACCAAAAGCGATGTAAGGGAAGATCTAAGATCCTGGACAGACTTTTCTGCTGGATTTAGCTCCAGGCTGTGTGTAGTACTGCCCGTCTCTCTATCCTAAACCTCAAAAAGTTGCAGCAGGAACACGCTGCACCTCATGAGCTGCTCATGCAAATGCCCGAGGATAGAGCTTGAGCTGCTGATGGAGACAACTGAAATCATGACAGTGAGCTCTGATCTGCTATAACTGAAAAGCAGGCACAGCTTCAGAAGGATGGGGAAGGAGCAGTCTTGGCTATGCTGCAGCTGACTCAGACAGACTTCTTTTGGGGGAGACTCAAGTGTTTATCTGTGATCGGAATAGGATCATTTTAGTAACAAGTCTTTAAAAACATTATTTGCCAATTTTACCCCTTCATCCCCTGAAAGGATTCTGTACTTATCTGCATGCATCTCCTTTTAAAAGGCTTTCTCTGTTTCATGGCTATATTCCACTTCATCCAAAGATTAATAGCAGCACAATTATTAATTGCAAATCTATAGCCTTTTGCCAAAGGTAGGGAGAGTGTAACTACTCATAAACGTTAACTCCAGATGAAATGCCAAGTTTAAGGTCTCAGCTGTGAATCTGTGCTTTTAATTAATTTTCTGATTTTTCATTTGTTCTCAGAGATACCACAAGAATCTGCAAGCTCTCATTTTATCTCCATGGGCTGAATCCTGCTTTCATCCTCCTGGTGACTGTGGTGACAGGGTTTTTCTTGCATGAATGGTTGCACTCTAGAGCCCATTGGCACAATAGCATCAAAGGCTTTTGAAAACTCTAGGTGCCTTTTCGACAAAATCCTGGGCTCCCACCACCTAGCAGGATGATTTGTCTGCAAAGACTCACAGCCTAAGGAGCTGCAGCAAGGAACACCACTCAGAGAAAAACGACCAGACCCAGCATCTAGACACATTCATGCTGAGAGCCCATATAGTTAGCTATTCTAGTGGGTTTATCTTCCTTCTAGGAAGTGCTACAGAATAAAAATCTGTCTACTGCCAGACTGTTTTTGCACAACGATCAACATTTTTGAATCCATCTTCAACAAATGGAGATGATATGAGTTTTTGACACTGAATGGTGCCCAGTTTTCTTTTCCAACCACGTAATTTTCTTTTTCTTGGCAGTACTCCCATCTATTGGAATTGTTCCAGTTTTCCATTATTTATTATAATAAAAATAGTTTTTAAATGTTAATGAATTGGAGAACCCTTCAGCTAGGCAATTTTAGGCATTGTGGGGGTTATCCAGACTTGTTGATTATTTATGCCCATGTTTTATCTTGGCAGATGTGGCCTTTTTAAACTATTTTGAAATGTTTTGTACTATATAAAATAGATGAATTCTCACTTTATAATTCTCCTTATAGAATGTAAATATCTAGTGAACATTTTAACTTTTTTTCTGGTGTTATTCATGATATCTCTCTCTATCTTGAAAAGTATTTAATGCTTGGTCAGGCACTTCTTGCTCTAATTAAAAATTCTATCTTATTGTTCTTAATTATTTTGCCTGTTGAGATTTCACTGAGTTTATAAATTGCCATAGGTTGCTCACATGTCTTAGCTACTTCTTCAATTTTTCCTTTCTTTAAATATTCATTTCCTCTGTATTCTTGCAACTAGGTCTCCTTATCAGTAGGACTTTTTTGCTGGTAATGCATATATAAAATGGAGATGTTTGGAAGTTTCCAGTAGTGTATCAGTAATTCCAAGTTCATAGCCCTTGGATATTTTTGGTAGTTTTGGTAGCAAGTATTTTAAGTGAGGAAGAAATGGCTTTTTATGTTTTTCCCTAGTATGTATCGTATGACTGACTTTACATTCTGGATGCACAATGATGATGTATGTTGACTGCGATTTTCTTTCATGGGTGAAGACCGATTTTGGCTAATGCTTACTGCTTTTTTGCCCATTAAGGTGAAATTCAGTTTTGAGTCAACTTACTTTAAACAAAACAGGTCCCTTTGTTATGAAATTTATTTGTTTCTTTTTCTTTTTTCAAACTCAAACATCGAATTCTAGCTTTTTGAGATTTGCAGTACAATCTTTCAGCTTAAAATCAGCCATGACTTGTTCATTTTGCACGTTCTAATTGGAAGTTTAAGGAATAGTTTGTTTAGTTTTCCAGTGGGATTTTCTCATCTGGAATAAATCTCATCCATCTCTCAATTTTATTTTAATCAGTTACAACTTTAATCCTCAAATTTTTAAGATTTATTAATCTGATTTAAATTAAACAGTTAAGTGCTCAATATTGTGGGCTCCAGCTTGCAGTGTTGCACTGGAAAATGGAGATACCATGTGCCAACTTAGTAATATATATTGTTGGTTTATTTTTAAGTGTGTGGTCTCTGTGGAAACACAGCATCTTAAAGATAATGGTTTCTCTGACATATTTATAAATTGTAATCAGGCTATGAAAAATGCAACAATGAAAGTCATGGTGCCTGGGACATGGAAAATCAGGCAAATTCCAGCTCAGTTCTCTCTCTGCTGTAGTGTGAGAAATCAGTATGCCAAGTTTTTGTGTAACCCCCCGACAGGCCTGAAAAATATTTCTATTTACATATTCACAGGCTCATCCCAATTGATATTATATTCCCATAAAATTAAATAGTAAGGGGAACGTGTTGATATTCTGGTCGTACTCAGATGTTGCTGGAGCAGAGGTCCCTTTAGCCCGACCCCAGTCTGATGTGGAGGTCTGTATCTCACAGATGCCTCTGTGGCGCCAGCCTCAGCTGCCTTCGGCGTGCCACAGCTCTGTAAGCCCTGGCAGCAGACAGAAGTTTAGGATAGCCTAGTACTTTGTAGTTCCCTGCCTTTTTTTCCTTTGTGTGCAACTGTTTCTGCCTAACCCCTTTGTTTTGCTGGGATTAACTTGTTTTGCATTTTTAAGTGTCTCAAGATGAAGCCTAACAGGCACGAGGGCCCCCTATTTTCTTTGAAACAATAGATCTAAATAAATTAGTGTTGCAAACAAAGCCATCAGGGTGTCAGCCGTCCCAGATGAATCTGTACATCCCAGAAGCTGGAATGCGTTTCCTTGACACGGTTCAAGAACCGGGGGAAGGCTCATAGCATGGCATGCCAAAGGGCAGCAGGGGTGAGGTTGCATAGCTCATTCCCTGGCACAAAACAACATGGCAACTGCAAAAATAATCTCCTTGTTGTGGCAGGGAGTTAGAAGTAATCAGGATGCTGTAACAGGTAAAAGACCAAGTCTGTAGCATGTGTGAACCATTCATTTTAATATTCCCATCATTTCAGCAACTTTTTAATTCTAATCAGTTTTTTCCTCATATGTGAACAATAGCCCCCTTTGCTTATTGCCTGTCCTCTAGCCTAAGTATACATTTGTGTGTGTGTATAAATGTATGTGTGTGAATGTTTATTATATATAAATATACATACAGACGAGTATATACGTGTATGCACACGTTAGAAAAATGTGTTCCTTTTTGCTTGAAGTTACTGCCTGTGTAATGTGTGGCTGGACTGGTGCTGCTACAACTACATCTTTTCCTTTTGTTTCAACAAAGTTGAACAACTGCTCCTGGGACAAGGCAGCCATATGTCCTTTACAGTCCCCCAAACAGCTCAGCCACCTTATCTCCTCCCTAGATTTGTGTCAGTCATTCTGACATGTTAGATGAGTGCTTATAGACTATGAAAAAAGTGGGCACAAATTCTGTTTTCCTTCTCACTGCAACAGTGAGATCCCAACAGCCTTCTGAGGTGTCAAGGTGTACGCAAGATCATTTTGTCCTGTGCAGTGCCAGGTAAGTGAAGTGATTTTCATTTGTGCTTTGGGGAAGGGTGGCAGTACTAGTCCAAGATTTGTCCACAGTTTTCAGGATCAAAGACAAGGTTGAAATAAAAGCACAGTATGGGTATTCCTAGGTTGCTCTCCCAGTCCTAGAACAGCTCTTGGGGAGGGAAAATAAGTTTGAAAGAGAGGGCTAGAATGTCTGCTTCTAAAACCAAATACTGATCTATTTCTGTAAGCTTTTGCTCCCAGATCATAAACAGAGCCCTTTGGATTACTTTTGGATGCAAATTACACAGAAGCCAACAAAGAAGCTAAGTAAGTGTCCAAAATTCAAGAAGAGATCTGTTCATTGACCCAGAAAAAAACCCCAAATCAACAATTAAAAAGTTAGCTTTCTTATTTATCATAACTGTTCTGCTGTTTCGCTTTTCTCATCCAGTGTGCTATTGCCACTCTCTTTTCTGTTGCTGTAGATCAGAGCTCTGGCCTACCTTAACCTTGGAACTTCTGTATGCAGATTGAAGCATCCTGTCTTTTCTTTTCTGTACGTGGCTTGCTCTGGAAGAACAGAACTTAGCTCTTGCACTGAAGTTGATTATTGGCAAGTCAGGCTCAGGAAGAAGCTCTCAGAAGTGGAGTCCTGACCTATGTACCTGTATTTAAGATATCAACAGGTGACCGTGACCATGAAAAAGGCCACATAGACTCCTGCTGCTGGAAGCTACATCCCTGGGCAAACTGTCAGAGACTGGGGAGAAAAACAGGGTCAAAGAGGTTAGGAGAAGCAAACTTTGAGGTTTTAGTGCTTTTACAGATGGTACCTGAGATTCCATCCTTGCAGCCTCAGTACTAGTTAAGATCTTTATGATTGTTTTAGGGTTTATATTGAGCCGTGTTCTGGAAGCACAGAGTTCTTTTATTGAACATGAGTGATACTAGGAAGGGTTTTCTAAAAGGGCTGACAGCACCTGCTGATGTTAACCAAATCTCTTCCCTTTTGGATAGTGAGGTTGGGGGTGTGTTCATGGTGGCAGGTTGAAGTTAAAACCCAGTTTGTGTGCCTGTGCAATCACTTTAATATCCAAGCACGGTTTGGCACAGGCTCCTGTTCCCTCTCTGTGCTCAGGAGGCAGAGAATACCAGCAAAGGGGAGAGCAAAACCCTGGGCACTTAAATCTGCTCAGCTACCACATTTGCCTGGCCCTGCATACTGGAGTCACTGGTGTGGGGGTGGTGGACCACTTTCCACAGTTGTTTCTCTTCTCTCCTCGGTGCACATCCTCCATGGGCACCCACCAAGAAGGGAGATAAAGGAGGTGGTGATTTTCTTGTGAGAACTTAATGAATACATTCAGCTGAGTCTGATCACTCACCACCGAGGAAGTATTTTTTTTTCTCAGAGCTGTCAGCAGAAAACAAGAGTGTTACATTCTGTTTATGGACAGTGGGCCTGTAGTCTCAATTATCCAATGTTTTTGGTGGTGTTGTGCCAAGATTACACATCCCAGTTTGCATGGGTGTGACCAACCTTCCTGTCTGTGCTACCCTGTGCTTTGGATTCATTTTGCTTTAATAGTTGAGTTTGCTTTAGGCCTCCATGCTCAAGGAAGATGACAGCTGCACCAGCGTCTGTCATTAGAATCAGAGAAGTTGAATGGTTTGTTGATGTCATCAGGATTATTTTCTGTTTTTCAACAATGTGAAAGAAAAGTCAGATCAATGATGCATCTCACTCCTACACTGCTAATGGATGGACAGACAAGGGTGTTTTTCAGCTGACATATGATAAGTACGGAGATTATTCCCCTCGGTTTGATTCTTTCATGTAATGAATGATAAGTAGATGAATCAGTGAGGTAAAATGCATGACAGATAACAAATAAGTTAACCACTTTGTAATTTTGCGTGAATGTCCTGACACAGGAAATTATGCATGTACTGGTGTGGAGACTTGCAGTCACTTCTGATTGTCAGTTGTTTAAATGTCAGTGTCAGTTGTTTAAATAAATTGTACTTCCAATTGATTTCCCAGACGTTCCTAAGATTTTAGGATCTTTTTAGGGCAAAAAAAATCCCTTGATAAAGTTTTTTAATGAGCTTTAGAACTGAGTTTAGTTTATTTATTTTTTTTCAAGGAATAAGACTTTATTACAAGTTGTGATATTTGTAGTTATCTCCTAAACTCCCGAGCACTGCTTTGGCCTGCAGGGAACTGGTCTCAGGTGGAGCAGAGGACAGGCGAGTGTCACACAAAAGAGCCTCTTGGTCACTGGCTATAATGCCAAGGCAACAGCAGAGCAAAGGCTTTGATTCATTGCAAATTACCATTGCACTCACATTAATAAAGCACCTGGCCTTTTATTTACACTTTGAGTGGTGGGAAGGAAAGGAAACAATTTTTATTCTTTTTTCTTGTGGAGTCCATGAGCCCATGATCTTCTGTGGTATGGATTCATAGCCATGGATTATCAAAGCCCTATTTCTTCATTTATAACTGGCCCCTCCTCAAAGCATTGGTAGATTGATTCTGACCAGTGCAAGATCTTCTCTTCCATTTTCTTGTTCTCTTAAATTGTTCTCTGATAGGGTGTTCAATAACTCTGGCAACTAGTTCCTCACTGACTCTCTTTAGAGATAAATAAAATAATATCAAAACACATAGTAATATAATTTTTAAAAATCACTTTATATGGAGTATCTTTTTTTTTTTTTTACTAACCCGAAAAAGAATACCTTATAGTCACAGGATGTAATTTTTTTTACTTAAGTTTATGGCTTTCAAAAGAATCTTTAAAGGCAAAAAAAAGATAAATAATGTCCATCAGTAGCTGCTGTCTTTAAAGATAAATATTTGTCCGATAGAAAAACACAGTGCTAAACATTTTTAAGTTTCAAACTTGACTGTGCTGGACAAGTAATCTAAAAGATCACTTCCTGCATTCATAAATAGTAAGTTAACACATACATTGCTTCTGGTGTTCACTTTCTGTGAATAACTCCCAAAGGATTAAAAAAAACGGTACAGCAAAAACAATCCTTGCAGCAAAGGATGGACTTAGAACAGAACATCTAACAAATTTAAAAGGGGAAGTGTCTCCCACTGGTAACTCTGATGTTTTCTGTTCTGGGAATATTGACAAGATTGGCTCAAAGCTTTATTTTATCATAACCATGTCACAACGTATTATGAGATATGTGCTATTTTTCATGTAGTAAAGTGGAGCATGCCTATGTATGAAAGGAAACTGTCCATCGAAACAAATTTCATGGGATTGTTATATATTATGCTCTTATTTTCTGTTTGTATTATATTTGCAAATGTTTGCTTGTTTTGAATGATCAAAAGTATAGGAAAAGTTCATCATGACTATAGTGATGCTGTTAATTCTGTTAGTGAAGCTACATGGAATAATTTTTTATTACCGATTAACTGAAACAATTACTGGGAGGGGAAAAAAAGTACCAGTGTTCTTAAAAATTGCATGGAGCCTACAAGCTGACTATTTTCTGAATTTATTTCTATTATCTTTCCTGTTTTCACCATCTTTGTTCCTGTTAGGTCAGTAAAGAGGGGAATGTCTAGCCTAACAATCGGGTCCTACTGGCAAAGTGCCTGGGAGCAGCCATCCTTTACATCATAGCTGTCTTTGTCATCGAGAACAGGGGTGGTATGCTCAGTTTGTGGCCTCTGTCTTGGGCACCTTGTCCTCAGCTAGCATTTATTTAGAATATTTCAGAGATACTTTGGCTTTGTTGCTGAATACAAGCAAGAGGGACCCTGAAGGAGCCCTTCCTCAAATACAAGTTTCTATGATTAGATTGAATTTTCTTGACATTGAGTGCCTTTTATGTTGCCTGAAGGCTTCCAAAACAACCAAAAAACATTGTCTGATGTGACACAGAGCCTAGAGAAGAACCTTGCTTTCCTGAATCAGCAGGTGGAGCAGCCACAGGGTTTAGACATAGTCCATGTTGAGAATTCTATATATTGATTATTTATGATTCCACTGCTACATGTTAATCTGCTTTGTTGTTTTGCTGAATAGGGTCTCATCATGTCCCATATTTTATTTAACTTAGTGTGTTTTCCTTACTGTATTCTCTTATGCTGCCATATTCAGAAATATTTATATAGGAGATGTGGATGTGGTTTTTTTAGCAACAGTTTTCTAAAGACAACAGGTAGAACCAGATGTGAACATTGAGATATCATCTTTTATTTAATTGGCTAGCATAATTTGGAAAGGTAGACAAATTTTCAGGCACACAAGCCTTCCTCAGGTCTGAAACAGATTTAGCAAACTTCAGAGCTAAGCACAAAATGAAAGCAATTGCTCAGGTATGTACCAAGCAACCTCCCTCTGATGGCAAGTGTAGTTAGTATGTGCAGAGTAGAGAAAGTTGATAAGGCAGTTACCTCTCTGAGGGAAAGAAAGAAAAAATAATTTATTGTCTGTGGAACATGGAAAGGTTAGTGGAAAGGAAAGGAAATTATACTTTGCCATGAAATCATTATCTCTGTTGAATCTCTGTTTTCTAGTAACCAGTAGATTTTAAACTGTTAGCTCTAGGCTTGTTCTTGGAAGGCATTTTGGAGTCCTTTAAAGATCAGGACTCTGAGATCAGCGGTGGCATGGTTGTGAAAAGTGTTCTTTGTATAAAATGGGGATATTAAATCTATGTCAAGAGTCTATCACAGAGCTGAATCTCAGAAATATTTCATTCAGCACTTCTAGTCCTTTGAGTGTGCCATGCTGAGTCCCACAGGATGAACTTTGGAGATTGGAAAGGATCTTTTAGGTCAGATGTATGTTTGCTTTTGTCTGCACTCTAGCAGATAGTGTAATGTATCTTGTTAAACAGGATTTACACTTGCTAAGTCTATTGACATCTCCCTTTCATCTGCGAAACAGCTGTACCTAAGTGCTACTGCCGCTGTGTTCAAATCCTCAAGACTGTACTAAGTTTTTATTGACTCGTTTCTGAAATTCCATGCTGTTCTTAAAACTTAAGGCAATCTACTTCACTGTGACAGTACATTACAAGTGGGCAGGGGAGTCCTAGGGCGCACACTGCTGCCCCAAACATGAGATCTGCCCCTGGTATGCTATCTTTGCTCTAGAAATATTTCAATAAGAATAAGGACTTCTTGACCCCCTGAAATGATCTTACAGTTGCAGCCATACACGGCAAATCCGGTATTTTCTTATTCTGTGAAGTTACCTGCTAGCACTTCATCTGTTTCCCTTGCCTCCCTTTAATCTTGACTCCTTAAGCCTGCAGAAAGGCCAATAAATCATAGAATCAGAGAATGGTTACCGTTGGAAGTGACCTTAAAGTTCATCTAGTTCCAACACCCCTGCCATGGGCAGGGACACCTTCCACTAGACCAAATTCCTTAGAGCGCCATCCAGCCTGTCCTTGAATGCTTCCAGGGATGTTAACCTACAGCTTCGCTGGGCAGCCTGTTCCAGATCCTCACCACCCTCACAGTGAAGAATTTCTTACTTATATCTAACATAAGTATCCCCTCTTTCAATTTGAAGCCATTCCCCCCTGTCCTATCACTACCTGCCCTTTTAAAAAAGTCCCTCTCCAGCTCTTTTGCAGGCCCCTTTAGGTATGGGAAGGCTGCAATAAGGTCTGCCTGGATCCTTCTCTTCTCCAGGCTCAACAACCACAGATCTCTCATTCCGTCTTCATAGAAGAGGTGCTCCAGCCCTGTAATCATGGCCCTCCTCTGATCTCACTCCAACAGGTACATGTCTTGTGTTGGAGACCCAGGAACTGGATGGAGTACTCCAGGTGAGGTCTCACAAGAGCAGAGTAGAGGAGGAGAATCACTTTCCTTGGCCAGCTGGACACGTTTGTTTGGGTGCAACCCAGGATGCAGTTGGCTTTGCTGGGTCATGTGGAGCTTCTTGTCAACCTGCACCCCAAGGTGCTTGGCAGTGCTGCTTTCAATCCATTCTCCTCCAGCCTTGTATCTGTGCTTAATGGGACCCTCTGGTTGCTCAGGTGAGTCCTGGGCTCTTCTCCCAGAAGTTGCATTGCTATGGTGGCAGGTCTGTTATCAGCACACCTTTTCCGGCCCCGCAAATGCAATGAACAGTGGGGGAAACAACCACCACATCTGTGACACCAGATAAATCACCTCAGGCTTATGACATTACAGTTGGGTGCCAGTTAGTGAAAGATCTGAATAGCTTTTCTTTACCAACAGTCCTTCAGGAGTTAGCTGTCAGGAAGGTGGGGTGACAATTCTCTTATTTCTTCTTTTCTTCTCCCTAGGAGTCTTCCTGGCCTGTACTGTTATTCAAGGTGTGCTTACTTTAAACTAACATCATCTCAGCAGCCAATGTGGGATGTTTCAGAGAGATGCATAGAACTCTGAGGGTAGACATCTCAGTGCGGTGCTGCTGCTGCTGTGTGGGACAGGCATTTTACTGAGACAACAGCCAAGGAGCAGTGGCAGGGTATTTCCCCGAGCAATATGAGACTACTGAAGTAATTAAAAAGTTGTGTTACTACTCTGGTGGCCCCTAGAGAGTCTATTGCCATTTTCACATTAAATAAGGCACAATTAGGTCTGACATATTGTCTTTATTTAGAGCTCCTACCTGAGCTGATGACAGGCAACAAATTAATCTCAGTTGGATCCAGTTTAATTATACCATCTCAAAGGTGTTACAGTGCTTTGGGTGTTTTGATTTTGTTATTATTTTTATTCATTGCAAATAGTATACCATTCTTGGTCTGCCTCTTGCCACAAGTAGGATTATTAAGTCAATGTTTATATTCTTAAATAAGAGTCCGTGATACTTTAGTTGAACAGTATTGTTGTGTATAGATGGTATAACTGAGGCTGGTGGAGATACTTCCAATCTAGGTTTGCAAACATTTTCAATCAGGCTGTTACTGTTCTGTTCCTTGGGAAACTAAGCGTTTGATAAGAATGCCACACATGAAGCATTTCTTGTTCCTTTATTCCAGACCTTTTGTGAGCATACCTGATTATTCTTTCATTACTGCATAACTACTGTTATTACCTATTCTTTAATAAGTTAGATTGAAAGTAAAAAATTATTTAATTGAAATATTTTAGACAATTTTGCAAAGATGGAATGCTTAATAATGAACTAATCACTTTGGCACACTCATACTGGTTAATAATTCAACAGTGCATTAGCTATGCCCATGTTAAAAGAACTCTTTTATGTAGCAGAAAAGGCATACTCTGGCCAACTTTGTACCTTTTATATTTATTCATATCTTGGTATTTATATGGTTATTATAGAGCCTGTAGTTATTGTAGTGCCATATGTGGTTGCTGTAGTGCCTTAAGTAGTTACTATAGTGTCTCTGAGTGCCTTAAAATCAATACTACATGTTTGCTTGGATACAACTCCAGTGGTTTTCTTTCCAGTTTATAGACTGAAAAGTGAAAAATGGCAAACCTGTAACTCTGAGGTGGCCCAGCCTCTGTCCATGGGTTTTTACGCATCTTAGTCTGTGGCTTTGGACCACTCTTGATGCTACAGGATAGAGATGTTGAAACAAGTCTTTATTTTATTTAATCCTGTTTACATGCTGGACGTCCGCAGCAAGTGTCCTCGCTGTGGACATCAGGTAAGCTACTCGCTTGCTGTTCAAGTCAGAAGCAGAACTTATCATCTCTGAAGACACTGGTTCCTTCATAAGGCTAATGAAGATGCAGAGATTGAAGCTATATCCCAAGATTTATCCTTGTTCCATGACTTTGGAGAGGTATATAATCAGTTTCCTTAACCCTTCTTACATAGTTTTCCTAAGGGCTGTTGAAACTCTGTAGGCGGCATTCCATGACTCAGAGCAACACAAGAGCTATCAGAAGTTCATTCCAGTTTGTTTCAGTTACCTTAAATCAATGTATCTCACAACTAAATTTGGTTTGGAAGTGCAAAAAAAGGTAAGGCTGAATTATTAAAACAAGTCCAAACATGTTGTTTGACTAGAAACAAAGTGTTTTGCTCTGCATTAAAATTCTAAGGTTAATGTTGTTCATCCTATTTTCCAATAATATTAGTTGACTTCAGCAACAAAACTGAAAAATATAATTTCTAAGCACAGAATTGCCAATCATAGCACTTCATTCAAAACAGTTATTCTTAAATATATTTTTTTTTATTTTTACCCCCACTGTTTCCTGTCCAAGCAATGTTTTGGTTTGCTCAAAACTGCATATTTTGGAAGGCTCTGTCAGAAATACTTCACTCAGCTCAAATTATATGAGTCTGGATATCTTTTTCCTTAGCCCAGTCTGAACCCAGTAAGTGAAATACTTTGCTTCTGGTGGTACCAGTGGTGAAAAAAATTATAGTAATAATGCATAACTCTGTGATGGGAGGGCATCGGCCAATTTCTACATCCAGTATACCCCCTTTTTCTGAAGCTGTCAACTTCATGCAAGTGATCTCTAGATCCATCTTTGCTGTTTGTTTCAATCCATTCAGTATCTCCTTCACAACCCTGTACTGTTTTCTTAGACCCACCACAGTAACACAATAAATCCTCTCTTCCTGCACAAAACCAGGTGATGCTTAGCTTTTAGATGTTGCTACCAAATTACACATATTCACGTGGCTTTCCATTTCTTTTCTGAATTTGACAGGTTTTCAGTTTCAGTAGGATGTAAGTATTCAATGAGGGCACTTTAGCTCCATCTTCATTTTTCTGTGCTCTCCTACCTCTCGTCCTCTCTTCTGATTTTCTGTTTCAAAAATCAAGTCACTTTCACAATTCTATTGTAATGTATTCTGTCCACCCCTTGCTCTCCAGCATTTCTAGGAGTTCACGCTGCCTTCCTAATTGACCTGTCATTTATAGAGTGTATCTGTAATTCTTGGATGAATACTTGGTAACCATTCTGAATTCTGATGAAAAAAGTAGAAAATTTCAGATTTCTGCAATACTTTGTAGACAATGAGCTGTCTGCAGGCAAAATGCAATTGTTGTTATTCAGACTGGTTACTAAACTGTCCTTGCTCACCAAACATACATACATAAGGAACTGTGTGTTTTGAGTGTGAGTTTAATTTGGTCAGCTCGATCTATTACATCAATGCTAGAGCTAAATTAATCTTTTCACGCAGGCAGCTACATTTCGAGATAAATTGAAACTGTGTTAGTCAAGGGCAAGAAGCTGGCAGAAAATGGTCGCCTGCCTCATTGCTTAATTAGCTTTATAAATATTTATTTTTACAAAATTAAGACAATAGTGTTGAAGATCTTAGTCCTTTATCACTCCTATGAAGTTGTAATCCAAGCTTATCTTTCGTGAGTACAACCACCTCTTTTTCTTCCTCTTTCTCATGCATGACTACTTCTTCAGCTCAAGGTTTATAAGCAGATCATTCTAAATGATTGGACTTAAAAAGCAGATATGTAGGTGGGAGTAATTGCTTCTCAGAAGCTGAGATGGTTTACTAGAACATGTGTTTTAGTTTTTTATTTTACTGTGTGTGTTACTGATGTGTCATTTCTATTTAGTACACATCTGTTGACAAGTTTTCTGCCAAACTTAACATTATTTTGATGTTAATGTTGCCTATAGCATCCATAGTTAAAGTATTCCTTGGCTGACCATAGTAAATAGGGCTGAAAGAGTTGATATGTTAAGTTGCAGGCCCAGTTATTTTATTAAAGCAAAGCTGGGTGAAGAATCAACATTTCCCTGACATTCCTTTGCTATAGTGATTGCACATGGTCTGTTAATAATAAATTTTGCTAGATCTCTATCAGAATACTCACTATTCATCCTTCTTTCTGCCCTCGAAAAGAATGTTGTAATATCTGTTCAAAGAGAAACCTGCACAAGTTCACAGGAGGTGCAGTTACTCACTGGAGGCCCTCAAGAAGCTGTTTTCTTGCTAGTGTTCAGATATTCCCATTTAAAGGATCATCACAATGCTATAGGGAATGCCTTGCTGTTAAACAAATACCCAGGAGTTATCCTTAAGTCGGACCAAGCTCAGACAGATGAGAATAGAAGTTTGCTTACAATGGCCAAAATAGTATAATTTAAAATATTGAAAAAATACGCATGTGTATTAAAAAGGAAGCTGTTCTGTTAATCTGTTCACAGTAAAACCAAACAGAAAATATCCCCTTCTACCTTAACCAACCTTCATACAGGCTTCATACAGGGTTGGGGTTTTTTTTGCTCAAATGCTCAGGAAGGCAGTAGTTTCCTGTATGCTCACGAGTGCCAGTAGATGTGGGACCTTCCAGGCTGATCGCATCAGACTTTGTATCTATTTCCTTGGAGTCTCTTGAGTTTCCACTTATATTCAAATCTGCCTCTCCTTTCCTTCCCCATTAAGTGCACACTAACGCAATAAGGAAAGAATGTAGCCCTTTCTCCAGGAAATGATCAATAAACACTTTCCCCTTTTAGAAAGATTGAAGCAAACTTTGGACATATCAGGTGCTATCTTCTAAACATGAGTGCCTCTACTAACCTCCCTAAGGGCATAACGCCTACTCCTGGCTCCCCCACTCTCACAGCCTCTCAGCAAATACATTTCACTGTAAAACGTCTCAGGCCATTGAACACTGCATTATCAACTACTAAATGGACAGACATACTCCAGGCAAACAATACCCATTAAGCTTTCCATGACTGGTTGTTGATTTAGAATAGATACTCTATAAATCAGTCACTTTAGAAAGACACTCTGTGGGTTTCAGGCAGACAATCTTACAGCTGGGGGAAACCATAAATGAGGTTTTTATACAGCAGGAATTATAATGCCAAAAGACAACTGTTGAGAGAACTTCAGTGATCTTAAGTTGCTCTGTCTTCCCTTCATTGGGAGATTGGTCAACATATAGAATTAGGACATCACAGCAAACTATGCAGATTTATTATACACTTACACAGAGGCTGTAAGTGGAATGCCCCTGCTTGACAGTTGAAGCAGAAATGCCTGTGACTTTATGGTTCCCTTCACTCCACAAAAGTAGACTCACAAAATTGACTCACAAAAGCATAAATAAAAATAAAAGGATCATTCCAGCAAAGCGTGCTCTTGAAAAAGTCAACAAAATTAAATACTGGTCTCATCTTCACGCTGAACACTGAAAGATTTCCAGGTTCTCCTGACTATGAATTGAAGTCTCGGTTCTGGCTGTGACTCTACTCTGTGACTCTGCATTTGTAGAAAAATGCCTCCAGCAGATGATTTCACTGTAATTCCTAAATCAAAACAAAGTGGGAAATACACTGCTGTTTGTGTTGATGTCTAACACTACACAGCATGTGTGAGCGCACAGCATTATTTTGCATGCTGGCACTAGCAATGAATCAGACTACAGAACAATTACCTTTACTCTAAAATTGTGTCTTCTTTTATAGTGTCTTCAGTTTTAATGAAGATCAACTGTGACAAAGCTACATGGAGTAATGGAAGTACCAGAGAGAAATTGCTTTTTGAAAACAAAAAGCTTTTTAAAAAGTCACAAAAGGACTGGGGGAGCCATGATTGCATTTTCTACCCTAATATTTTGGCATTGCTCTGTGGAACCTTCTGCTATCAGCAGGGAATGAAAAATTGCAGTTGACATCTACACCTGGCATTTGTCTCCATTAACGGTTAATCCAGGGACCCTGTTCTCTTGGCTTAGTCTCCACCTGTCAGCTACTCTTTAGGAGAAAAGAGAACAGAGAGAAACTAAATAGATTTAGGCTTCCTTATTTTGAACCAGGGCTTCAAGTGGAATCTACAGGCAAGGGTTATATCCGCGTCCTTAAAGAAACAATTTCACGTCAGTTCCTGCTTGTCTCTCTCTTTCAGATCTGCTGTTCTCTCCACTCATCTACTATGGAAATTTTCTGCCTATCTTTTTATATCAGGAGTTGGAAATCAATTTTTAAACTTGGCCCATCATTCAGAAGTTATGAAAAGCCTGTGGCATGGTTGTGTTTGATAGAGAGAGCACACTTCTGTGTCTCTGACACAGGAGGGAAAATGGTGCTGGAAGGCGAAGCCTGAAGACTGCTTCTGTCTGCTATGGGAACAGGAGCTCCTTGGTGGAGATTCAATGAAGTAAAGCTGGAAGGTGGTTCCCCCTGCATGTTGTTTCACCCTCAGAGGAACATCCCACAGTCTGCCAGTAGTGTGCTTGGTGTGGATGTAATTGGTTTCAGATTCCTGGTCTCCTCCTAACCCAGTGGATAACATTCAAGAGCTTTGTCCCAAAAGCTGGTGGGATTTTTCTTGCTTTGAGTACGAATGACTGCAACTAAAGAAGGCAAAGCAGAAGTATCACACCAACTAGCTTTTAAACACGTTGATGTCAGAGGTTATCCATGCCATCTTTCTGGCATGTTAGGTGCACAGACTCAACATCTGCCTATTGTAGCTACCAGGAGCTCCTGGTACTCCTGAACTCCTAGAATTGGATGCATGCTGCGGCAGTATCCCAGCTCTGTAGTGATTTTGGGCAATTATCCCCACCACACAATGTAAACCTGGGCTCAGTTCTTCCAGGGGTGCTGAGACATGCTCTGGTCCTTTTCCATGGCTGAAACTTATAATTGTACAATGAAAGGTGATAGTCTGCTGTTACATTATGGCCAGTTGAAATATCTTGGAAGACAGCACCGAATGCAATAAAAGAAATAACAAGACTAAATCTGGGCCAAGGCTGTTGCTGAGTAGAAAAGCAAGAGAGTTGTTATAGCAACAGATGAAGATTTATTTTTTTTTTAAAGAAGTGCATGCACCTCAACCTTAGAAAGCTAACATAGCTGTAACTGTGAAAAAATCTAAATGGTACCTCTCAGGCTTAGGTGTGTTTGCTGTGCTTGCACTTCAAGCTGACCAAAGCTGAGTGCCTGTAGTATTGTCATCACAGGCCCAAGCTTTTAAGACCTGTTGAGGAGCCAAGCATATTTAAGCCCAGCCCATGGTCTGCTTTAATTTGGATATGCAGCTTTTGGACTACTCCAGAGAACATGCAGACCATGCAGCTTGCATCTGCCCACAAAGTTCTCTGCAGGCACACCCTGGCTGAATTTGTTCTGTTTTGCTGTCAGCAACAGCACTCCAAAGATCACAGTGATTTAAAGTGGAGTGGCAGCTGCTCTTTCTCACTGTGCCATCTCTCACTGGTGCAGGGCAAGTCTAACCCACTCACTAATAACCAAACATCAGCCGCCTGAGCCTGGATTTGAACTAGCATTCCTGCACCTAGTAATGTTAAAATAGTAGTTATTACAAGAGTAGGAGTTTCTCTAGCACACACAGAACTAGGGGAAGGGATTAGAAACAGCCTCAAACAAGGTGTAGATGAATAAACCTACTGCTAGAAGCCAACCAGTTATTTGACCTCAGGTTCATATTTCTGTAAACATGTATCTTGGCAACGTATCATTTGGTTTCTCAATACAATGCAATGAAAGCCCTTTCTCATTTATCTTGGCTGTCTTGTTGTGTTATGTTACAAATGATTACTGTTAATTCTGTGTTTAATTGTGCTTAGCATAATTTATTTGCTATCCAGTGATTCTAATTGTTGGACATAGCAAAATATGGTTGATTTTTCTTCTGCGTCCTTCTGCTTCTAATTTGCGGATGCTGAAAGCAGCTGGGCCTGTTCCATGTGAATGGGACTAATTATGGGCATGTACAACAAATTCATTAATCTCAAGAAGGCATCTTGTGTGGAGCTATTCCTGGAGTATACTTCATGAATTATTTTCCACTTTCCTGCCCCTACAAAATTCCTTTCTTTTAATTTTCCATCACAAACCTGTTCTCTGAGACTCTACCTCCTTCCTCTTACTAGTGGGGATTGGAAGCAAAATACATTTCAAGTAAAATTGGCAAAAATGACATGTTTCTTAAACCAAGGCACCTGTCCCAGATGTTCTGGAGAAAAGGAAAGCTGCGAGTCTTTCAAATGCAGTTGGAGCACTGGGACTATTTTGTACAATGGGAAACCAAAAGAGAGCAATTTTGTTCCTTGTCGTTGTCCCTTACTTTTTAAATACATTTATACTGGGTTACAATTGCAGAGCAGTCTAGACTCATGTATTTTATTTTGTGAAGTTTAATATTCTGAAAATAACATTTTGGGGGTTTTTTTCTGCTATACTCACTTTTATTTTGCCCCTAGTTTTGCATTTTTAGTCCCCGTGAGCAATATGTCAGTCGTTTATCAGACTAGAAGTAAACCTTTTTCTATTGGTGCCTAAAGGTGCTGCTTGCCCTTGAAGCCACTGTCTGATGAGTCCTTCAAATCTCACCTTCCAAAGCTCCCAAAGTGCTTGAGTAGGAGTCCACATGTAAAAGAAAAACCAAGCACAGGACAGAGTGCTGAAGCCACGCAGCAACTGTGAAATGAGCCATGATGGCTTTCAAGGAGGATAGCAACCATGCAGCCACCACAGCAACAGATGTGCATGTGTTTCATTACCTACACGTTCGTGTACGTATTTCAGGAGGTTGGTTACCCATGCCCTTTCAAGTCTGAGCACGGAGACTTGTGTACATAAACTTATGGTATGGCTAATGAACTGTCTGAGATACGCAGATGAAAATTGCTCCTGGGTCTCAAAATCAAAGCTGATGAAGTCTGCATCATTGCCTTTTAGATATACTGTGTTCGATCATATCAGGGAATATTTCTAGCTTACCCATATTCAATTTGAGTTATTTCTATTTCTTATTCACCGCAAATACACTCGTCTGTGTGAAAAAATGAAGTCAGCACTTGATCAGTGCTTAATGGAAGGGAGCTTTTGAGGATGTCTTAGCTATTGTTCACTGTTACCTGCCAGCAGAATAATGACAAAGTAGAAGACAGTGCATGCATTGTATCCAATGTTATTAGTTTTCTTACACTGAGGACAGAGGGAACACAGTCAGCAGGTAAAATACACCTCTGGGTAAATACATGAAGAATACAAGACAACTCTGAAATACAAAAGCCATACAAAATCAGCAGTTTCTTCAGCTGTAGATTGTGGGTTTATGGATATATAGTACTAATTTACCTTGGGGAGGATTTGCAGTGAGATTACATGGAGATGGAGTATCAGGAGAAAGAATGTAACTTTGGTATGATAAGTTAAGATTGAATCTTTACACGAATTAGATTTTGCAAAGGTGTACTTCTGGCAGTAATCAGAATTATGAGAGGTGAATGGCAGTAGAAACTCAGGAATGTATTTATCTTATAATGCAACACCTGCATCACACACAAAAAAATGCAGCCAAAAAACTAAAGTGAACTCAGTTAAGAGATGAGTTATATCTGCTACTCAGAGTTAAAAAAGCAGTTAGTATTTTATCTAAATTCTGAGTTCTTGCCCACTTTTCTGTGAAGGGTTTGATGCTGGAACATAGGGCTTTCTGTTTGCTTTTGTGAATGGGTTTCTGATCTATGCACTGAGCCCATTAGATTGTTAGTGCTTTCACATGCATGATTGGGAAACAGATTTAATGATCCAGAAGGTCCATTTGAGGTCCATATAAGTAAAAAACCCAAACCATAATCTATTATCTGCATATGCAGATTGGTCTTCACATTTTCTGTTTCACAGAGGATGCTTCTTGTATTTTCAATTTGTCGCTATAAACAGGGCTGGTCATAAACATCTCAATTTTTAAATTATTATCATTTGCTGAGGTTTTTAAAACCTCACCTAATATTTTTTTCCTGAAATACTCCAGTAGTAGTGCTATTGGTAAAGAATTATTAGCCCATAATGGAATTTTCACTTGAAAAAAAGACAGGCACAATAGTAGATGTAGCCTGGGAAATCAGCATACTTCAAGTTTGGTAGGGAGGGGCTTCATTTTCTGTGCTATGAATTTCTAGTCCTTGGTCCAGGTACCTGCATGCAGGCTATTTTAAGCTGTGTATAGACATAATCCCTATCCTTCCTAGTGCCCCCCATCAAACTGAAAAGCTGTGCAAAATCCTAGGTTCATATGGATTTAAAACCCTCCCCAGCTTACAGACATTTGAGAAAATGAAAAAGTTCATGTTTGGAAGCAAACTTCATCTGCCCTTTCCTCACCTATAACCCAACCACTGCTTCCAACATGTCACTGCAACATTATTTTAATGTGAAAAACTTGTTTATGAATTGAGTAGCTTTTCTAGTGTCATGATTCTTAATATACCTCATTTTTTGAACTGTGGAACTAGCTTCCTCCACACCTTCAAAAACACATGGACAAACTTTCAGAGTTGTTTTCTCAATGTTTTGAACTTTTCAGGTGTCTCTTGTGAATAGAGCTCACTGCAAGATCATGAACAAGTTTCGCAGAAACATTTGAGTTCTTCATTCAACATTCTGTATTTTCAGCCTAGTCCAAAGGACAGATTTGGTTTGCGGAGACCAGAGCTGTGTTGGCATTAATTTCTAAATGAAACCTGAGGATGGCAAATTGCATGTGTGTGTATAGATTCATACCAGGAATTAGGGCAATAGACTATCTTGTAAATGGTCCTTGGTCAAGTATAATTTTCTTTAAAATGTTCTTTCTCTCTACAAATGTGGTATCTTTGGCTACGTAATATTTTGCAAGCAAAGGAAAAAAAGATCAGCTATTTCAGTAGGGACACACATTAATTTAATTGCTGCTATTGCATATTTCCATATCAGCAAAGTACAACCTGCATTACTTTTCTGGTGTTGTAGTTTTTTCTAATATTCTTTCCAATTCAACAGCATTTTCCAAGGTGAAAATCTCAGCTGTTTTCTGCTACAGTCTTCCACCTAGGAAGAACATTTAAAATCAGTTGTATCAGCAGTTTGTTCTTGCTGGCATAGAGATTATATTTTCTTTCCCCTCCTCGTGTATCCTAATGCCACAGCTCCGCTTATGAACCAGCCAAGCAAAATTAAAGCTTCCAGGCTTTCTAGCAACAGGAGTCTCCCAGGCAAAGGAGATTGTGTACCCAAACAGTCGTAGGTTATCAGCAGAAATCTTCCTGTCTGATTATGGAGATCTTTGCCTGAATTTGGTTATGGCAGGATTTTGCACTAAATCTGACACATAGTGAGAAAGTTATGTGGGGGAAAAAAAGGTTAAGTAACTGCTGGTGTGAATGTAGCAGACTTCATTCTGGTTCTTCGCTGACTTTAGACCTTATGACTTGAGAGTGTAGAACTTCATGCTGTCCTAATTAGGCTGCCAGGGGAGAGAAATTATTTAGATCTTTGTTTAGTATTCTGTAGAAGTGGTAAGTCCTACAAGAGTGTCAGCTAGATCCATGGACCTCTCTAGGGAAGGAGGAGAGCTAAGGAAGCATGATGATAATTTAATGCATACAAATGCTGGACAAGAATATCTAATCAAAATGCCGCTGTTGTGATAGATGCTGTTTGAATTTGTCTCCGGTTACAGATGATATTTCCTGTATTTTCTCTCTTTGTGGGTGTCTTCTGTGGAGTTGTAAATGTATAATTAATGCAGCACAGAAATGTGCACTAGCCATATTATTAAAATTTAGCATGGCATTAGCTTTCAAAAATGAGTAGCAAGTTGAAGTTAAAGCTGTAAAAAAAAAACAAAACACTTTTCTGTGAAGAGCTCCATCATACAAAGCATTGAAATTTATCTCAATATTATTTTATTAGAGCTTTTTAATTACTATAGCAGCTAAGCAGGCCTGGCCATTATCTTTGCAGAACATTTGTCTTAATAATGTCATACAATTTACAATGATGGCTACAAAATATTCTCCTTTAACAGCTTGGTTTCAGCTGATACACAAAAGCTAATTTTCTGCAGGGCAGAGGGTTCCCTGTTCTCTTCACTGGGCTCCCGACTCACAGCTACTTTTCTCAACTGAACCATAGCCCTCCCTTAAGCGATACAGCCCAAGGAAACACACAAAATCCCTCCCTGAGCACGTCGATAACAACAAGTTTTGAATGAATGAATGGTAGACAGAACATTAGTCACCTTTTTTATTTTAAAGCAATCCTGCTGTTTATAGAATGTAAGACAAGGTCATTTTGCAATTCAAAACTATAGTTTCAGTACTTTTTTGGGTTGGGTTGTGTTTTCTTTCTCTTTTTTTTTTTTTAGATCCATAATATGAAGCCCAACAATTTCTTTATTTCAAAGTGCACCTTTGCTTCGTAGTGGGATATTTGTAGCTATGATAAGGAATGAAAGACAGAGTTCACATACCATATATTCTGGCTTACCTATCTTCTTCAAAAATTAAGTGTCAAGTTCTAACACTGGATTTGAATCTGAAGTAGCAACAGTCTTTTTGTAGTGCTACAGAACTCACTAAAGTCCTACACATACTGTGCATGCTTTGGAGTGATATCCATATTTAAATATTTCAGGCAGGAGCGATATTTTTGGTGAAAAACTAACCAAATAATTATTTATGGGTATCTTTCATGCTACTTTGTTCTGTATTTTATCTGTGGGAGATCCCATCTCTGTATTCAGAACACACATAATGAAACAATGAAGAAATTCAGGGTTTGCAGTAGCACCACAAGAAATAATACCCATTTCAGCTTGTAATGGGAATTTTAAAGAACTTCTGAGAAGATTTCAAATATTTATATTGGCTGCAAACAAGTTTTTGTCCTTGAATTATCTTGACTTCATTGGATTCAGGACAGTTCAATGTTTGCATTATAACTTCACAGCGCTCTGAATCAGACCTAGAAAAGGGCCATTAAGATCCATTGAATTCCCTCTTCTTCGCAGGTCAAGGCAATAGTGTTCCTTAAATTGCATTTTTTTGTCATTTGCCTGCCCTGGATAAAGATTTATTGGACTGATTTTGAAAAAGGAACAGCTACAGGAAACAAGCTGCAGAGAATCAAGATAAGAAGGCTTTCAATTTTGAAAGCTGATAAATTTGGATCCTGATATTCATGCTAAAATATGACAGGAGTGTCTTGAAAAGTGCTTGGAGGGTGACTCCTGCCAATAAGTGTAGAACTGTAAGGTTGTCCACTTGTGTCTTCGGGGCATGAAAATACAAGTACTTTATGAAACAATCAAGTTTGCAACCTTAAGATGCTGCAGTAGTGTCCTGTGAGGAATGAACCATCTTTTAGGAAGCTGATACAAAAGCGAGAGGTTGAACTCGTATCTGTTCAGATTTTTCCCTTTGGACTCTGAGTCTTAGATACTAAGCATCCAGTGGGAAAAAAAAAACAAAACAAGATATTATTCTCCTAATTTTAAAAGTAAAATAGATCACAGTTTCTGTATGGAAACTTTAAGATTTACTCTTTTTCTGCTGACTAAAGGGAAGTGCTTTATCAGAGGGAGCAGTTAGGAATTGCACAGCCAGTGGTAAAATGCTGGAAAATTGGATTTATGCAACTGAGGATACCCTTCCTTTCATATTCTAGAGCAATTATTAACAAAATAATAAATATGAGGATATTTTATCATTTACCAGAAATAACTAATGTTATTATTATGTTATTATTAATGTGGAAAATGGCACAGTTTAAAAAAAGAAAAAAGATATAACAAATATAAGCCACAGACTTTGGTGGTATTAGATGGTTTATCATGAGATATGACTCAAACAGGTTGGATATTTGCTGGTTAGAATGTCTTTACCTGAAATTCCCTTCTGTTAGTTATTATTATTATTATTATTATTACTATTTTAAATTGTGTTAGCTATTTTTGCAACATTAGCAACACTCTCCATGCTGCCCTCCAAATTTTTAAAGCCACAGCTTCTTCAGTGAAATGAAGGAGCATCTCCTACTGGCATCTCCTTTCATGTGAGCATTTTATTTTACTGTCTCATCCTGTCTTCAAAAACTTTTTCTCCTTGATTTATGCATCCTTTGTCCTCCTCTTCTCTGAAAATCAAGAGCCCCTGTGGGTCTTCATGGTCATCTTTTAGTCCTTTGATAAGCACTAGAAAAGAGAAAAAGACTTAAAGTACTATCTAAAATCATCACCGATGGCATGTGAGGTAGTGATTTTTGAAATGAGCAGGGCAGCTCAAGGTTGAGAGTTACAGTCTCTGATCAAAATCCCAAGGAAAGCTTTCCATAGCTGAAATCCCTCTTTGCAACTGGAGCAGTTATGGACAGCAAACTGCAGCGTGGTGGGTTATCATGCTCCAAGTTACTCCACTCCAGCTATGCTGAGGTAACTGTCCTTGTGCTTACACACAGCATATGTGAAGTAGTGCCACTTATTTTGAGCTTTTGTCATCTGGAGAATCCTGCGCCTGTGTTTGCTGAGTTCCTTTGTTTTGCTTTTCCTTGACAGAGAGATTGGCTTCCGAGAACAGGATTCACACCAGTCTGTTAGCACAGCAAAACATTCCATATGGCCACACACTCCTCCTCACTGTTTACAAAAGGTTGCCACAAATGAGTTGATGTGTTCATCCATTTCCTCTGAAATCCTGAGAAGAGAAGCCCTCGCTCGGGTAGGATGGACATGAGATACAGCTCCATGATGCACAGCTTCTGGAAAAGGGGGTGGGGCAGCGGCAGAGGGTGAAATGCAACCTTGAAGTAGAGCTATCGTCATGAATCCAAACCTCAGCACTGTATGGGCTGCCGTGAAGAAAATTAACTGCATCCCAGCTAGACCCAGTAACACACAGCAGGGATGTTCAGTTCACAAAGAAAATAAATAAATAGCTCATTCCGCTGACCTTGAGGCTTTCTACAGCAGCCCTACTAACATCCCTGTGAGATCCCAAACCAACTTGTCAGTTTTCTCCAGCATGTAGGCCTGGACATTTCCTACAGGCCAAATTCTGCCTGAATTGGTGACACCTGTAAAAACACACTTAATAGTGGGGACTGGATCAGACTGAATCAGATGGGACTGATTTCCTCATGATGTTTACCTAGGGTCATAAATGGGCAAGCAGCAACAGCCTCCTTCCCTCTGCAATGTGGCCACAGTTAATTGGCAAGATAGAAAAAAAAAAATTACAGAGAAATTTCTAGTCACAGTAGTCTGCTACTATGACGGTTAAGAGGGCATGGATCTGCAACAGTAAAAATAACAATCTTAAAGCAGCTCTTCAGAGAGACAGCATACTTGGAGTAATTTTTTCCCCTTTTTTCCCTGTCTCGATAGGATGCCTTATGTGAAGAAGCATAAAAATACTAAACACATGTAAACTTGTGAGCTGGAATTCTCTGGCTGCAGCTAGGCATGTAAGTCAAACCTGAAAATAAACCATTTAAAAAATAAGGCCTGTAAGGAAGACAAACCTAGTATAGAGTGGCCACTGTCTAAGCAAGTTGTTTGCCTGTTGTTCATCTCCTTTAACACCTATGTCCTGTGGGTTTCCTGGGATCCATCAGGTTTGCCTTCCATGTGGGCCTACTTTCCAAAAGACTTCAATGTAAGGATCCAGAAAGAGGAGCTACATGAGTCCTGCTGGCTGCATGTAGAAGGGTGCTCTGTATTTTTTCTTCCCCAGCATTTGAGAGATAGCAAGCACTAGGTAATATCCTGAAGCTCTCCTTCAATATTAATTACTAATCAACTTGAATAAATAACACCCCTGACTAGAAAAGATAACAGGGTTGTGAAGACCATGTTTGATCCAGTGGCTTACAGTGAGCCCTTTTTTTGTGTCGTTTGGATTTTTTAAGCTATTAAACACTGCAACAGTAGCTTCATTACATCTCGATTTCAAGCTGCTCTCAGTTCCACTGTTTTCTGTAACTCTAGAGGTGGTGTTTGCATAGGGCAGGATGAAGAATGTTACTCACAGGGTTAACTCTCTTTTTATATGCTTCAATGTGTCCATTGCAGGGGAATTAGGCAAGGCTGGAGGAACTGCAAACCAAAGCCAAGTGATGATTGTTGCCTCTTTCCTGCTTTTATCTCGTGCTCTACAGACGTTCAGCTGTGTCAGAGCATCTTCATAACTTCTCCGAGGCCAAGGGTAAGCCTGCATCGAGAACAGAATTGCTTCACATTCTTCACCTGTAGCTTTATTATACAGGTGTGTCTAAACACATATTGTTGAAGTCATTTCCCTAATATGTTATGGTTCAGGGAAATGCCTCCTCCAGCCTGCTGTGGACTTGTGTCTGCAAAGATCCCCAGAGCTGGGAAACAGATGTCAGGGCTGGATGGGAGTTCAAGGATGAAGTGACTTTTCAGAAGAAACAGAACACCATGAATTAGTCTGGAAAGTGAATAATTTTAGGTTAGTTTTCCATATGTTCCTATGCTGTTGCTTGAGACCAACTTTCTGTGTGGTCTTGTGAAGAAGGATTGTGGTGTCTCTGCGATGAATATGTGGTTTGTTGAAGGAATCTTGTATCAGGAGTTTCTAATGTGACAGAAGAGATCCAGGGTGGGGGAAGAAGTCTTTTGAGTTTGGTGGGGGTTTTGTTTTCGTTTGATGAATTGATCCCTTCAAAACAGTATGGGCTGATTTATTCATCTGAACTGATATCACTGGTATTCTATTTATCTACAGAAAAGTGCAGCTGGAGCTGCCACAGGTATAAGAAGAGCTTTTCTATTTTAAGCACCTGTCCATCAAGTAATTTCAAGTATAGAGATGATTAAGTGACACCTTTTCATCACTATCAGATTTGGACGAAGAACATTGACATAAGACTCATTGATTTTGTCATCGCTTCTAAAGCAAACACCTTTCCTATCTCTGCACAAAATTTAAGGCAATACAGTTGTTGGTTCTCAAATATAAAATGGTTCGCTTTTTTTTAAAAAAAAGAAAAAAATCTGAAGGTTTGGATGTCAGCTGCTCTTTCTTCTGCCTGTGAGAAACCTGCTTATCAACTGGAGAAAATAGCTAAAATGGCTCTTGCGCGACAGAGATACTGATCTATGGTGTCTTTTATAACTGCTTTTAAAAAAGGCTGGTAAGCCCGAATAGTCTATCAATGAGCAATTAGTGCTGTGCAGGATTCTTTCTTCACCTCAGATGTTAGTTTTTGACAAAATGATGATGGGACTGTATGTAACACTTGAACTGCAGAAAAAACGCTATCGTTTCCCCAACAGGGCATGGGGAATGCAAACAGCAGTCTAGAATAATGAGCAAGTGTTAGCTAATTAAATTTTACCTGTGCAGGCTTTATTCTGACTCTTTTACCTGTTTTAGATAGAAGACTAAGACATGGATGAGTTGCTTAAAATTGAAATAAAAATAGAACCAACATAGTGCTTTCATCTTCAAACTCTATTAAAAGTAGTTACCATTTTTTAAAAACTTTTTCAAGGCAGGGAATTGCAAGATTACACTTCGCATGTTCTTACAAGTTCCTTTCTCTTGGCATGCAAGCAAGTTGCCAGTCATCATAGAAAATGTTTTGGCAGTATCTTTCTGACATTTTTGTGTGGGAAGTGTAAGAAGAAATAGGGAGTTCGCTCTTTACTGTAACCATTCTTTCAAGAATTGATTTTTGAGGTGGAGTTGCTTTCTGAGAGCTGGGAGTTGTCAAAGATTTCCAAAGGGAAGAATTGCAAGTGTTAGAAAATGGCCTTTAAAAATATATATTTATTTAATATTTTTACTACCTGAGAATAGCCTGTTGTGAACTTATGTGCTGTTCATGACCTTTGTTCTACCCAACTCCATTCTCCTAGGACACAAGTTCAGTGCCTCAGATGCCTTCAGTGGAGCTTTCCTGGCTTGTGCATGGGTCCTTGGAGCGCTTTGGGTGGGGAACAGCAGGGAAGGCAGGAGCAGAAAGGAGGGGTGATGCCTCGATGATGGATATCTCCTCCATGAGGACACCTAAAAGCCCTAGAAAGATAGGTTTCTTTGGAAACCAGACTCTGCACAAATCCTGCAAGTTCCAATGAAGGGTGGATAGTTGCCACTTCCTCTGACATCGTGGGGCCCCCCAGCTGCAGACTGAGCTGCCTCTACAGAGCCTCTGCTGGCTTCCCCCTCTCCTGTCTGGGCCAGTGGTAACACACACCAGGTGATCACAAACACTCTTGTTTAAAAAACACAAACCCTGATTTGACCCCATCCCAGTCTTCTCTATCCATGCTGGCATGAAGCCTGTTTTTACTCAGTCTCAGGCCTGCAAATAAGTGAAATCCCACAGCCCTGCCCCAGTTCCATCATCAAGTAAAACTCTAGCATAGGGTGATGGCACTACCCATTTCATGGCATAATTTTGGGAGTTACCCCGTGCAGGGCCAGGAGCGGGACATGATGATCCTTGTCTCTTCCAACCTCAGGATATCCTGTGATTCTATGACTTCTTGCTTCCTTCTGCCAGGAAGGCAGATATTTACAGCAGCAGCTGTGGCCACACCTGTAATCCCAGAGCATGACCTGAGCCCCTTTTTGGATAAAGGCTGGAATCTCCTCTGTGATCTCTTTCCAGCAGGCTTGCCTTCTGCCATAAATCCTATGTAAGGAAGGAAGTAGCACAGTGACACACTGTTATCATTGCTTGTGTAATGGTAAGCACTGTGCTGGGTGACTAAATTGCTTGATCTTTCCCATGTTAGCCTTGAGCCAAAAAAAGAAAGAAAAAAAAGGAAAAAAATAGACTAATGCAAGTCGCAAGAGGTAGGAGAAAAGAAGGCTTTTGGAAGGACAGTGTGCAAACTGATTTCTGGAAAAGAGTGCTCTGTGTGCAAGATCCTTTAACTGTGAAGGTTTTAAAGGGCACGGTCACAGTTCTGCCATTGAGGAGCTGTTGGACTGTGGCAGGTTGCAGCCCAGCTTCAGTTAAAGGAAACTTTGAGTCTTGCTTCAAGCTGATATGAAATTAAAAGCCAAAGGCCCAGGGCTGTTTCACCACCTTGAAAAGGAATAAATGAAGAGGAGTCTGAATGCAAGAAAGTGTGATAGTTATGAAACAGTTGGCATGCAAAACGGATTAGTCCAAAATCCAGCCATTTTTTGAGAGAGAAATATTTTCCAAGCCTTTTAGTTTGCTCATTTTTCCAATTTAGTTTCTTTTGTTCGGTCATTGTCAAATGATAGTACAATAATAGATTATTAGGGCAGTTTCAGGGGGGCATTGGAGCATTTTTTTGTATGTCTGTGTTTTTGTTTTTACTGCAAGCAAAGCATTGGTCTAAGGAGATATAGAAGGAAAGTCAACCTCCATCTACTTTGGAATCAAAGCAGAGAGCTGAAGAATAACATCTGTCTTCAGACTCTTGGACTCCAACTGAGTTAACACCCCGTGAAGGGCTTATCTTTGTCAATTTACTGCCCTCCTCTTGTTGCAAAGTGAAAGGTGTTTCTTTAATTTACACTATAGTGCTGTCAAAGGCAGGCAAACACCAGGGGGTCATTTGTTGCCCTGTTTGGTTGATGCTGTTATATCTGAACTTGGTACTGCTGGTAGCTCAACAGCAAATGCTGCTCATCTGGTTTTATTGAGGTGAAGACAGAGGTGACTAAAATTAAGCAGACATATGTAGATATGTGAATCTCTGTCAGGGAAAGCAAGAAAGTTGGAATTAGTTCATTTTGCTCAGCCTTGAGCCCAGATGTTAGACATGTTATCGATCTTATACTCTCATGGTAGGCAGGACTTCTTTGTTTAATTATTACTTTTTCCTGAACAGAAGCTAGTGTGCTCATTTGACTTTTACCATGCTTTTGCCAAGAAAGTTTGGATCAGATGATCCTTGAGATCCCCTTTCAGCCTGCTATTCTATGATTTACCACTTTAAGCTATAATCTTCCTGTTTTTAACACCTTAAAGCTACTATTTCACCCTAAAAAGTGATTTTATTTTATTTTTTAACTTCTTCCTCAGCAGCCCCCTTTGTCACCCTCTCCTTTACTCCTGGATGGCATTTGAGCCTGTCCCAGCTGTGGAAAGGCTCTTCCCTTTACCATCGTGTCTGTCTTGAGGCCCTGTGAGTTTCCAAATCCCATCAAACTGGATCAGAATCACAGCCTTTGCTGTGACTCCCATTGCCCTCCACCTGCACATGCCGTGTTTCATCTTTTCTCCTCCCTGCCCTCCTGCTTGCTGTGGCCTTTTGCATGAGGTGCCTGGACACTTGGCTCCTATCTCACAATCACTTTCCACACAAGCCATGTTCAAGTGAACTCTGAATGAAAGGATTCATCTGCAGCATCCGAAAGGGAGAACAATGGCACAATTATTCCTTAAAATCAGTTCTGGGGAAATGCAAGGAAATTGCTGCAAATCTATTGAAACTAAATCCAAAAGGTCACCCTGTGCTTTACTATTTCCAGCTGCCTCACACAGACACTTCCCCTCCTCTGTACTCATATGTGCCCCAGCAGAAGGCTGCATCTGGCAAAGATGAGCTCTTCCCAGCCAAACCCACTCACTCCCATGGACGATCTGCTCTCCTGGAAGGAGACAGCCTTACTTTTCAATTCAGTTTTTGCTCTCCCAAACCATGTTTCTTTCCAGTGTGTTCAGGAAGCTGTGTTTCCACTAAAGAAGGTCTCACTCTCCTTTTTGCAGAAGAAGCTCAAGGAGTAGCACATTATGTCCCATATCTGGAGTTTAACTAGCGTATTTAACTATTTCTGGAGCTATCAAGGAGTAACACCTCCATTTTCCTCTGCTGTTTTCCCAGACATAGTAGCATTAACCTCTGAATGTGAAATGTCTTTATCTCCTGGAATTGCTAGTATTGGATTGAATACCAGCTCAAAAATTGACCACAACACTTCTCAAAACTCCAGAATCAAGAAAACACATGCAGCTCACTCTTGAAACTAGGCATGATGGTAATCAGTTGATTCAGGTTGACTATTGGCTGACACTTACTTTGGATGGGCTTTAAAGAAGGTATTAGTAATGAAATTCATGTTTTATCAGGTGATGTGTAGAATGACTTTCAGGACTGCCATCATCTTGCAGAAAAGAAATTCTTGAGTAGTGCTGTGTAGTTTTTAAAATTTTAGCCTCTTTTGGGAAGAATCTTTCTCACTGCTATGATAAAATTATTGAATTTAATTCAAACAATCTGGAGCTTCATAGGACAAAATGAAGCTCTGTCCAGAAGTCATTATAGCCTAGAGAACCACTGGTTGTGGCTGTCTCTTTTATAAGGTGTTTCAATAATTCATTTTGCAGATTTAAGTTTATTTCACAGCCTTTTGACTAACCTGATCTCCTTTGAAAGTGCTCAAAGTATTTACTGTGTAAATGTGCCAAATGTGGCCACAAGACTGTGGGTTATTGCTAAAAAGCATCTCTGCTAGAACACAAAAGGGAATTCAGGTAATTCAGGTAGCTATCTTTGCATATGTAAGTAAAAATTCAAGTAGCCTGCCTTCATTTTCAAATTTCAGCTGGAGTTCAAGTGGCATGAGTGTCCATGCATGAATATTTGTGGTCTGAAAACTTTAATCGTTTTTTTGCTGGTCAGTAAAAATGCCAATGTGCTATAGGAGCTGTGCGTATTCCACGTAGAAGCAAAGACAACACAATATGGTCCACTGTAAAAATTGCAGCTAAGCACTCTAGAGTAAAATATGATTCTGTGGTTTCCCAAAACTGTAATACCAAAAAAAAGATATAGAAGCTGTAAAATTAAAATAAATACATAAAATCAACTGAGAAAAATAATTTTTATTTTCTTGCAGTTATTCAAATCTTCAGTGATGTTGAGCCCTGGAACAAGATGAAACTGGAGAACTGAGCTCCATTCTCTGAGGATACACTGCCAGCCTATTAATGGATCTGTCTGTTGTAGCAATCATTCTATTCTACCTGTGCAATCTTTGCATGGATTCATCACTCTCCAGTGTTTCTACTGATGAAGTACCTGTGCAACTGCTATTTTTAATTATTTCTGGAGACATAGTCTGGCACTGCCATATCAAATTAGCAGGACATCCATACATGCTGGAAAATCTCAGATCTCATTTCCACCTTCTAGTTCTATAACACTTTCCAACCTTTCTCGGGAAACCCATGTGAACTGTTACGCCATCTTAACAACCAACTTTTCTGTGTTCAAAAAAAAAAAAATTGTGGTATATATTTAATTCTATTAATGCAAGTTTGGAGAACTCTAAACCCCACAGTTTAGCAATCACTGATTGGTTCCTTCTATCTAGGACACTTGCTTTCTGTGCAATCTAAGAAATGGGAAAAAAAAAAAGAAAATTAATCAGGCATATATATATATATCTCCTGTCCTTGAGGAGACTTTCCATGAAACTGTTGTGCAGTCACAAGTTAATAACAATCCTGTCACAAGATAATGAGACAGAAACACTTATAATCCATTATTGGCATTGGACATAATGATTGGTACTGCTGTTACACATCGTATGATCTTGTACTGGAAAGGTAATGAATTCACTTCTGTATTCTTCAGTGCTGTGAGCCATTTTCTGTGAGCCTGCAACATAATACACTTCAGGATGTCCAATTTTAGAGCATGGTAAAATCAACTCTTTAACTTGATTGAGTCCTGATGCTGCAGGACTTGTAAGAGATGACATATCACTTGTATCAGGGTCAAATGCAAAGGACAGATCCAGTCTTTGCCAGCTAATTTATTGACATAGATGAGCTACTTTCATTCTTTGCTCAGAAGCAGAACTGACAATTTCAAAGCATTTCTCTGAGAGTTCCCTTTCTGGACTAATAGTAGCAGCAGTTTCATGATAACAGATTTCAGTGTGGCTTAGTTCAGCTTGAAAAAGATTCAGAGAAAAGTTGGCTTGCCCAGGCTATCCAGGGAGATTCTGAGACAAATACAGTTATCTATTATTGGTTCTCCTGGGACTCATTTTTGGTAATCAACTGGCTACAATGCAGATGATGCAGTGGTTTTCTGTGTTAATCTCTGATTATTCATTAAGTGTTCGGATTCCAGAAGCTGATTTTAGGAGGGTGCACCTAAAATTTTCAGTGAGTGTTACTTCATTTCTAGACATGCAATTTTACATGTTGGTTAAGACCTGTGAAGGAAGTCTTTGCCCATCTCAAATAAGTCCCTGTGCTCTGTTGACACTGCTCCCACTAGTAATGTAACTTCAAAGCTTTCTCTGTGGGACAGAGGGATCTGGTGGACAAACAATTCCCTGAAAATCCTTCAGCTTCCATTTCTGGTTTCAAACTAGCACACCTTAATTACAAAGTCTATAATTTCAGGGGAAGGGACTTTTTTTGCAATTACCTTATTTTGTATATGCTGCTGCATATGCTGTTCCTGATACAATTGACCTGATGGATCAAGGCAACCTGAAGATTTTAGCGAGGCACAGAGTAATCTTTGGTTGTTATAAGCAGTATCTGTAGTTGTACTTTGGCTAGATCTAATCCTTTGGCAATTACCGAGGGAATGAAAATAGACCTTAGCCTGGGGCAGAGAGGATGAAACAGGAATGGGGAAGTGTGTAACCCTGAGTAACGAAAAGGGAGGTTATTTTCTCATTTGTAGAAAAAATATTTCTGTGGTCCACAAAGTAAAGTGTCTCTAATTGAATTGTTTGTACACTTAGCAAAAGGTAATTGTTCCAAATGACATATGAGTAGAAGCATGGGGGTTGTTTTTCATTTTTGATCCTCTTTGGTTCACTATGGTAAATGTTTATAAATAGGCTCTTTCTCATTACTGCAAGGTCTTAGAAATTATAAACAAAAAGTCAGTACAGGTAGCTTTGCTATAATGTAATGGTTGTTGCTTTGTGAAGTATAATAGCAGAAATCAGACTGCGTCCTGCCCACAGTGTAATGTGGGGATGTACAGGTCCCATTCCATCAGAAAGCTTGTGGTAGATCTCTCAGCACCGAGCCTCCTAGCTGAACTCCACAGCAAGGGTAACACCGTAAATACTTCAACACAGACACCAAGAGGAAGCAGCACTTTATAGTTCTCAGTGCTAGGTTCAACCAGAGCTGGTTCAAAATTGCAGGCAAGATTCTTTTCAAGTCATTCTTCTAAGTAACTACCAAATCAGTTATATTTCAGTGCTAAGCAGCAACCACCAACACCTATGGTTGTCTTTTTAGCCACTTCCTTCCTGTGGTTGTTTTCTTGCCCTTAGGTAGTTCTTCCTGCATTTTGAGGACACTGGACTAACGCCTTTCTCATTGCACCTTGCACAGTCAGGCCTTGGATTTATGACAATAATATTGACAGCAATTGTAAGGATGCTTTTTAAGCTTTCCTTGAATGAGCTCTCTGCTGCACAGAAGCTTTCAATCACAACCAGGACATGGATGAATTATTCAGATCGGATCACACATGCTTATTCAGTTCTGCCAAGGAGGCAGTGACGGGCATGAAATCACCTTAGCAGTGACTGCTATGACCAGGAGTAAGTAGCTGAATAGAAAGTGTCACTCCAAGCTGACTATCTTGTAACACCTTGGAGAGAAAGAAGCTTTTACAGATTGACCCTAGAAGGCTAAAATACACCAGGTAGTTCCTGCTTCCTCCCCTACCCCTGTATAGACTGACAGTGGCATAGGGCAAGCTCACTCCCTTGGGGAGGTGATGGTTAAATTCTCATTACAAGTCTCAATGAGTATTTGTTTTACCTGTAAGGTAGTCAGCCACAGCACTCAGCCTGCCTAGTGTTGTGGTAGGATATGACTTCGGTTTGGGCTCAAGGGGGACAGGTGTTTGCTGATCACCTTTACAGATATCCAGCTTAATACCACTCACCTCTCATAAAAGGAATTGTTTCTCTTTTTTCCAGCCAGTGGAAATTAAACTCTACAGGTTTGATGTCATTGTGTTTGAAATACATATCTCTTAACAGTTTTGGGGGCAGAACAGTAATTATTGATGTTTGTATTATTAACATAATAATCACAGACAAACAGTGCTTATTTCCTAGATGAACTTTTCTTTTTTTTTTCTATCTTTACATTTCCACTACTGATCTCATTGCTTCCTATGGATGATGCAAAACACAACAATTTATTTTCCACTCTACATGAAGTGGTCACAGCAATGCACCTGCCTCGGGTGTGTGGTTTGTATATTTAATCAGCCAACATAAAATTGCTTTGAACACAGCTCACTTTTACTGGCAACTAGCAGCAGGTATAGATTAGATGAGTATTTTGTCTCAGCTTAAATTAAGACAACAGAAGATCAAATGCAAAGGAAGGATATAATAGTAGTGTGATGCAAGCTCAAAAGGTTTATGCATTAAAATCATTTGGGACCAGGTTCAATCACATGAATTACAGCAGTGATGAAGTAGTGTGTAGAATGTTCATAGAATACCAGTTGCCAGTGTTCTATTTGAAGGAACCACTTCAGATCATAAAATAAATGGTTCTTTATCATTATATGCTCACCTGTCCTACTGAGGTTATAGAAAACAGTGTATCTTAGTATTTATCCCATATTCAACACTTTCAAAGTAGCTTGTGTGTAGGTTGCTTGGTTCTACGGTTGCCCCCATATGCTCTGTTCAGAATGACTTGTTTTTCTCATGAAAAGTAAGCTCATGGAGTATTAATCTTTTTCCCCAATTATTATTGGAGAGATGGGTTTTCTTATTTCTCCTGTGGCATCAGACTACTCTTGAATCTTTCATCTGTTTCTCTCACAAAGCAAGGCTCACGCAATCATGTTGTCTCAGTAGGTATCTTCTTATCCCCTGTGTTTAGCCACAGTAATTTTGTAACCTGTGGGTTGTTTTCAGTTCAACGTCACAGACTAGCAGAGATTGCAAAGGTAATTTGGTTCTTCTAAACTTTGCAAAATTAGGGATGGAAGAAGCTGAGGGAGGCAAGTGCTCTGACAGAAGAAGAGGCTGCAGGGTAATTCAGATCTGACTTGGCA
Source organism: Cephalopterus ornatus (assembly GCA_013396775.1). Classification (NCBI taxonomy): domain Eukaryota; kingdom Metazoa; phylum Chordata; class Aves; order Passeriformes; family Cotingidae; genus Cephalopterus; species Cephalopterus ornatus. Next base: position 77,429 of record VZRE01011750.1, read on the forward strand.
TTTTTCCATGGAAGGGCAACCTAGTAATGGCCTTGCTCAGCGAAAAGTTTCTCTGCTGAAGCTAGAAATCACCCATGAGATATTTGTACATCTTGATTTCTGTCATTGTGTTGACCTTAGACAGTCACCCTTTTCACATGACTCAGAAAACCTTTGGAAACTCAGACTGCCTGGCAGATGTTCTCCTTCATCCATCCAGTTAACATCTAAACGGAGACAAACGTGACTCCAGCTTTCTGTGACTCCTCTTCCTCTCTGCCTATTCCCTCTCTCCCCCAGGACCTCTGTTGTCTCTGGACTCAGGGAGCTCCAGTGTTTGTTTAGTTTAGGGGCTTTTTCCCTCAAAAAAATTGCAGTACTCAGAAACTACTCAGAGAATCTGCTCTCCATTGCACCAGAAGCAAAGATCCTGTGCCCTGAGGCCTCTACTCCCACCCCCATGACCAGCATAGATGTACTTGAAGTTCTCTTTAGTTTAGCACTATTCTTTGGGTTTGTCACTGATAAGCTACTGCCTGTACATCTGTGCTGTGTAGAAAAAGCACAGAGATAAAGCCTGTAGGTGGCAACATAAAGATGTGTTGGAAAAGGCATTAAAGAAGGGTCCAAAGTCACTTGTGTTAAAGTGCTGAAAGAATATGTGAAGATAAATAGGGGAAGCAAATTCACAGGGTAAATATTTTTCCCAGTTATTAATAAATGCAAATGGAGGTGTTTAATATTCAAATGCTGTGAAAGCCATTTGCTCATTGTCATGAGTGGCATGTATTTGACAACACGAAATAAGCACCTCATCCTCCACCGCTACTCATGCGTGCACAATCCTTCCCATTTAATTCAGCAAGACTAATTATCTGAATTAGTGACATTAGCTTGAAGCTATGGATTTTCAGACTGGCTTTCAGAACAACTTCTTTAAAGGAATTAGTCATGTCTAAGTACAACAGAACTGTCAGATTGCATCCCCTGGCTTTGTCTGATGTTTTGGTTGCAAAGCCAGCCTTATGCAAGACTCCAATTTTATGGCTCTGACAACCCTAAAATGGCTCATAAAGGTTGGGCAGTTACTTAACTAGCTAATACCAGATGATAGCTGATAGCACTTCATTTTACCTTCCACCTCATTATGGACTTTGTCATCCACACTCCAGGGATGTCTGCTATCTGTCTGCAGAGCAACTTATGATCTAACCCCCATTTTGGTTTAACTTACCATGCAGGCATGAAAACTGCAGCTAATTCACAAACAGATCGCAAACCCCTGCCGTGGCAGCAACAACATCAATCAGAAAGGCAGGGCAGAAAACTGCAGCACTTCAGGAACAGGTGCACAAGTGGCTTGGGCATCACTGCCTGCAGGGCTGCAATATCCCCGGGACTAGCAAGGTGCACAGCTGGAGCAGGTGCATCTTTTGAGTTTTACTGTATATCCATTAAATAAAAGGGGATGCTTATCCTTACAGTCCTGTATTTTGCTATAAATTGTAGAGTTTCAGTAACTCTGTCGTGCCTGCACTGTTACTGAGGAAAATAGTGGAAGGTTTAGGATCTGGAACACTAGCTTATCCAAAGAAGGGGGACAGAAGAGACAGGCCATGACTGTGTTTAAGCAGTGAGGTCTTTAGGTCTATACATCACTTGTCACCCCTTATCTTTGAATGAACTGTTCATAATTAAGTAGTGTGACTGAGGATGTGAAATCCTACATGGCAAATACTAAACTTGCACCTCATTTATCTCTTTCAAGGGTTTAATGAATTTTCAGCTTCAGCTAATGAATAATGGCAATTTCAAGCCCATTGTCCTATGCAGGGAAATTAATAACGGCCTAAGGATAGGCCTAGGAGCATGATAGAGATTGCCAAAAAAACAGAATATGTGTTTCTTTTTAGAAGATCCAACGTTACATTCAAATTCATCCCAGTCAGAATACAGTGCATATTTGCAAAGAACAATGAAAGCACAACACATAGAATCTGCTCTTTGGAGGTAAAAGTGAGCAAAAATTGCCTTCCTTCACCTGCCCTTTTATTATAATGTTACCATACATCTTGTTTTACCCAACAGGTCCTCCTTGTTCATGCAGAAATTTTGATCAAGGTTGAAAAAACTTTTAGTTGTTACCAATATATTAATAACACGCAAAAGAAATATGAGAGCCCAATCCTTTCTTCAAAGATGTTCTCAAATAAGGTACAATAAGTAATAGGAACCAGGAAACTTCTAAACTCAAGAACTTGGCAGAAAGAACATTTGTCATCACCATTTTTTTTGAAAAGGAGTAGTGAATGTTTCCATGAATTTCTAACTCCAAGGAATAAGAAAAAAACCTCACAGTAGTAGCTGTGGATTCAGCTAGTTTGGGAATTCAAGATCAAGTACAGAAGTTTAAATAAGGAAAGCAAAGCATGGACATAAATGGATGTATAATACACTGCATGCTATTAATTTGACCACAGTACTTGAAAAAACAGAAATGCACCTAAGTACAGAACTATACATGAAGCACATGTGCTCTACATCTCTTACCTGCTCAAAATGACTGATTTTTGTTTCTTACTTGCCTCTCACAAACGTAGCTAAAGGAAGAATTGAAAAATAAAAATGTGGTTTTCAGTCACAGAAGCAGGAATGTACATTTTAGAACAACTGTTTAGTTAAAAAAACTGAAAATGCTGGATTTTTTTAGACTCAATCTGCTAAAAGTTCATGATTGTTTTTGTTAAAATTCTTATTCAATTTTCCAGGAGTCAGATCTTAGTTCTACTTACAAATATAAAATATGCAGTATTTATGCAGAGAATTAACATACTAATTTTGGGTTTAGACAGTTGGATGAGACAAAGTCGTCTTATCAAATACATAATGGCAAATACATAACATGCCATATCCTAACATGGCCAGATACAATACATGTAGGATTTAATAGCTTGTCCTTGTCTGCTGCTGGAGGTGAATCCCAGACTGCTGTAGCACGGTCCTCATAAGATCTGATGTTGTCACTAGAAAAGATGGAATAAATTGCTTTTAGAAAAAAAAAAATCACAAAATTATTTTAAAGATCCAGTCAACAGCTGCAGTCTTCAGATCTTCAAGCTTTTGCAAATGTTTTTATCTGGAAGTACAGCCCCTGAACCAGATTCCTGCATATGCTATATAGGCTTGCCATCTCAGAATTATCACTAACCAGGAACAGGAGCGTTGAAAAGAATTATTCTACTTTATCCATAATGGTTTTTGTAACTTCTAGCTTGATGTCTTTGCTGCTACATGCCTTCGTAAAAACTCTGGATGCCAATTTCTGTCACATTGGCATTGGGAAATTTATTTCAGTCTGGGAGTTAAGTAGCCTTCCTTTGAAATCATAAACATGCTTCGGTGGGAGTGCCTGTAAATGTGTTTCTGTGAAGTGGCTTTAATCCTGTCATACGGCAATCATTAGGATTATCATTCTGGAGGCATAACTCATCTTGGAGTATGCCTGGCAGCTGCTGCGATCACAGCCTTCAGACACACGTATCCAACAACTAATAATTAGACACAGTTAGGTGTTTTCTACCTGAATAATTTTTCTGATGGAAAAGACGGTGCGTTTTTTTTCCAGAGAACTGAGTAAAGTGTCTTCAGGTAATTTCAGATCTCTCATAAGGCAGAAGTGAGAGGTGCTATCCAAGAAAGCTGCCACCCATATCACTATTAGAAATGGTAAAAGAATAACCTGGTGCTTCCTTCCAGTTGCCCAAGGCTTAGCAGGTAGGGAAATCATGGCTTTCAGCTGTTGTTTCCTACTTTGCTTCCGCTCAGAGTGAGTGAAACTGACGTCACCTTTTAGGCAGAATAGTCCTGCAAAGCTCAATCTGAGATTCTCCAAATCAAATTCTTATCTTATTTTAAAAAAAGGGTCTTTTTAAAAGCTGCATTTCAAAAAGAAACTCACTTTCCAAAAGAACACTACTTTTAAGTCAATTAAATTTAAACCATATTCAATTCAAAGTATATTATGAGAAGTTCACCCATTTTCCTATTGGTGGTTTCAGTCAGAGTGATCAGATTGCTGTCTTAACAAGTATTTTAAGCACTGAAACTGTACGAGTTCAGTTCTACCCACTCTTGCCCATTTCAAGGGACTGCATTTTTCATATGAAAAGTGTTCCACAGGAACAATGTGTGTATTCTACCTCACGCTCGTCCAACTGAATCATCTAGTAATTGTTCCTTAAATCTGACAAAATTTTGCCCCAAAAATGGGTACAATTTTAGCACAGTCCGAAACAGTTTCTCTGTGACAGTCTGAGACACTTCATTTCATGTTCTCTTGTGCAGATCTATAAATACTGATTTTAGCAACTGCTATGTCTAGTTCTCTTTTTGTTCTGCTGAGGTTTTATTCTACACTGAATACAATTTTGTTACTGAAATAGATGGAGGGTTTTATCTTTTATTTTTCTCCTCAGGAATTGCTTTCTGTCTGTTTTTTAAATCAACTATATGGAGGCAGTTTAGCTCCTGTGGGCTTTTAAAAGGATATATATTCTTTAAGCTTTTAATGAGTTATTCCAAAGCATAATTAAAAAAGAACCTGTCACAATGAAATTACTGCATTTAAATAACTATTAAACTCGGACAGTAAAAACAAATCTTCTTTAATTTTTCAGGACATCTCTTATAATTGGGTTTTTTAATGCGTCGTTATGACACTATAAACCAATTGCCAGCACTGGTATATGGGTCAGTTTTACGTACTTAGGTACACACGTACACTCCAAGCCTATGAAATGCTCTGTTGAGAAACCCCATCATACATGGATATCGAAGGATTGAAGGCAAGAGGGTCCAAGTCCATGTAGTACTGTGCTGTGTCTCTCAAAGTTGCCCATGATTCACTGATCTGAAGCAGATAAAAACAGGAAAGAATATTTATCATAGAATCAGCTGGGTTGGAGAGGACCTCTGAAATCACCAAGTCCAACCCTGGATCCACTACCACTGTGGTTACCAGACCATGGCACTAAGTGCCACATCCAGTCTCATCTTAAAAACTTCCAGGGATGGAGAATCCACCACTTCCCTGGGCAGCTCATTCCAATGCCTGATTACCCTCTCTGTAAAGAATTTCTTCCTAATATCCAACCTAAACCTCCCCTGGCAGAGCTTAAGACCGTGCCCTCTTGTCTTACTGATAGCTGCCTGGGAGAAGAGACCATCCCCCACCGGGCTACAACCTCCTTTCAGGTAGTTGTAGAGAGTGATGAGGTCTCCCCTGAGCCTCCTCTTCTCCAGGCTGAACAACCCCAGCTCCCTCAGCCTCTCCTCATAGGACTCGTGTTCAAGCTTCAAAATATTCTCAGCTTCAATACTGAATAAATGCAGTGTGTGACTAGCGAGCAGACAGGAGTTACAGACAACCTTCCCTGTGTTGATAAATCAGACAAATTTCCTCTTTTGCCCCAAAGGATTTATGTGACGTGCTGAGTCCACACCTGTACTTTCTTTTTTTTTTTAATAGATGCTGAAAGATGTTTGAAGAAAATACCTTTTCAGCCACAGTGTATACCCATGAATTCTGGCTGCTGCTTGGGTCCCAGGAGCTCTGAGAAAATGGTATGTGTCGTTTAAGTCGTATAAATTGATTTGCTGATTCTTCTGTCAGAAAAGGTGCTCCAATGACACCTGAAACAGAAGCTGAGAAATATTTGTAATATTATAAAAATATTTTAGAATGTGCACTTCAAAAAACATATTTATATGCAAGGAACATGGGTTTGGACCTGTAGTTTATTTAACAGAAATCAAAGATGGTCCTACCTTAAGTTTTCAGAAAGAAACTTCTTTTTTTTAGGCCTGAAGTTACTAAAACAGGTGCTCTAAATCATTATTTTGCCGTTGAATCCAAAGTAAATAAAGTTACAATCTAACTAAGGCATTAATTAGTTTTTAATACAAGATTTTGTGACAAAAAATCCTCTTAGACTGGAATTGCAGTAGTCTGAGGTACGCTGAGAAGCCTGAAGTTTTGTAAAAGAACCCTAAACCTACCTATGAATTTAACTACAGTTTCTAAACCTCCTGGCTTTATTCTTGTTAGTATCAGCATAGAAATTGCATACATGGAAATTACTTCATAAACAGAAGGTATTGCAATTCTAATCTTGTTATTTCATTGCTTCAGATAGCTTCTGAGGTCACCACAGATGCAGAAGTACTTCTTGTAGATCTTCCTGAAATAACCTTTCTGCCCAAGAAAAAGGTCTGAATTCCTTGTTAGCTTCATATGAAAGGCCCTGGTACAGGAAAAACCTTTTTATTCTTGGGTGTTTGAGACATAACTTAATTTGGGGTTAAACTGGTTCAAAATAGCATATCAATTCAAATCACACTTTTTTTAATGAACCATGATTAATTTGGAGCTCAATACATCAGCCAAGCTGAGGCCAGTGTCTGTTAAAGGCTGTGCTCTAATTTAGTGAAGTTTTAAATGGACACCTGGGGGTGACCTGCACATAGTTGGTGCAGATGGGCCAAGAACTCGAACCCCTTTCTATTAGGTCTTACCATAGGAGCTCAGCAGGGCAGGTTATCACCTCACTCATACCTCTCTAAAGCCCTTATTTCTGAATTTCTGTGGGGAAAATCCAAGGATGTCAAACATCTGCTTTCCTGTGCAAAGATCAGCTGAATCCAGTTCACTTGTAATTATTGATGGCTTCACCCACATCATTGCTCATTAGTTTTTTAAATAGAAGAAAATGTATGCTGAACACATAAAGGTAGAAGATATGTGAGCTAGAGAGTGTGCTGCTCTCTTTCACTTTGTTAGTTTTCAATGCCAAAATTGCTTGAAAAGAAGACAAAAACAAAAAAATGAATGTGCTTGTCATCTTCACTCTTAACAGACATCAAATAGTACTTTAGAAAATTTACTTAGTGAGCAATCAGAGTCCCAGTAGTTCCTTCCCACTTCGGTTTCCTCATATTCCAAGTTACTATAATCGTAAACTGGAGGTAGAAGTTCTAGGTTAGGAAGTTTTCAAGGAATACCACGTTCAAAAATGTTACCAACTCCATGGAAAAAAGTAAGTTCAGACATTTGGTATGAAGACTCATGTGTGAACTACTGTCTCCCTCAGGGAACAGAGGAATAGCTATTTCTGTACTTCAGAAAATAAGATTTTGGCCTGGGGAAGAAGAAAATATATTTCATGCATATGTCTATTAAGCTGCTATACTTCTATTCCAGAGCTGCACAAGAGAAAACTAAGCTTGTGCCAATTTCAATATTTCTCTGGCAATTTACTATCTTCCAATAGAAAAATTTATGAGCTGTTTACTTCTCTTTAGTGAATTGGGAATTTGGGATATTTTTTTTTAATATTAAATATTTTGTAAGCTCATGATTGCATTTCTGGACTGAGATAACTGAACTGGGATCAGAAATTGGCTCAGTAACAGGCTTCACTTTTGTTTAAATGTCTATATAGTTAGTAAGGGCCATTAAACATTAAATTTTATCACCAGTGTGTGCTCTGGCCTTCCAGATTTAAAGTAAACTGGAAAAAAAAAAAGAACATTAAGCAGCTCTTCTTCTTGAGTTTCTTTTCCTCACTTCCAGCATCTTCAAAAAATGAGCTTGTAATTCCGCTAGTGGGACAGGGAGGTGTTGTCTTCACTACTGTGCCGCAGAGCTCTGTGTCTTAAGAGTATTATCTTTCAATTTTTAATAAACAGTCTGCTCTCGCTGCACCTGCATCTAGTGAGAAACGCAATTCCCAACTATGCTGAGTATTCCCTTTGATTAAAGTGCACTTGCCTGCTCTGAGGAGAGGCAGGTGTGTCAGCTTTGCTCTTGGCTTCTCCTGTCACTGTTGACACCCAGTTCTTGTGCTCTTCTAGTGGCTCTCTCATCTGCTTTCACCTCTCACATTTAGCACCTGTGAGCAGTCTCTGCAGGACTTGTCCCCAGCTGCTGGGGCACTCCAAAGATGCGTAAGTACCAGAAGAAATGAGGTAAGTGCCTTTATATTCCAGCTAATCCTTGAGGCTTAGCTCATTCTCTCTTCGTCTCACTGTAAAACTCGTTGTAAGACTCTGAACAGGGCAAAATTCATTCATCTACAGAAAAACTCTAGTGAGACCATTTAAAGTGAAACCAGAAATATCTCTGCTGATCTTTCACTCTGGCTACAAGGACAAACAGGGTTGCACATCTGCTTGTGCTCTGGCAGAGCTCTAATGTAGACCTGGGGGCATCAGACCAGATGTCCCCATCTGAGGAGCCCCTCTGAATACAGAGTATAGTCTTCATCGAATAATCTATGTCTTGCCTCAGTTTAAGTTCCTTGGACTGGGTGTCATTTTTGCCCAGCTTTTGAACATCTTCGTAAAATGTTGGGGAAGAGTTTGTTGCTCAGGTAGGTGTTTTATAAACACAGACTATTCAGGAAGGACTGCAGCCCTCCCTCCATCTTGTAGAAGATTAGCACTCAAACCAGGAGAATGGAATCTCAGAGCATCTGGATGTGAGGCTAGAGGGAGTTAGGAGCAGGTGGGTAATGCTAGTGAAATGGCTCCCAGTGCATAAAGTTGAGCTCCAAAAAAGATGAAGAATTTCAGATTGTTCTGAAACAGTTAACTCACTGTGAAGAGCAATCAGACATAAGTTAATGTTTTTATTCAATACTGTTTTCCCTCTTTTCTCTTAGATAAATATGTTATTTGAAAAGCACATTTAGGGATAAATGGCCCAGTGGGAAAATAGGAGGAACATGTGTGGAGGGTGAACTATTGCAGAGATTGTATCTGCTGTTACCAGTTAGAATGTTTCCTTTTATCATCTCTTGAAGATTCATTCAGTGTTCTCATATGAAAAGCAAATTATAGAGAAATTGGCTAGTTTTAGAAAGCAGATGCTTAGCTCATGTAATTATTGCCTTCAGCAGACAGTTTTGTCTATCCTGCACACCTAAAGAGGTTGTCCAGAGGGAAAACTATTAGTAATCATTTCTGCTACGGTGCCTTCTGAGTATCTAATTTTGGATTACTGTGATCTGATATAAGACTAAACTTGAGAGAAGGGAGATGGTGGTAGAACCTTGGCATCTTTGTCAAAAAAAGAAAATGTTTATTTACCACTGACTGTAAAAACTGATTATGAAAAGCAAAACTGATTATGAAAAGGCATACTTGGAATGTCAAAATAAAAATTATTACAGTGTAGCAAGCAAACTGTAATTAAAATATAAAATCAACCTGGAAAGATCTTAAACTATTGTGCATTAAAATCTCTTCATACTAGACTCAAATGGAAGCATAACTGTCTTGTGCAAGGATAGGTTTCTAGAAAGCAAGATATTTAGCTGGCTGCAAACAGAAAATCTTCACAGGAAGACACCCATTTCTATTAGCTGGAGGTAAAATGATCCACTTCATCACACAGTCAAAAAGTATGAGATTAAATTTGACACATTTTCCTGCTTAGGGACCTGTTTAATTGATATACCTTTTCTTTTTTAAGAGCTAAGCAGCATGAGCCCTTGTGTGCTTAGCAGTCTAGAGAGAACAGGCAAGCCACTATTTGCATGTCTAATGGCAAAGTTAAATGATAAGACAAACCTTTAAACTTGCTTTAGTACAGGATATGCTTTTGCTTCTCCTCCCTACCTGAGAAACATTTTTATCTAGCTGTTTTTTATAAGTGGTGAGAAGCAATCTCAAGGCTCGGGACCAAAATTTACCCCTAGTGTGCATCTACCACAGGGAAAAGAGATTCGCTGTGATATTTACCAAAAAAAAAAAAAAGTGACAATTACTTAGCAGCACTTCAGTCACTCTCTGTGCACATTGTTATATAAACTGAGACTATTTGTTTCTCCCTAGTTTCTGAAGACTATTGCAAGTTTCTGACAACCTGAAAATCTATTGCTGAAGTTAATATCAATGGAATTTAAATGTCAAAAGTTTGCAATTTTTCTGGCTCCTATCCTTTTAGTCTCATAACTCTTCTTATTATCGGCTTAGGTGACTGGTCAAAATGTCAGCCCATGGGGCTAAGGCTGCCAGTCTTATCAGCACTTTAGGACAGAGCTTGGACAGAGACTATACTTGGACAGAGCTAAACTTCAACCTTGCTGAGGTAGCAGGTGCTGACGTGTTGGGAACTTTGAAAAAGTAAATCAAATGCTGCAGCTCAGGTGTGTTTCTTAAGGTTAGCAACGAGCCAAAATGGACCACCTCCCCTTCATTCTTCAGCTTTCTAGCTTTCTAAATTTAAAATCGCAAAGTCAGACCACAGAACTCAGGATGAGGACTCAGAATACCACAGCACAACAGTGCAAGTGCTGAAAAGCAGGTGTGGAAGTAGATGGTTTTTTCCTCACTTGAGTATTTCTCTAGGTTATGTGGCACTCCATGCAAATCAAGATGTGGTTCTCTGTCAGTACTTTGCATATATGGCTGGATTGCAGCAGGGATAGACTTCTGGAGCCTGCAGGCCACCTCTGGCCCAGACACTACCTTTTTTCACTAGAAAAGTGCAATTACATTAAAGTCTAACACCTGCATATTGCTTTTTCAAATGTTAAAAAAATAAATGTGTGTATGTACATTGGCTTTGTACCCCAAAGTGTTTGGATGTTAACAGGCCTTAGAATAGAATTAAATCAGTCAGATTTGCTAATATCTACTGATTTAAAGTCACTGATTTTTAAGAGCTTCAACACTGTTCATATCATCCAGTCTTTGAAATTTTGGTCTGATCTATTTATTTTCAAGGCTTGAAGTAAAGTAGTTTTTTTTCTTTGACAATCGTAATTTTACATCACAGGACACAAGAGCTCTATGGTTCCAGAGATGAGAGCTCAGTCATTAACAGTTGTTAGAGCTATAGCATCAGGCTCATTCCCTCATCAGCAAAGGCAGACAAGTTACAGACACTTAAAGCAGAATTAACTGTTGAACATAGTTCTGGTGTGATGCCAGGGGTCAGGAAAGTTGTCACATATGGGTAAATAGCAAGGCAATTTGGCGAAAATCCTAGATAATCCTAAGGAAGGAACTACTTTCACTGCAGCAAAGTACTAGCAAAAGCATTGGTCCACTCAGTGGGTCCTGTTGAAATTTCCTTTCTAAACCCCTATGTGGCTATCAGTTTAACCTTGAATGAATGGGCAAGACACCCTCATCAGATATCCAAGAGACTTTAGTAATTACCCCAGTGCCAAGAGATCACATTCGTACTGCATCCCTTGCTGCTGCTCTCTGTAGAGGCTAAAGGAAAAGGTCCAGAAAGCCTATTTCCAGAGATGTGACTGTGGTTTACTGTGAGGAGTGATTTATAAAAGCTGAGTTGAGGACATCATGAAGAGTCAGATTCTTATTAGCGAGTCTTACAGCTTCTGTTTTACTTCACCACCACCTTCATTGTTGCTGAAAGGATCCACAACTAATGAAAAACTGAACTGTTTGTGATCAATGAAACTTCTAAGAGCTCATTAAAAATCAGTAGTAAGTAATTCTTCCTGCCTTTTGAAGAATAGGAACCTGGGAAAGAGGGAAAACAAGACTACTTATTCTGCCTTATATTGCTTGTCTTTCCTAACAAAGGCTTCCAAAAGGAGGGGCAGCAAGCTGCTGTACTCCCAGCATGGCTTCAGGTGACACTGTTTGCGTCATGATGGCCTTCAGTGGAAAGGAGGTGAAGTTCAAGGTAGATAACTAGTACCCAGGAATGGTTCAAGTTCAGGTGCACAGAAGATCAGGAAGCACAAATAAGGGGAAATGAAGGTTTCTAGGTTAACTCTAACTTGCAGGAGAGAGAAAGTCCCTTTCCAACTCCTTACTTTCCTATAGAGTTTCACTGCAGCCAAAATTCAGAGTCGTATGACAAGGAAACTAATTCAGCCTGAAAGAGAGATTACACCTGGCTGGGGTCCCAATTCAGAAAACACCTTTTTCATTAATTTATGATTAATCATTGGCTAATTCTGTTGCCCTCATTTTCCCTTAGCTGTTCACATAATTTATTTACTGCATGTATGTTGGAGCACTCAGATCTAAGAAATGCTTTTAATGCAAGCATGTGGATGGAGCATCTTTCTGTGATGCAGGCAATCACCTGAGAAGTCAACAGTCACTGCTTTGTTTGTTCTAATTTAGTGAGAAATAAATTAATCTCGCAGCATGTGCATCACAGATCATTGACTGTACCAGTGTGTGCTGCTTTGGGAAGAGCATGTGACAGCCCTGCCCCATCCATTTTCCCTCTGGTCCAAGTTTTATAGGTTGAGTCTTGATTGTAGGTGCCCTGGTTACAGGGTACTGTGAAGGATCAGTGATGAGACAGCCCGAGTGCTTTAAAAAAAATAGTCTCCTTAAGCCCATTCAAATCAGGCATCCCAGAAATCACTTGCAACATAGATCATTTTGGGTCCTTATAAATGCATGTGAAGTTGTTTTATGTAAACAGTAAATGTTGAGATCAGAATAATATTTAGGGAAGATTCCATAGAAACAGCGTTAAGCTCTTTCTACAATTTTAACAGTTCAGGAAATCATCCTGTAAAAATGCCTTTCGGTCAGAAATGCATCCTCGCTCCTTATAAATGAGAGTTGAGCAGTAAAAGGCTCAAAAGTAGTCACGAGGAGTAGAATCAAACTGTATTTCACAGAATTTGCCGTGCAATCTTGTGCTCACCCACTCTCCCATATGTCCCTGCTGCAGTGATTTCCAGTTAATTCTCTTCCATCAGTGCTGTTCTGGTGGTGACAGGGGTTTTTGCCAGCTGACTATTGAACAAACCAGAAGGGAATGACATGAGACAGGATGCCAGGCACTTACCTATAAACAGCAGAGCAGACACCAAAATTTGAAACATTTTCAGAGACATGGCAAATTATTCAGAAAAGGTTTCCTTTGTAAAGTGAAGACAGTGACACAGTTTTATACTTTGTTATCTGTAGGTTTATAAATCATTCACCAGATACGTGTAAACCGTTGGTGCAGGCAGAGGGCAGGGTACAGTGCTTAGTTCAGATTTGTCCTATATGCCTCTGTTTGTACACTTTGGACTTTGCAAGCTGAGCCTCTAATGAGACATAATGGCTCATTATTGTGGGGATGCATTTACTTCTCCATAAGTTTTATGAAGCAAAATAGCCCATTGGGCTTGTTCTATGAGCACTGAACAGGCGAGCCTCAGTGTATCAGCCTTCTGCATGATTATTTTCCCTCATCCTGGTGATAGGCACGAGCAGTTTATAGTTTGGTGTGAATATGAATGGCATTTGAATCCACCCCCTCTGAGAGCTGTGCCAGTTTACCACATATTTTAGCTGTATAGTGCTGGGGTTGAGGAAATAAACATACGATAAAATTGACTGAAAAAGCACTAAGGCAGAAGGAAAGAGGGAGTTCGATTTCTGTCCTGAACCAGGCAGAGGTCCCAGGGTCTCTTATTGCCTTCTGCTGGTTTAGGACTCTGTAATGTGGGACACTACGAGTTCATTCTGTCTTACCTTTCCCACCTTTCCAGATAGCTGTTGCCTTTTTATATACAACTCACTTGTTGGCAGCAGTTGTTGTACTGCAGACCAGTTTATCTTCACAAGCTCACCTACACTGATGATAACAGACCACAGGAAAGCTCAGCTTTATTGCACATTGGCTTGAGTTGATCTGCAGTTCGTCATCACAGGCGTGTGTGTACTCAAAGGGCTTTACATCAGGAAATTAGACTCTCTTGACGTTACAGGTCAGGGACCAGACTCCACGCTGATGGGCAGTAGCACTTCATTCTTACATTCGCAGTGAGAACCGTCCTGTCTAGACAGCGGATGGAGTAAAGGTTTGTTGGGAAGCAAAAGAGCATTTAGTTATGTAGTTACAAAGCTTTTTGTTATTACATATGGGTGGGCAGGAGGGGAGACTATGGAACAGCAGGCCTAACAGTGTAATCCTTAACCTTGATGTAAGTCACATCATCACTTTAGTATTACTTTAGCATTGTTCTAAAAAAAAAAAAAAAAAATCAATCCATCCATCTCAGGCGGCAAAGTATGCATGGAGGCAGGTGCTCTGCATTCTGGTGCCATACTAACAACAAATATTAATTATCCAAACTAATGATCAGTTTTCTCATCTCTGAGCTTCTAAATTAAATCTTAGATGTCAGCATATTTGTGCACTAGCACAAAAGGTGTAAGGACTGGAACATTTGCCAATAGGTGACACAGATGGCTGTGGCAGACAAGCTCTCAAGAACTGTAGATCCCCCAGAAATAAGTTCCAGGAAATCATACAAGTTATCCTTTCATCTCACACACTTTGTGGGCCATCTTCTCCAGCCTCTTGCACACTTCTCTCTTACATGGACCCGCCCTTCAATTGAAGTTTCCCTTCCACACAGAGGTTTTTCCTCACAGTTCCTGGTATAATGGCTGGAAGAACATGTTGGTGTGTCATTTTATATTTATTGCAGTTATGTCTTCTTTAATGTGAAGCCTGCTTATAAAGAACAGTGCTAGGGATATGTCGTAGGTAGAGAGACAACAGCAGCAAGTAAGACTTCACTGCTACCTGGAAGCAGATCACAGGGAGTTATGCTGGACTGACAACACAGACCCAAGTCACCTACTCCTCCTATTTCATCTTAGGAGGAAAGAGAATGAGATAAGAAAGATTTTTCAGGAACAGGAGTTGAAAAAAGTGGTAAAACAGTTAAAGGCCACAGATCCCAACCGATCCTGAGTAAATTAAGTTCAGGCTCCCAGAATCTAAAAACAAGCTTGCTTTTGCCATTTCAAAATGAAACTTGCCACATGCTGGAGAATATGACTTGTCTATATCCCTTACTGATGAAGCCTTGACTCTGTTATAGGAAAAGTCCTCACAGAGAGGCACAGAATGTCTTCAGGTAGGGTCACAAAACATGATGGGGATGTTGCAATGCCTGGATTTAGACTCTGAGTTCAGAAGAACACAAGGCTTACTCTGCTGTAGAGTGGGACAGCAGTCAGCCAGTTTAGACTATGATACAAGATCTCTGAAGAAGCTAAATTGCAGACGGCATGTCCCCTTGGTCCTATAGATCCATGACACCTGAACACTCCTGTTTTTCTATGTTTCAGCTCTTATCCTGTCAGGTTTGCTTCTCTGTCTGATTTAGGGCTTGCTCCTGGCCCCTAATCTTTCTTGTCCAGGCTGCCCAACTCTGTGTTCTTCCCTTGAGACTTGTCTTCCCTCTTGTTCTGTGCACTTCAGTTTTACATAAAATGATGCTGTGCCCATAAAACCCCCCATCTTTAGATTGAAGAACTTATAGGTCTCTTATGATGAGAGTGGCTTCCAAGTGTCATTTCCCTTTTCTCCTTTCATGTGTGTCCTGCTTCCCATATACACATGGTGTACAGCCCTGAGGTTCATTCCCTCCCTGCCTCCTACCCCAGCCCTGCTATTGCTGAGTCTCATTTCTGCTCAGAATAGTCAGTGTTTTTCCTGAAGCCCTGTAATGTATATGTAGTTTGGGGGTTGCATATGCCCCACTGGCTCACATACAAAAATTTTTAGAAGACAGATGATTTCTTAGCTGTTCTTTGAGGCCATTATACAGACAATCTGGATATCACTAAAAACCCATGAAAAGCATGGGTTTTTTTCATTGAATGTAGAATTTGAGCTGTTAAACACTAACAGATATGCAGGCTGCAGTTTTTTGGAAGATTCAGAGCTCAGCCCAATGGCTCAAATTTTTATATGGAGGAATGAATCATTGTATCATTTCCGTATGATGCCCTGCCTCTCCTGTGAAATTTCTATTCCCTGCTTTAAAGCACAGAGAGCTTAGTCAAAAAAGAGGTTGTCATAAGAATATTCAGTGCAAGTTAAACTTCGCATCGCACGTCCTTGTCTCACCTGCAGAAATAGCTGAGATATTGGTTAAAAGGGTTCCAAAAAATATCAGTTTGATGCAGACACCTGACATAGTAAAAATAATTTAAAATTTAAAAAAACTCAGACCAAATTATAAAAGTTTAACTGAGTTATAGGGAAGTGAAAGTAGGATTATCTGAAGAGACATTTCAGGCAATCTACAATGGTACCAGCCTTATCAATAAGGTGTAAGGTAGGCTTCAAACAGCAGAACTTTAAGTTAGGGAAAATCAGAACATTTTTCCTATTATATTTCTTAATCCTAGATGGTAAATCACCACTACAGGGAAAGATTTGTGCTCTTCCCCTGCTAGTATCAATTATTTTTCTTTAAGGAAAAATATTAAAATCCCAAACTGTAGCTCATTATAGCTGAAAGAGTTATAGCAAGAAAAAGAAGAAAAGAGGTGGGAGTCATCTTAAAAAAAACATCCTGAGGAAGATGATGATAACTGGCTATACAATGAGGCCTCTGTCTTCTTGAATTATTTTTTATTGTATTTTTCTCTAGTGGAGGAGTTGTAAAATATCTGAGGGGAGCTGAACATCCGTAAGATTGCTTGTTGCTTCAAGTTGATTGAGATCAGATAGCATATAATGTTATTGGGAAGGAGAAAGCAGGTCGGAAATCCTATATATAGCCTGGGTTCGGGAACAAAAAGGTAGATAAAGGTGAACAATTTGTGCTGGAAAATCCACATTCTTTTTCTTCCTTGACAGCAGCTTCACACCTGTACAGTAAAACCTAATTCTTTTAGTCAAATTTCACCATCTAAGTATAAGGCTAATCTCTAAGATTTTGTAAATCACTATGTAACCGTTGAAAAATGTAATCTTCTTCAGGTGTATTTAATATCAAATTCCTCATTTGTTTCAGCTTGTCTAACATTTGCCAGTTTTGTTTGTTTATCTCTAAGGCATCTTTGATTTAAGTAGATGTGCCTATACCAGAGTTTAAGTTCTTGAGTATCTGAAAATACCTGTTGTGTTGCTGTGGTATCTTTTGGAAGAGAGATAAGACAAGTGCAAGGTAATATTTAAAAGGAACATGAAACGTATGGAGGATGTGAAAAACCTCTCTCAAAACAAAGGAAACATGCAAAAAATTGTACATGGGGGACAACCTACAAGAACTCAAAGCAGAATGTGTATTAGCAGCATAGAAAGCCCACAAGCTTCTTTCACCTTGACTTGTTTTGTTTGGCAGTTTCTTCCTGGTTTAGTCTAATTAAACTGAGCCAGAAGGCAGTGCCAAGGCAGACTTGAGAAACCTAAGTGAAGCAGACCTCTTCCAGGAGCACAGCATAAGACATGTTGTACTGGGTTAACACCAGCACGCTTTCTGTACAACCAGCACATTGTGGCTAAGGACTTCAAGTGAGGGGCAGTAACTTGTTGTTTAGTGCATCTTGATGGATTCTCAGGACCTCAGTTTTGTAACCACATTTAAAATCCATAGATGAACTAGGTGCAGTGTTGAACCCTGCACCTGACCATTATTCGAGTAACATTTCTTCTGTTACTTTTGTCTTTTGGGAAGAGCCTGGCTACGTAATTCTGCATCCCGTTTCTTTTCTGGTGGAAAGGTAGGAAGGCTAAAATTGGTCTGTTTGCAGTGCAGATGCTGCTGCTGTCCAGTAGAAAAGACGATCTTTGGCAGGAGTTTTGAGAAAGTACTGGGGGATTTTCAGCATTTTGAGTCAGTCAGTGATTCCAGTTACTGTTTTCTATATTCTGCTCTGCTGTCTTTGAGCAGTGTGAGTCTTGGAAGACACCTGCCATCAGCCTGGCACTAAATGTACGTATCCACACACAACCTTGGGGCAGCACTCGGGTTCCAGCCACAAGCAGTGCCACCAGCACTCTGGTTCCAGCCACAGCAAGCGGTGCAGGGGAGGATGCCTCTCCAGAGTCATCACTGTTGACTGACCTGCCTTTACAAAATTTTTCGCCTTATAATAATTCACTATCTCCTGTTTTTCCAAAGTGATGGTATAAAGGCAGTTTGTATAAATCTATGTGCAGTGGAATTGAGCTAAGACCTGCAGGGAGGTCTAATGTGAGCAAGTTAGCAGATCTTTTATTGACCATTACTTCAAATACCTGTCATGTTTTGAAGTAAGCCTACTGGCATATGGTGAGGTGTTTAGCACAGCAGGACTGTGCACTTTACACCTTCTGACTTGGAGGTGTGCTTTTGTTCAGCTTTTTATTCCAAACCAGCCACAGCTCTCGATAAGCCCATGTCTGCCTGCGATGAGCAGCACCACCAGTCCCGTCCTGCTGCTCTTGTGCACGAGCACTTTAATTCTTTTTATCTTTATGGCTCCTGAGGGCACGAGTAACTCTCTCTCCGTGGTGGGAGAAGGCACGAATGCTTTGCCTCGACATGTTTGCCCAGAATTGCACTGTCTAAAACTCTTACCTTTCAATGGCACGTACTCCTCATTTTGCCAATTCCAGGAGCCAGGTGCACTTGTGCCCTGGCATTTGCACAGCATGGCTGTGTCTCAGGCAGAGTCCCCACGCTGATGTGCGCTCCCTCTGGCTGGGTTTCTGGGGTGTAGATGGTAATCAGCGGGTTTGTTCCTTCCATGCCCCCAGACATTTGATTAAGTCCCCTACAAGCATCACCCACAGGCTCAAATCTTGTAGTCCTTTACTGAACATGTGTCAAGTAACCACCACAACTAATGACTGTGGTTTCCTTCCCTTTATCACTGCAAAGTTGAAGAAAGTATTCCATGATTCATATAAGTGGCCTAGAAAGTTAGATAATTACTGCTTTAAATGGTTATCTAGTTCACAAAGTCATGACCTTCATACATGACTGTAATGTCTAAGAAATAGATTTCCCATTGCTGAGATTGTAATAGCTGAACTTCTAACACCCTTTGCAGAGCATTTACTACGGCACGAACAATGTTTTTCTACAATTTCAGCAACTTCATTGTTCTTTATAGGATGTCTGACTTGGTGCCTATTCAGTGCCTTCTTTTCATGGGATAATGGGTGTCTTCAATGCACAGGGAAGCTAGAGGAGCTAGAGGAGCAACAAGCACCCGGATTGCCTAGATTTTTTTGAACCACTGAACTCAAGGACAGGTCCCAAGGTGTAATTAAGTGACCTGCTCAGTCACCTTCATTGATAACTTGGACACTAGCCTTGTTCTCAGTTCACCTGAATGCAGCTGCCTCAGTGTAACAAGAAAATATAGTGACATCAGACTGCACATGAAGGTGGAGCAGTATGCAAAATGTCTGACTGTCAGTGCTTTATTTTCTGAGTGCTTACTTCTTATTCTGTGGAAGATTATATAGTCTGGGTGCTTTTTTTTATTTAAACTTCAGGTTTCTACTTCAGAACCTCTCATGATAGCATGACCTGCAGTTCTTGTGGTGGCAGCCAGAAATTGTCACAGCACTCCAGAGAGGTTGCTGCTGTCTGATCTTGCTGCAGTGTAGATATTAGCTGACAGCTCTTGGTGCCATTCTAATCCATCACTCCTGATCTACAATAGAGCAACTCTGACTTGCAAAGACACATACCATGATCCTCTTGATATAGCATAAGGCCACATCCAGAATCTTCTACATGTTTTTCTTGCCTTTCTGCCAGCAGTGATGTAGGAACTGTGGTAACTGCAACTTGAAACAATTTTAAATCTAGAATTCTTTAAGACCCCTCCCTCTTCTCAAAATTAATATAATTGCTTTTCCTGCACAGATTTGGAATAGTGTTTATGAAGTTGGGATGATCTAGGCAAGGCAGAACCTGATGACTCTGCTTCCTCCAGCATGATCCCTTCGAGGCAGGGTGGGGGGATACCATTTCATAGCTAAAACAATAAAGCTGTTGGGAGTGTCTTCTGCTGTCACCCCCTTTTCACCTACATAGTGCAGCAATTTCTAACAGCCATAAACAAACAAATGTTTTAGCTTGTTGTAGAGTCAATTTTTATTACTTCTTCTTAGAAGCTAAATAACATAAAGCCAAAAGACTTGACTTTGATGTATAGGGCTGAGCATCAAACCGTAGCCTGTATTCTCATAGTCCTGTCATACAACTGGGAAAATTAGTGTCCCGATGAGAAATATGAAAAATTCTGTAGCCAGAGCAATATGAGAAGCATTTAAGTGCTGTCACAGACTGCAGTGGGAATTAACTGCTATTGGTGTGACTTATGTCACGGGCGTATTTAACACAGTCAAGTTAAATCCTTGTTCTGTGAAGTCTGCCTGGTAATCTGGCTTCGATCCTCCTATCACCTGCTGCTGCTGAATGTGGGATGTGCACTTGGAAGATAAGACCTGGGTTTAAATCTCATTATACTGGTAAAATAGGGATAGATTCACTAGAAATGGAGCTATACAGGTGTGAAACCTGGTTAGATCACTCTAATTACAATAACACAAGTCTGCATAGCTCCAACTCTTCATAGATCACTCTGTCACACTATCACAAAGGGATAGGGCTGTAGTACTAGATTCAAAAAATATATAGGAGCCTTAAAACAAAGTAGAGAGCAGCCCTGATAATTGCATTGCACTTAAAGTGTTGTGAATGAATGTCCAAAGTACACTACAGAAAATATTAAAACATAGTGTGAGGAAGGAGGTTAAATGACTTGGTCGGCATTTTGCTGTTTAGAAATCCTTAACAAAACTTTTCACAATTATGTATTTGAATCACTGTACCTGACTCTGTATGTCGAAAACTGAGGATACTGCTCCTGTTCATTAACATGACACAGTTACTTATTACTGCTAATTACTTCTAGTTCTTAAAAACATTCAATTTTTTTTATTTTAGCTCTACTCATTACTTCCTTTTCAGTGACTGCAGAGATGTTCAATAATGCCTAGAATTATTATGTTTTTAAGGATGAAATATTTTTCATTTTTGTGGAATCTCCAGTGACCATCTGAGTGAGGAAGATAATGACTGTCATCTAGTTGATAAAAGCTTTAACAAAATCAGGCATGCTTTGCCAAAGTGGTACAGGAAATAGTAAATGACGCGATCTGAATGAAGTAATGCACTTCAAATGTTTTGGGTTTCAGCTTTTTTAATTTTATTTTATTTTTCATTGTTTGCTAATGAAAAAAAGTATCTTATTTGGCCAAAACATACATGACTGTGTTTCCTTTGCTGTTTCAACAATGACTGACATCTGTGACTGCTCTATCTCAAGAAAATGCTGGAGACATTCACTGTAGATCATAGGAAAATAGATCTTGGAAAAGTAACTGCTGCAATGTTATTATGATTTATCTGATTGAAATTATAGTAATTATCAGCACTAAATCTGGGAAGCTATAACCTATGTTGGCATGATGGAGACATAGGCTGAAGTCTCTGAGCCTCACGTCTTGAATTCTGTGTTCCTGTTTATTGTGTACATGTAGGAAATTAGAATTACTCTTTCATGATGATTAATGTACCGTGTTACTAGACTAGATTCAACACTTCCAAATGCAAAAAACTGTGTTGAAATTGGCATGTTACTCTGAGGCAAAAATGAAATTTTATCTAGAATCTGTTTCAATTAATTGTTTCACTAAGAAGTTCTCAGCAGTCATTTCAACTAGGGTACAGGAGACCTAGTTTTTAGTTGCTAGTTAATGTTGACTTAACTTGTCCTCTTAGCACAGTTCCTCAAAGAAGCAGTTCTGGCTGACTGTGTGTTTCCCATCTTCAATGACCAAAGAGTATACACCTCTGAAACTCCTTTATTGTGCACGCCGATTTATTGTCTTCCAGTTTGTTATTATATTAGAAGAATACTTTAAAATAACTGCCAAGAATAAATGAGAAATCACACAAGTTGCTAGCTAAAGTTAATTCATACCATGAAAACACAGTAGTTCAGTAGCAGTACAGAGGAAAATAGTAATTTTAAAACAATTTTAATGAGCAGTAAACCAATATTTTGTAAAGTCATTAGGTCTAGAGAGTTACTCTTTATAATTCAAGCATTTTAAAAGTGTAAAGTGCCTGGATGCAAGACTGAAATAGTATGTCAGGATAACAGAAAATGGTGAGCATTATTTAATTTTCACGTAGAGTATCTGTACTTAAACAGGAGGTGAGAGAGAAATTTCTTGTAACTGAGTATTTCCAGAAAGTCATTAAGTAAAATGTGCCATGAAAACATGGTATAACAGAAACAGTATACTGACAAGGTGTTAACTCATCAGTGTGCTCCATGAGCTGAAAGATGCAAAATATATTGTCCAAGTTTCTTAATGCCTTCCTGGTAGGCTGAAGGCAGGGGAGGGAAACAGGGTTCATTTCAGATATACTTGCGAAATAAAGGGTATTGAAAGCAATGTTATACTTAACTCCCTCTCTACTTTGCAAAAAACTGGTGTTCTTTGAGTTGCCCATTGTCAGGCTGTGTCTTGAGGTTCACAGTGAGATTACTGTGGTCTAGAATGAAGCAATTGCAGAGAGATTCCTGCTGTGCTTTGCCTCTTGACATTGACAAGGCTACAGAAAACACCTGGGCTTACCTCTGCCTTGCGCCTTTGCTACCAAATATATGTAATGTAAAGTTCTACTGTCCACTTTTTCCCCCAGACTGCATAGTCTTGACGGTGGTGAGATACAAGGGAGAAGATCTGTTAAACCATGTCATTAGACGATGAGGTAGGAAGAGGTAACTGTGAGAAGGAGTGGGTCTTGGTGAAATCTCTTCCCAGTTTGGATCTCACTAGACTCTCACATGTGAAATGTGAAACTCCATCCACATCAGTAACATTTAGGTGTTAATAGAAATTATCAGTAAAACAACAAAGTATCAGCCCTCAGAGGCACTCTCAAATGCCACATCATTCCTCGGATGCCGTAGATGTGCCCTGGCAAATTCCCTTGGCAAGTGCTGTATGTCACTGATGCACGTTCAGTGAAGCACTCACCTTGGTAAGAAGATCAGATCGAAACATCAGGATCCTAAAAGCTGCATATCAACATCTGGAATGCCTAATAGCTATTTTATTATTTCTTAACTGTCCCTGAGATGTTTAAGCTTTCTGACCTTCCCCTTGCATCAGTGGCACTCTCAGCTTCATTTCTTGTGAAATATTCAGTAGCTTGCCTTCTATAGCTTTCCACCTCTTAATCCTCTTATTGTCTCTCTTGATATCAACCTTAGCTGCTGACACGACAGCTTTTTCTAATATGTATGTGAACTAAATGGTTTGGATAAAAGCCAGGGAACATCTTGCCTCTTGGAGAATTGTAGTAAACAGATATTGCATTAAGACCTTGCTACCCAGACTTAAAAAAAAAAAAAAAAAATTAAAAAAAATTTAAAAAAAGCCTAGCAAACTACTGCCTGAACAACAACTTAATTCTACAATGCTTGTGAAGGACACACAGTGTTCATTGCTGTTGATCAGCTGAGGGGTGCCCAGCATCACTGATGAACAGAAATGGCTTTGAAGTTGAAATTGCATCTTTTCCATGGAGTGGCTTTATTTCATCCCTGCAGATGAGTTGCTAAAGTGAAAGCTAAAGCTTTTTGCCTTTTTGTTTTGTTCTGGGGTTTTTTACATTTTTTTTTTTCTTTTAACAGAGGCTTTTACTCAGGAATCCCTCCCCTCCCGGAAGAGTCAGCCACAGGGCTTTCTGGTGATACTGGCCCCAGACAGTGGCCACCAGGTGCTGGCAGTGCCATGCTGCAGGGTGGTTTGATGTGCCAGACATCCGTGTGCATCCTGAGGCTCAGCTGCTCCCTTCTGCCTCTGCTCCTGGACAAAGCTGGGCCAGTCCCTGCTTGTCTAAGTGATGCCATCAGTTTTACTGAGGGCAAGTCCAGGATGGAAGGAAACCCAACTTGTCTCCAGTGCTGCTTCCCTCTTCCTGAAAAGGGAGTGACCCAATCATCAGTATTGGGCTTTAAAGGAAGAAATAGCTTTCTTTCCCCCGCTGTTGGCATCTCAGGAGGAGTGAGTGAAGGGGGGAGATGTTTGTTCTCATTACTCTTGTGTGGGGGAGGCCTTCAGCTCCAACTTCCCCTGCTAACACTTTGTTAGTGTTGCCATCTACCCAGCTCCTCAGAGGTGTTGTTTTTCGTAAGTAAGGGATTTCTAAATAAAAATAATTTTAAATAGTTCTGCGGACTGCTGAGAATTTTAAAACCTTTGCAGCGACGTACCAGGGCATTTATGCAGCGCAGCACTAGCTAACAGCTCCTCCAAGCAGCCTGCTGTCAATTAGTGCCCCTATCCTCAGGCACTCTGGGGGCTGCAGTGAGGAAGGGGCGAATTCCCGGCATCCTGCTGGCTTGGGGCACAGCAATGTTAGGTTGATGCTTCCAGAATTCTCAGGAGAGGCCTGTATGGAATGGTGCTCATGTGTTTGCAGGAAGGGGAAAGTTTCTGCATCTGCGTCAAGAATCCAGCTGTGCAACAGGAAAGGAGGAGATAGATTAGGCAGCCCAAAAGCTGGCTTGAGACAGGTTTTTGGCTGAATATGTTCTTCTTCTCTGCCGATGTCACAAGGGAGTTTCTTTCAAAGCACTGTTCAATTAAACTTCCTTTTTTGAGACTGTATGAGTTAGAAGGATTCATTTTTCAACCTAAAGGTCCTGTCAGTGACTTTGTAGTGTTTATTTTCAGAGACTCATGAGTGACCAGACTTGACATATTCACTGGTAAGCACAGTGAGCCCCTTGATAGGGGAAGTGACACTAATTGCCCCAGGGAAACATATGGAGAGTGTACTGGTCTGCGACCAGCTCTTCTATTTAACACTCCTGCCGGCATACTGTCTCAGGATTTGAAAGCTCAGCTTCAGAAATGTCAGGTGATGACATTTTCATTTCCCTTTGAAAACTATCCCACAGTCAAATGGATATTGCCTTTTAGGAAGCTTTTTTCCCTCCGTTTTTTTTCCCCCTTAACTGTTTTTATCTTTCAAATAAAAGGCATGCAAAACTGTATGTTTTGCATTTGGGTGTGACAGCCTATTTCTTGTTATTATCGACACCAATAAGACTGTTAAAGTACTGTCAGTTCAGCTTCCTTGCAAAAAAGGTTTTTATTTTTCCGGGTGAGCTGTTTTCAATTGACCTTTCTACTCTAGGCCATTGATAGAAAGGAATATCTGTGGCACAGACCTGAGCATTCTCAAATTTTTTCTGGCTGTTATCCTGCTAGAAACTGGAGTTGAGCTGATCTGATTCCCCTAACAGTTTCTGACAATAAAAATCAAGCCATATTTATTATTATTATTATTATTATCATTATTATTATTATTACTACATAAGAGACTTCTAAAATAGCTCTTTTTATAGTGCTGTGATGTCTCAGAAGCTAGCCTTCACTTGTGCTCCTCCCTTCTTCCTCCATGTGTGTCATTTCCTTCGCATGCTGCCAGGAGCATCAGATGTGGCCTTGAACGAAGGCCAGCATTTGCAAAGCTCTCATCAGGTTTGAAAGGGATGCCATGACAAGTTTCCTTTCTGCACAGCTTGGAACAAAATAAAATATGCCCATATGTAAAACACCACTGCAGTAAACGACAAAAAGTGGGGTTAGAATAGCACATCAGAACATTTTATCAGCTCTCTTCTGTGGGTGTGAAGGAAAACTTTTAACCAAAAGACTGCTAATTTACTGACACTTTTTTTTTTTTATTTTTTTCCAGTGGGTGGAGGTGAGCTGAAAGCAAAATGCCTACTGTGCCTTTCGGACAATAGATATGGCATGACTCCAAGTAAGGTAGTTATATAAGTGCTGAGCTACATAGCTAAATTTCTTTAAGTTAACAGAATTCCATACAGATAGAGTAATTTATTATGAAAGGAAAAATATGTCTAGATCATTAAACATTTGTACATTATTTTATTAGAAGAAAAAATTAATATGAGGCTGGGAAGTTTGCTTTTTTATTGTTTCTAAGATGACTGTGCATTTTTTTAAAGGAATGAAATGTCAAATTGATCTTTAGAGAAGCCTATCTGACTTGCTTTAAGCAGTAGCACCACCACATGTCAGGAAGCAGCCAGAGGTCCAAAACACAGTATTAACTCTTAATTCTTTGGTTAGGGGGAAAAAAAAAATCAAGAAAGTATGCTAACACGAAAATATTCAGTAGGGTTTTTTTAATTCTGTAAAAGTAGGATATTAGTCACAATTTGCAAGTCAGATTAATTTTTCAGCTAAATACCCTTCCTACAATTCTTCTTCCTTCTTTTCTCAGTTTTAAGTCCTTTCTTATACTGTGGCTAAATTGTGTAAGGTCGCAGAGAGTCCTCCCTGACTGCTGCATTGCTCTCTCTCCGGAATTCACATTTCATTACTTACTTGCTGCAGCTCTGGCTGCGTTGTCCTTTAGGTTTCTCTGTGCATGTTGGGATCTTCTGGCAGATGAATTAAGGTGAAAATCTAGCCAAAAATCACAGGTGTGTAAAAATTAAGTCTGGGGCTCTCATGCTTCTTAGAGAGATAGCCACGGTGAGGAATCAAAAGAGCACTTGAGAGTGCTTTTTGTTCTAAATTCTCCAGCTCCCTTGTGCCGTGCAGTTAGTGCCATGGAAAGCTGACCTGCAGCAGTGCAGTTGTAAGGATCAAAAATAGTAGTGGCACAGATGAGTGTATATGACTTTCTTCTTTGAAGCCAACGAGAGAACTTTAATTAAAATATTATTTAGGCAGTAATTAATGTGCTCTAATTGTTACAGAGGTGTGGCTGGCACCTGAATTCCCAGTCCCTGTATCATGCTTAAGCCAGTAAAGTGTAACCATTGAAGGTCAGTTATCTGGACAAGGCTATTTATCTGCGAAATCCAATATTTTAAAGAAAACTCCTCCCAACGCCATCTGCTTGTGAGAAAAAGAGTCAACATAAGCTCACAGCGCTCCATATCATAATTTTCTATATGGTCCCACGCAGTTTCCTAAAAGTTCTTTACTACAAGTGGCTGTCATGGTGGTAACTTTCATTGGTTTGGAGGCCCTGTTGTAAAAATGTGCACAGTTTTGCTATTGTGTTTTGCAAGCTCACATGGGGATAGCATTAAAGTGCTCTGGTACGACAGTGCTCATTCAGAGCTTGTTCCTCTCCAGGGAAGAAGCTATATGCTGTTGTAGACGGGAGTCCTTAGCTGTCTAAAAAGTCTTTTCTGGCTTGCTCTTACGGTGTCTTTATTTATATATCTCTTTTCAAGACAGCATTCGCCCTTTCTCAAGTAGCCAAATAGCCTTGTAATCAAAAAAGTGTCTTTGTCATTCGATATCTCGGTTGTTTCTTACTACTATCAAGGAGATAAGGCAAAATCTGTCTCCTGGTATCTTTAGGTTTGACACAGGCTGCAAATAAGCTGTTCCCAAAATGGGGTTGCCAGGTATTCTTGCAAGGCAGCTCTTTGTATTTAAGCCTTTGAAAGACACTGAGTATGTGGATTTTCCTGAGAAGCAGACCTCTTCCTTGGCTTCAGCAGGTATCAGTGCGTACCAGAGCTTCTGAATCTGCATGTCTGTGTGTCCTTTGTCACAGGACAGCAGATCAATCTGGTCTCTGATGTGGCCAATCAGCTGTCTGATCTCAAGTATAATGCCTACTGATAAAGGTGTTTCTCCTTACATTAGAAATGGGAATACCTGAAGCCCTTACCTCTTCTGAATACTGAAGATCAATATACTGATGCTACTGAAGTATCCACAGCATTGCGTCAAATATGATGAAAATATTGGCTAATCTGTAAATAAAGCTTAATATTTATGGTTTTATGTGAGTAGAGAGCAGTTCGGGCCATTGGAATTTGGCCTGTTGTCTCTGAAATTCATCTCTGGCTGCTGTCAGTGACATGGGACAGGTAGAGGAGTGCGTGTGTTCGCTGTACTGAGTTTGCTGAGGAGGGGGAAGCTGTCTTAGATGCCTAGCTAGCTGAACAGATAATACTATACACTTGAGTTCTGATAACTGTTTTGTTCTGAAGTATCATGAATGATAATAGCGCTCAGAAAAATGCTTTACGTTTTTTAAACTGTGTATTGCGTAATTCAAGGTATTATCAAATGAATGCCTCATAGGCACAACTCAGTAAATGAAAAGGCTGCTTGTGTCTCAGAGGAAGCAAATGATTTCATTTCTCCTGGAAGGTTTTCTAAATGGACTTGAGGTTCCAAGATTATTAGCTACTGCCAACAGATTGAGTCCAAGGACTTTCTTTTAAATTATAGCCTTGTAACCAATTGTCTCTGATTTCATAAAGTTGTTCGCTTAATGACAAATTCAAAAAATCAAGCAGAATGAAGTTATATGACTGTGAGTAGTGAAAAACTGATGAGTTATCTAATTCAGTGTTTAGATTAGAGTAGTTGCTAATAATTCAGCTGAAGCTCTGGAATACTTACTTTCTGGTTATTTCTAAGGAATGTTTCAGAAATGTATTTTTTCTAATCATCCTGCTTCCTTTTGTCTCACAGATTTTCAGAAGAATTCTATCAATTGGTATTCATATTCTTGCTTCATATGGATGTAGTTTCTAACTGATCTAGGTAGGAAAAACAGAAAACTTCCTTGGTACGTAAATTCCACAGGGCAGCCCTGGGATTAAAATAGTTATTCCCTTCTCCAGAAACTTAGTTTATCCTCAAATTATCATAAACACAACAGCACTAGTACTGCAAATGTAATCTGAACATGTTAAAGAAGAAGCATCAGATATGCTTCCATCTTTTTTTTAAATAGAGTAACAGCTTGATAAAAAGCTTTTGAGAGTAATCAGCTCTTTCCTGATTTTACTGCATGCAAATAGGAAAAGATTTCACATTATTCTTTGAAAAAGAAGAAGCAATGGCAGAAGCCCTTCTCTTAAACATTTTCTCAGAAAGGAGATCTTAATGAGGCAGTTTGATTTTCTTTAGTACCCACATAAGCACTTCGGGTAAAGCTTTGAGTTAACGTCAATCTGATCAAATTTAAAACTCGTAGATATTTAAGTGATCAACTGTTTATACTGTTTTGAATAGTGCTCTCATTATTAACTCTTCTCACTCAAAGGTTGGTTGATCCTCTGCTGTTCAAGAAGGGAAAAACAAATGGAGTAAATAGGCTGTGCCCGACCTTTGTGCACAGGAGAGAGAAAGGTACAGTAGAGCTGCACTCGTATACTTTCACAAGAAGTTTTTTATGTCGCTGGCAAGGACAGGAGACAGCAAGTCTGTGTCCCTGTGAAAACATCTGTGGAGGAGAAGTCTGGCAAAGAATTCAATCTCTCCAAAGATGAGACTCAACATTGATTTAAATCCCAGTAGTTCATATGTTGGTGTGTTTAAATGCCTGTGAATAAGAAGTGACCACAATAAGTGATGGATATTTCCTCATACCCAGGCCTGAAGAAAACCAAGCAATTCTCAGCATGTGCTCTCCATCTGTAAATGCAGCTTTGCATCTGCCGAGGAGAGATGTGATCCCAGTACAACAATAAAAAAAAGGTAAGCATCTTCATGTCATAAGTATAAAAAAATAAAAACCTCAAAACCATTTCAGGTGTGTTAGGGGAAAAAAAAGCACAAGCCAGAAACCCTAAAATAAACATCATACCTCTGTAAAGCAGTTACCAGGGACAGGAAACTGACTGCAGAAGAACCATTTGATTTTTAGATGTTCTGTTTCTGCCCTGCTGCATGCCACGTGTCGAAATACACCAAAGCATGGACTTAAATGTCAGATGTGCTTTTTATGTGGTTTTGTGTTGCCTCTGGTAACATTACTACTCCAAATATATAACTCAATAATAAGGTTATTGAGATAATAATCTCTCATGAGAAAGGGCTGTGAATAGCAGTAAGTCTGATCTGGGGTGTTCCATAAAATTTTGGTTTATTAATAATTGTAATAACAGCTCATGATGACAGCATTGAGAGCCAAACAAAGATAAGGAATGTTGTACAAGTTCCATTTGTGATTGTTATTTTCCTGGAAGCATGCTGTAGTTTTCTTCAGTGTTTGGGGGAGTTTTTTGGGGGGTTGAGGTTTGTCTTTTTTTAAATGAGAGAAAAAGGCTTCTTTTGTTGGAAAAGTAAATTTTCTCTCTCAGCTGTTGAGTCATTTCTCCTTGAGGTAATGAAGCAGTGCAGCTGCTTCAAGCATTCTGGATCTCCTTATCATAGTTAATGTTTTACTTATTTTGAGAATTTGACAGTGAAGGCCAAATAGTACTTGAGTGCATCATAAATTTGAGTAGAACCTTCCCAGACAGCATCCCTGTGAGAAGTACAGTGCTGTCAGCTGATATTTAGTCCTGCACTTGATTTTTTTATTGACATTCATTCAATGAATGTGTGGTAGGGAACAGATATGAACCCAGTTCTTTAGGGTGCAAAATTATAATAACAAAGTAGTTAGGGCATTCCACTGTAGGTTTATAGCTGATTTCCATAGGTTGGTATCTGGGTGATCAGCCAATTTTGCTGCCTTTTTCAGATGTAACCCTTGAAATGATCTCTGCAAAAATAGTAGTCAACAACATACATTTCAAAACTATTGATCCCATGTCTTGAAAATAAAATGAAAAATAACTGCTAGCAGACTCTTCTGTTTTTAATTTCCCTAACAAAAAGTCATAACAACTGCCACTCTTCTCATTGTTTCTTTTGTGAGGCTAATTATCTTGAAAGTAATTCTTTCATTTA
Organism: Cephalopterus ornatus; assembly: GCA_013396775.1. Lineage (NCBI taxonomy): Eukaryota > Metazoa > Chordata > Aves > Passeriformes > Cotingidae > Cephalopterus > Cephalopterus ornatus. The sequence goes on from VZRE01011750.1 coordinate 108,000, forward strand.
TGATTTCTCAAAGAAAAAAAAGTTCAAGGATAAGAGCATTTCTTTCCTATTCTTAAAAAATAGTGCAGGGAGTATGCTTTTTATTATTTTAGATACTTGCCCTAATGCTTTTAGAGTGATCAAGTACCAAAGAACCAATCACAGATTATGATATTTCTATGTGTTGGGCCACTCACTTCAAAATACCGTCTTTTAAATACCAAGGCTGAACTAATGCAATCGTTAGGTGCCAGTAAATACAAAAAGCTACAATTTTAATGGTGATAGTTTTATAATGATCTTAAAACATAATCTATGTGCAGCCATGCTGATGTGCAGTAGCAGTGAAGTATCATTTGGGACTCCATGTAGTTGTTGCTTTTTACTGAGTCCCTTTGCTTAAATTTCTCTTCGGTCAGGTTTAATATTGTTAAAATACTTCAAGCAAAAGCCATGCCAAGTAACTTAGGTTGTTACAAGAGAAATCAGCCAGACCTACTATATTTTGAGAAGAATCCATGCAGATGCTGTGTAGACATTTTTTCCTTCACCTGCCTTTGGGGCTGGGCTTTTTTTAATGTCTTTACGCTAAAGGATGCAAGAATCTTTGTTTTTAGCTTGTGTCTTACACATGACAGAGGTGCTTGATTTATTTCCCCCACTTTTAGAGTTCTGATTTTACAAACACTTAGTTCTCCGTCGTTTCTCTCAGTTCCTCCTCTAGTTGACTTGGCCTGAATCACCACAGGGTGTTATTCTAGTCATGATGTTCCAAGCATCTAAAAGAGGCAAGATTTGGAAATAGAGATCAGAGTTTATCCTCCTCCCAACTCTACTTCTGCTGCAGCTCCAGTAAATATGCATTTGCACCATTGGTAGCATTCCTAGAAGGACTGGGACCTAAAATTCTAACCAACCAAGCCAATTTCAGGGCTCTATAACTTCCACAATTTTGTCTGCACTGAAGTAGACCTTAGAAAATAATAGCTCTCTTTGTGTGTGTTTGAAAAATGAATCTTTTTTTCTAGGCAATTTAATTTTTATTTATTGCTTAAACTTTAGAGCAATGGAGAGCCCAGCTATACACAGAAACACTTTGAATGCTGGGTAGGTGGCATGGCTTCATTGGGGCTACTGGGATAATTTCCTTAGCAGACACAGCAGGAACATGGTCTGTTACTACAGAAAGCTAATAACACCTCTGGAGGTGACAAATGGCATGGAAATGATTGTGCTGCTTTTTTTAATATAAAGGAATATGGAGGCTTGGTTGTGGAAATGAAATGAAATATGGAGGCAGTAACAAGGCTTGGTTGTGGAAATTAAATGGGACAGCATTATGGCAATACTCAGTCATTTTTCAGTGAGGTTGGATCAACACTACAGAAAATGTTTAAAAAAAGTAAATAAACATACTGCCTGTGTTTTGGACAAGAACTACCTAAGGCGTAAAAAAAAGGCGAGTTCAGCTCTTAAAAAGGAGGAAGCCTCACTGGAAATGGGGAGGGCTTTACTTAGTGGTTAATCTTTGCATTTGTTTTGGTTTTTTCACTCACTGGTATTTTCGTGTCTCCAGACCCATAAGAACTCCAGTTTCAGAGAGCTTTTGTTAAGCATCATTGGCACACTATCACATGCATCATCGGGTGATGCTTTTAGAAGAAAGTACAAAATTGCTGGGTTTTTTTTTCTTTTTCTTAACATTTAGCTAGGGAGAATGCCAGATATGTCAATAAATGCTGATTCAGAATATTTAGAGGGAATTTCTAAGAAATGTTGATCCTACAGAGAATAGAAATAGACTAAACAGCAAGGATGTATCTGGTGACCAAGGGAAGCTGTGAAAAAATAAAAAGAATAGAAGTTATGGAAGACAGATCTGTGGAAAAGCTGTGGCAGCTGCTGTGTTCTTTGCACAGTTTCCAATGCTAATCTTCCATGCTTTGGGGCAGATTTCAGCAAGAAGCACTGGTGAGCACAAAGCACAGGGATGAAAGGGTGCTTAATCTTTAGTCCTGGAGCAGAGCTCTCTGCAAATGGGAGAAGAGCTCCCTGGAGCCACACTCAGTCAGCAAGAAACATAACAGACATGGTCTTTTGTGGTGAGAAGTCTCCTAAAGACTTTGGCTAAAAACTGTAAGTGGGAAAGGACTAACAAAGCAACACAAGCAGAGCAGAGGAGCAAGTCTACCTCTGTCTCTCCCAGCAGCTCGTGGTTGTTTCCAACTTGCTCTTCATTACAGCTCTTTTCAGGCAGGACAGCAGTTCCCTCTCTGTGATTTAGTAACTCCGCAGGACCTCCATGCCTTGGGCCTGCCCCTCTGTCATTAAATCCCACCAGCTGGTAAATTTTCATCCTGCATGGCCCCGGTATTCTGTTATAAATCTTGTTTCTAGCCAAATACAGTGAGTGTTTATTTCTGTTAGATTCAACCCCAGTGAAAATGTTCAACTGAAGCTTCCTTGCAAGGATCTGTAAAACTTATTCAAGGAAAATTCAAAAAATCCTCCAATTTTCCACAAACCATGAGGAGGGCATCCAGGACACTTAAGTCTAATAACTCTGGGATGATTATGTGTTCTTTGCTTATTATGCACCTCATATTCTCCATATAATAGAGTTTTCACTTTGTGATGTGCAGGCAAACTTATTTACATGTCAAATATTTCAGCCTTCCAGGATGACAATCACCAGAAGACTACGTAGCTATTATTGTGTTTTGACCCACAGTTGAGAACATTTCTTCAAGCTGAGAAGGCAGAGGCAAATCACTTGCCTTTTTCTTTTTTTCCCCTCTAGACACAGGTGAGCAGATTTGCATTATTGTTACACTCTTAGATATTTTAATTTTCAAACCAGTGCACTTGAAAGCTTAAATAACATTTTTTTGTCATGGTGGGAAATGACTTAGATGCTGGGGTGACTTATAATTTAAGCAAAGTTCAAATCACATTGGCAGGCAAGTCTGCTTAAGTGTAACCATCTGTGACAAAAAAAAGCCTTGGCAGTCACTGCAACCTAAGGCAGCAAACATGGTACAAAATATAATCAACCTTAAGATGGCTCTTTTTTTTTCCCTCGTCTCCAAAGTGTATAAAAGTTGCCATATAAGATTATAGATCACTTATGTAGGTCTTTTATAAGAGAACCTTAATCTTTTAACATGTCATTTACACAAAATTGCTCCTGAAGTAAATCTTTCCATGCCTAATTAGTGGACAGATTCCCACTCTGCTGGGGCCTGATCCAGCTCTCTCAGATATCAGCATAGAGAGACTCTAAGTAAGTGTACAAGCTGAAGTAATCCATTATTTACCAGCTAAATTGTTAACACAGGTTCTCAATGGAAAGACTGGTCATTGGCCCTATCAGCCTGTACCACAGGTGATAATATGTAAAATGCTGCTGAGTCTGGTTGTAGATGAGGTATGGGTAAAAGGGCTCTGACAAAGCTTCTCTTAATACTTCCAGAGTGTGAAATGCAGCTCAGCTGAATGAAGATACTGGAACTTCAAGACCCAGACAACTGGCACTGTGTAGTCCTGGGTGTTCTGGCTGTTCTATGTCACATAGATTCAGGTCTAACATATAAAAAGCTCTATCTGGGTTCATCTTGCTTTACAGCCTGTGTCTGTGGCACACAGGTGCTGATGCCACAGCTTCTGTAAGAGCTTGAAGCAAGTTCTTAGAAAGACTTTTCTTCTAGTCCTCTTTGTCAGCAGTGATAAATTACAAGTGTTGACATGCTGTTCCCTGTGTGATGCTCCCAGTATGGCAAGACTTGATTTTTATTTTGATCTTGTCTTTCATTTTTATCAGGATTAAGTTTACTGCTGTTTAGGTGCAGGTTTTCTTGTATCTTTTGGAGCTGCAGAGTCCGGAAGTAAATGTTTCAGAAGTGTTTAACCTTGACCTTATTTCTGTCTGCTCAAGTTAATAGTGTTTGGCCAGCAGAGTGCTCTTTCTCTGCCCGCTGCTCGTAATCTGCCTGTTTGCTGCAGAGTGAGGTGCAGATTGTACCTGTCGTACACACAGCTGGATGTCATAAATGATTCACACCTATTTTCAAACAAGTGCTCTTTTTATAAAAATCCTTGTAGTAGGTGTTTTATAAACTCAGCAAGCCGATGAGCCCAACAGTATAAATCGGAAAGGACCAAGGGTCTGCTGTTTGTTTTGAATTATGACCTTGCCTATCCTTAAAACAAGATTTTAATCACAGAACTCGCTTTTTGAGCTCAAACTTCTGAAACTGGATCATGAACTTGTGGCCTTCCTCTTTTTTGTCTCAGATTTGCCCAGTGGCTCTACTGTCATCATTCATTGTTGCTTTGTGTCTTTATTTTTGTATCCTGCTGAGCTTGACTGAAGATTCTTTTAAGGAATTCTCCTTCTTTAGATATCTGTGTTGAAATGTTTGGGGTTATGATAATGATTTTTTATCTAGCACTATTAGCATTTCTCCTACTCCTTTTTCTAATTGTGATAACCACTCATTTGTATTGTCTGCTCAAGAATAATAAAGTAACTGTTCCTGGTAGGCAAAGTTTTCTAATCTAAGCTGTAAACAATTTGTTCAGTTGCTACAGTATTTTTGGGCAAATTCACAACCCATCCAAGTGTTTGCGAATTTTGTAAACATTTAAGCTGAAAATAGATATCTAAAGTCAACTGTTGAGCCCGGTAGAACGCAGCATTCATAAAACTTAAAAGGTACACTTGTAAGTGAGAAAGATATCAAAGTGTGGGTGACATTTTGGAAAATGCTGAGCACAAAGTTAGAGGGATAAAGAGGCACATTAAAGACTCCTGGCTTGAAGAAAGTGAATGTTGAAGAGTTGTGGTATTAACATAGTGAAATCTTTAGCTCCTGCCCTGAGCAGTTGCTTTTCATCACTTGAAGTCTGAAGGTGTCTGCTTCTTAAGTAATCAAAAAATTAGTCCCTGCAAGTTTCCTGTTTTGAATTGGAAAGCCCTCTGGGTCAGAAAGGATTGCAGGAACCTAAGCCTTTCAGTTTCTCCAGCAAAAAGCAAGTTGACTGGTGTCTTCTAGATGACCTCTGAGAGTCACTTGTAATTTTTCACCAGGCAGGAGGCCCTGCTGCAAGGCCTCATTGTGATTAGAGACTCCTGGAACAATAATCATCCAGCACCACCCTCGCTGCCGATGTTAGGTAAATATTAAAATAATTTTTGAGGTACCAAAAGCTATAACTGCTTCTGAAGATAAACTGACTATTCGTTTTCTAAATACATGGTACTGTGAAAATATTCAGTTTTCCCATAATTTTCAGAGTCTCATCTGTTTCTAGGGTTATATTCAGTTCATTTAATGTTCCTTCTTTGTTCAATCACTTTTTAAATATTAAGCCCATTATCTTGGTTCTCAGTCATATTTAATGGACGTTTCTGTAATTTGTTCTATTTTAAGTACCTATTGCCAGTACTACTTTTTAATGTATCGTATTTGCTTTTCCTCGTTTTTCTTATGAAATCAGAATCTCTTTAGGTCTTATAATGTGCTGCTACAGTCTTACATTTGTTACAAATTGAGAAAGTGATATTAGAATGAAATTAAGTCTAATCAACTCCATATATTACTTCTTTCACCCAAGAGATTAGAGCTTTGTTCAGTTGGTCTTTACCTGCTTCTTTTTGTTCCCTCCACCAATGTGTACTATTTCAAAATCTTTTTATTTAGTGGGGAGAGGCAGCTGTAAGGTAAAAAAAATATCAATCCCATTGTTTCTTCATTGCCTTTAATTCATAAATTGGCTTAGTAACTTGTTCAGTAGTGGAGATGTCACAGAGTCATGTTTGTTGTTCATGTCAGCTAAAACCAGTCTGCTCTCCATGTCCTTCAGCTCCTCCACAAAACGTGTCAATTCCAAAGAGTCCTGAATGCTGTCATTACTGGTCAACAACCTTAATACTGATGTTTGAGTTCCTTGCTTTTATATCTCCTTTTTTTCATTCACTGAGTCCATAAGAAACGAAGATGAAAAAGGGATTGCTTATGCTATAAATTTCCAATTTAGAAGTGTTGTTTCTCTGTGTCAATAGAAACTGCCATCTTCATCCGTTCCTGGCTATTTTAGGATTGGCTTCTTATCAGCTGCCTTCCTCCCATGCCTGCCTTCCCTGCTGGCTTGGGATCCAAGTCTGCACTTCACTACTATATTTGTCAAAGAAAGTTCCTTTAGACAGACAAGTGGCAAGCAAAGCACACTATATGTGAAACCAAGATGCACACAATTGTGTCTACCTTTCAAGGAGTCTGACTCCACGTTCCCTACCCACTGATGTAAATGTTTTCTTTTTAGCTATCATCTCTCCTGCACTTAGGTTGTTTAATTGCAGTGTGAAAACATTAGGCATATGTTCAATTTACAGTTATTATCAGTGTCACTTCTTGTTTGGTTTGTGTTCCATACAGGGTCTTTTTTTAAAAAAATTATCGTTTTGTTTTGACATTCCAGGTTCTGCATGTTTTGTCCTACGCTCTTGCCAGCGCTCTGTGGGTGTTTGGACTCTGGTAATCCTCTGGACTAAATGCCTCATTATTTGCCTACTATATCTGTCATATCGTTGAACACTGCACTGCTTCAAGTGCAATACTTAGATGTTCTGGCCTTCAGACTCAGAGAGTGCTATTTTGACTAATTATAAGAATCTTTCAGGTGGCATGAAAGATTTTTTCTATTCATGCTCTTCCTATTCTGTTGTGTTGCCACATTCCTTTAGTAAGTGCTAAACACTAGTTATTGATTAAGAACTTTTGCTTCAACATCTTTCTGTTATTTTCCCACTGTCAGCATGGTCCCAAGGTGTAGGAAAGTACTTGGCTGACCTGCTGTTGTCTTAAACATTTCTGCAATACCCAGAATTTCTAGCTCTGAGCCACTCTGTGAACCCACAGGGCATATATATGAGACCAGTATTCATAGAAATAGCATGCTTGACTCAGGCTTACTGTCATGAGATTAAAGATCTTTTGCTAAAGCTGTAGCTACGTGATCATATTTCTTTACAGGGTTGATTTTTTTTTTTTACCTTCCATATTATTCCTCCAGTTTAAAGTGAACTTCATGTTGGTCAACCTTTTCTTTAGTTTTTGTCATACACCAAAAAAAGGACAACACAAGGGGGAACAAATGCTTGTTCACTTCGTGGTCCTTGAATAAACAGAGTATATGTCACTTCACCAAAACCACCAGAGTAGCACCATCCTTCTAAAGTGAGGGCTGTTCATACAAACCTTGACTTTTGTGCTAGTCAATGACTACAAGCAAATGAAGAAACGAACCTGTTAAAATTCCTGGGAGTTTCGAAAACAGGCTGCTGCTTCTAACGGGGCAAGTTGATTGACTCCCGCTGCTTTAGTACGGCTTACTGCATCTGATACTACCTGATCTTGAGCAGGAGTGTAAGTGCTGATGAGACAGCTGTGTCAAAAACAATAAAAAATCTGTCTCGGGGTCTGCATGGATTCTCAGTTGCTCCAGTTCACTACCTTGACCAATTATACCCCTCCAGATCCTTTCTTCTTGGTTCAGTAGGTGGAGCTGTAACACGTTTAAATTTTCCCTCGGCCAAGATGTACTGTTGCAGGTGCACTGACAAGCACAGCTTTTGGTTCCCAGCACTGCACATATTTATCCATTCTGTACAAGTTGGCATTTTGCATCATTTTGAAATTGCACATAAAAAGGAACCTCGAGTTCTGTGCTTAATCTGCTAGTAGGAAAAACCATCAGTCTCTGTTTCTAATGTGCACTCTTCAGATTTTGGATGTCTGTTTTCTACTTTTCAGGAAAAAAAAAACCAAAATATGTTTAGCCTCAATTTTAATGCTTTGGGCTTTGGGGAAAAATAATCTCTAGCATAATAAATTTTACCTCTTTTGCTAGTTGCTGGTCTGAAACAGATCCTTTGGAACAATTGAGAATTCATGAAATCATCTCATTAATTTTTTTCAATTTTAGAATAATATCAAATCTACTGCCAATTGTTAGTTTTCATGTTCTCAAGTAGTTTACACTTTATAGTGTCAATAAAAGCTTTTTAAATAACAGGAAGCTATTATATAAATGGACATTTCTGGTAATTTTTGCAAAATTGCTCTTAAAAATTCTGTTCTACTGAAAAAAAAAAAAAGAGCCTGGTAATGAGACTAATTCACTGTTCAAATGTTACAGCATCATTTGAACATTGTCACATCATCTCAAATCATTCTTAATTCTAAAAACCCTTTCCATTTCAATTTTCTGTGGAAAGCTCTCTGTAAAAGCAATGAGAGTATCCAAATTAATTTTAAAGATCACAAAATTGCTATTTCTTTTGAGAGAAGAGCTGTCTTGTACTGATCTCCTGAATGCAAAATTATCTTAATGGTATCTTCTTTCATCTTAGTATTCTCCCTTGAGCAGTTTGAGTGCTTTCTAGTTCTCTTTAGTTGCAGCTAAATATTTCAAGCAGGCATCAGAAACATTACAGATTGTCTCCTTTGAGTTCCAAGAGCTCCTTTGATGGGGGTTGGTTACATCCTTTCACAATGCACCATACAAACCAGCAGTTCCTAGCCTTTTTCTTTATATTTTATTTTTCATAGGAGTTTCTAATGAGCATGACTTTCTCCTTCTCTGCTGCTTCGCTGCCCTGCCCGTGCACTCTCCCATCCCTTGATGCACAGCGAGGCTGTCGCAGTGAGTGTCTCCAGCCTTGGTCCTTCGTCCTTGTCCCGTCCCTTGGGCACACTGTGTTTCCCAGGGCAGGAGAAATCTAAGGAATGGAGAAAGGAGGATCCATTTGCAGCTTTAGCATCTCTCTTGGCTAGCCTGCGTGGCCACTTCCACATTAAAATGCCCAGCAGAGCTCAGCATCTTGTGCTTTGCTCAGGAGTTTACCCTATACATTGACATGTCTCCTTACTAAGGTGTCTATCAGCCAGAAACCACTAATACAAACAAGGATTACAAAAGAGCCACTCTTTCATAAAATATCTGCTTTTTCCTGTTAGCTTTTTCATGATCTTTAACAGTCTGCAATTGTATATTCACTTTCAGCTTGAAATATAGCTGTCCCATTTGGAAAATGTTATTATCGATACTGGTGTTATCCAAGACACTTTATTTGTCTAATCAGCTGAGTTGTCAGGTTGAGTTAGCAAATCCATTTGTATGAATCACAGAACAGCTTGTGGCTGTGGAGTATTTGTTTATGATATTTATTAGGTACGCATGCTGGGTAGTTTGGATGGAGACATTAAGGTTCCTTTGCTACAGACCTATGCAATTCAAAGCCAAATAAGTCATCTTTTTGAAAACAGTACTGCAGAGATGAGAAGAAACTTGTGGATTCTACATTGGCATGGGGTGGCAGACCATATTTTGAGGAACTTGTTTAACATCGTAAATAGCAGGTGCTGGGCATTGTAGACCCATGAGTTATTGCTTTGTCAGAAGGTACATTAATCAAAACCATAGTGATCCATTACCCAGGCCTTAATGTTTTAAGAAACATTGTATGTGCTTGTAATGTCTTGAGCAATCTGTAAAATCCACCCTTTGAAGACAAGGTTATACCGATTTGCCGTGCTCCTTCATAGGATATATCCCTCCATCTCAATCATCAGTAAAAAAAGGCTAACGAAACTAAAAGGCAAAAACGTAGCTGAAGATTGATAAGCAGTATCAACCTGCTGGCACTGCTTGGCTGCATTGTGTGCACTCTGATATCACTATTTAGTATGTGCTTGTGGTTTACAAAGGCTAGCTAAGCTTAATTGCCAATAAAACTCGGTAGTGTTTTACTGTGTATCTTCATGCTTTGTTCATAGACCTCTATACTTGTAGACTTTAAGACTGTTTAAAATCAGCATTGATGGTGATGAGTGATCACTATTTAGGGATACCTTATTTTAAAGAAGAATCTTGCTTAGCAAGTGAGACTACAGTGATTGCTCATGGGACTGCCAAGTGCAAGAGGAGGGGAGAGAGTGGTTCAGTGTAAAAGTATAAACACAAAATGAAAATTTCTAAATATATTATTTTGTTAATACACACAGTTCTGTATATTTTCAGTTAAAAAAATAAAAGCAAACTTTTCCATTTGATCAACTGATTTCTCCGTGGCAACCAACCTGAATTTTAATAGCAGCAGTGAACAACTGCTTTAAAAGGAGGATATCTCCTTCCTGTGAAAGCACATTTATTTCCTTCTCTCTTTTCCCATCACTTTTCTAATCCCTAAAAAAAAGGAAAGCCACAACAAAACTCAAATGCACCTCTCCTTGAAATGTGTGTGTGTGCATACGTTTATATATGCGTGTATATATATAGAGACATGTATAAATTGCAAATAAACATGTTATTACTTGGGCATTACAGCAAACAATTGAATTCCAAGTTTCCTAGAAGAGAGAACTGGAAAGCAATTATTCTCAGGTGAACCAAAATACATTTTGGCTGTTTCCCCACCGTCTGGAAGCCATGAAATCCTCTCTCTGGGAGGCAGCCATCTTTTCATCTGTACATATCCAGGCCTGCCATCCCATCCCCCTGCACTTCCCCTCTTGCTTTTGTCAAAAAGATTCAGCAGTCAGCCTGCTCCTAAGGAATATGTTGGGTTTGTTGAACAAGTATTTTCTCTTCATTGCAGAATTACTTGCTACTCTTCCTGCACCTCTAGGTCTGCAACCAAACTGTTGAAACGGAGTTATTGTGAGATGCCTTGTAACATGAGTGGGTGAATATACTGCTCACTCCAAGAAACCTCTGAGTGGTTTTTGTTAGGGTTGTGCATGTGACCGAGGCTCGGAGGGTGACCCACAGGGGCTGGAGCCAGGTTCAGCACCCGGCAGCTCACACTGACAGGTGCCTCCAGGCGCTTTAGCCAGTGCTCTTGGTCGCTGTGCTTCCCCGGAGGTCAAAAAACACTCATCATCTCACAGATGCGAGACTAATGATTTTTAAATCTAATATGGCCAAAATTTCATGCCAATTATCAAGTGAATGTTCCTATTTCCTGTAAAGATGTGTTTTATAATACTCTCAGCTACACTTTGACTACTTTGTGCAGGCTGTCTCGGCAAACAAGCTGTAAAAGCAGTTAAGTGCCAATTAAAGCACTGGGAAGAACCTCTTTTGCATGAACCCAGCGAGGCACTGTAGCATACATAATATCACTTGTACAAATTCTGAGTTGTTGCCTTTCATTTCCAATATGCCACAGCAACACCTGGTTTATAGGACCCAGGACATTCCTGTGGAAAATCAACAATGGCATACTTTTGGAAAACTGTTCTGTTTATTTTTAATGTAATTGCTCCAAACTATATTAAGAACAAGCTGAATGAAAGGTTCTTGACAATTACCCCACTGGTACCTCTAAAGATCAACAGAACAGTTTGCTGTTAATTACATATTTACTGTTACCAAGGTGGAAGTGCTTAGTAGCTTTGAGATCAAATTCTGTCAGTCCTCCAAGATAAGGTTTTAAGCAACGGGGCTCATTATATTTCCCTAAGTTTACATCTACTGCATTTTTTATATTTCCTTATGTTTAAATCGTTTGTATTGTGGGAGACAACAAATAAATGTCTTTTTTCCACTTACTTCTTTCCACCATCTCCTGTCTCTGCATGCACACAGACTTGAATTCTCTCTGCAATTTCTCTAGGGGGTGATAACAGCAAGGCTTTTTCCCTCTGCAAATGTATTCGACTTGGCTGAATTAATGAAAACATTGAAGAGGAGGAGCAGCAGTAGGCACAGGAAGGTAAACGATTGCTAACCATTGAACCTAAATTACTTTCTAAATTGTATTTTTGACAGTGTTCACACTTTTTAATATTTGTAAGGAGTCTGTCATTTCTAACTATGTTCTACAGTTTATTTTATATTTACTTGTCAAAGTCATTGGTTTTATTTCTTCATTTTATTTTTTTCTCATTTTCTCATCTTATAGGACTGGGTTTGCTTTTTATTTTGTCTCTGTGGACAGTAAATTCCTTCAAGAAACCAGCACCAGTGGATGCTGATGTTGCTTTCAGCTCCATCTCCTCCACTGAAAGGTGGGAGCAAAGACTTGTCAGCCTTTTAAACTGACTTTGATTCAGTTTCCAGTGTGCAAACGTTAAGTAGAAGCACCAAGTCAGCTTTCAGAATAAGGAATAGCTTTGCAAGCAGCATGAGATCCAGACTATTTTCTCTTTTACAGGAGGACGTAACTTGCTCTGTTTTACCTGATGAAAAATTAAGTTTATTTTCCTCTTCCTTTCCCTGACAAAATAAACTGCTCAAGCTGTGTTACTGTCTGTGCATGAACGTGCAGAAGGAATGTGTCAGGAGCTTGAAGAGAAACAAAGACATGATGCAAAATATGAAAAGATTGGTTCCTTCATCTAAGGGACAGAAAAAAAATGCTCTGGGATAATTGTAGTGCACAAATGAAAGCAATATCTAAAATGCTGGTTCCCTTTGTTAGAAATGTTGAAGAAAAATTCCCTCTGTGCCTGGGAGATTAAATCAAAGCAGGTAGGTGTTCTGGAGCCCCTGTGTACAACTGAGCTACTCAGGACAGCAAGTGTGCAAAACACAAGGCTGCTGGTAGTCTATAAAACAGGGGGGTTTTCAGAGGAATATTCCGCTGTTGCACTCCAGGTAGTATTTTCCTGTACTAGTTTCTGGGGGCAACCTGCATTTGCTTCTTTGCAACTTTCTGTTAAAACAGTTTGTCTCGTAATCCCTAATTTTAGGAATACTTTTATCCATTTAGTGTATTCTTTTGGAAAATGTGAAGGAAACAGAGAGCCTAGATTGTCTTCGTTGGACAGATCATCTTCAGAGTAGATCTCGAATATCCTTGGGAATACCAGATGAGGATACCAGTATTCTGTAGGTACACTCAGCCTGCTTATCTTCTCCTAAGCTCAGCTGTGACTTCCTGTCCTCTGGAAGAAAAAACTGAAATCAAAAGCTACCTCACTTATCTGTTAAAAACTCTACTTATTTTCTGTTTCAGCCAAGTGCTTAGACTTTTCATCTGCAGTAGAAAATTCTTTTATGGCTCATATTCTCTCTATCAGTTACCAGTATTCAGAAGCCCCTGACTTTTTTTTGTTATCAGAGAGGGTAGTTTGTAATTTTTTTTCTTGGTTTTGCTCTTATTTTCTCTCTCACATTTACAGTCATTCAATGTCAATGAAAAAATTCTTTCCAAATACAGCTTGGCAATGGCCATTAAACAGGATTAAAATACTTAAAAAAATAAAAAAACCCAGCCTGTTCATTTTTCACTATCTAGAAAGTTAAGAAAATCAAAGAAGTGCTACCAAATATTTGGAATAAATGTAGAGAACAGAATTTAGGGTGGATATTTAATTTATAAAAACAGCTGTGTGATCAGAATGCATGAAAAATTACAGCCCAAAAAGAAGCCACAATCTTAGCAAGTATTCATCTTTTTTTTTTTTAATAATTAGACCTTGCTCAAAAACTTGTATGTGCTTTTCCAGGAAACAGGAATTTTTGTTGGTGCCAGGACATTTTCCAACATTTGGGATATCTAAAATTTTATGCCAGGAGAGTTAAGAAGGAAGAAAGTTGGTCTTGCTTTTTTCCAAGTCATCCTGCCTACAAAGTGTTTACTCTTGATTATGTTATTTCAAGTTGGGGTTTTTGCCTGGGCAAGCTAAAAGCAGAGACAACGTCTCTGGTACTTTTCCGGACTCTAAAGGCTCTTCCTTTCTCTCATCTGCAACACATTTTCAGGTTCTTGCCTTATTCACTGCTCCAAGAGCTTTGGGCTCCAGCTAATTTTCTTCAGGTTTGTAGATGGTGTAATAGTTATGGGGGGGTGTGCCTTAAGAATTAATGTGGACAACTCAAACTAAGCAGACTTTTGCTGGGTATTAAACCCCTTGGTAGCATCCTCTCAATACATTCAGGTTGAACATTGGAAGGCAACAGCAATAAGCAAGTCTCAACCACTTGGCCCAGGTGAGCAGGGTTTCCTTGATTCTTGTTTTTACTGTTTTATTGGGCTTTTTCTCTCTGGATGTTATTGCTAATCCATTAAACACACTCGGTAAAGTAGAAGGGAAGCACAGGGAGAGAGAACAGGTCAAAAACAGTACCAGTGGCAATTTCCAGATAATTTTTCCATGCTGAGCATAAATGGTAACCAGAGAACTGATGTGCTTGCTGTGCAGCTGTCACCTTGTCTGGGAATATATGTAGGGACAAAGACCAGTAAATGCCCTGACACCTTTTAAGAGGCATATTTTGTGTAGAAGGATATTAGCAATTCAAAAGCTAAACTGGGATCTAAGCAAGGTCATTGGCTGGTCAGACAGTTTATTTTTGACCTAAGCAGTGTTTAATTTAAGAAGCAGAAGGACTGGGATAAGCAGGTCCAAACCTAAATGGGCAGCTGGCTGCTGGGTGATGATGAAGCTGAGTCATCCTAAAGGGCAGCCCATTTGTAGTCTCACTCAAAGAGAGAAGAAAGGTGAAGACCAGAATGAGAGAAAGGACACCCTCCCCAACCCTATAATGCTTTACTATCACTGAACTCAAGCCATTTATGTGCCAATAGCAAGGAAAGAAAAAAAGGAAAGGCAAATAGAGAAAGATCTACATTTTAAATAAAATCTGCCTATGAACACATGCAAATTAGCTGAAACCCTTGGTGTGTCCAACTAAAAGCAATGTTTTAAAAATTGTAATCTGTTTTCTGTAAAAGTTCTTAATTCATACAAATATATGCAGTGTGAATAAAATCTGAGCTTTCTCGTAACAACTCAGGAGGGAAAGTAATGAACAACCTTAGTATGGCTTTCTTATAAATAAAACATGCTACTCTGTTTTGTTTAGGGTCTTTAAGTCCTCAGGTCTGTACTGGTGGCTGGAATAACTAGGTTCTGTTTTAAAGGTCATGATTTTTTTTTTTTTTAATATAAACATGAATTTGTCACTTTGAAAAGAAACTTGCTTCTGTTTTAGAGAATGTTTTTTCCATAGTTTGAATCTCTTGGATATCCCTGCTCCGTTTCTTGCCAAGTCTAGTTTCCTCATCCTACACTAGCATCAAAAGTGTCTTTTTGGGGAGAAGCTTTTGGCTGCCTCAAAAGAGTTGCTGTCATTTCTATTTCAGCTTAGGTTTCCTTGATAGCCCTGCCTCTTCTACCGTAGGCACAGAGGTGCTGTTGCAATACTTAAAAGCAGTATCTAATAGATCAGGTGTGACAGAACTTCCCTAAACCTCTGTAAAAAGCTTTTTGCCCAATTCCCTCCTGAAATATCACTGAAGTGGTGTTTGACAGATTTGTGTAGCTATAAAAGCTCTCAATTGCTATTATTACATAAGTCTCTGAAAATATATTGATAGTCTTACGTCTCCATATTTCTGATTCCACCCACTAAACAGAGCACAAGCTATATCTCTGGCTGACTACCTTTCTCCTTTTGTACAGATTCATCTGTTGGTTTGACTCTGGAAAAAAAACAAAAGAAGAAAGCAAAAGATAATTGTCATTGCCTTGGCCTCAACACTAGCTGGAGGAGAAGTGGGGAAGGAATAAAATACTTCCAGTGCTCCAGTGTTTGAACCATAAAAGCTGAAGTGGGTACCTGCTTACGTCGTCACTCATTTTTGAAAACGGGGAGTCACCCAAGCATGAACTGAAGCAAGCAGTTAATCTCCTGTATGAAGGGAGATGCAGGGTTTGATTTCTGATTGTATTTTTTGCAACTTTCATAGAATCATAGAATCATAGAATCGATTGGGTTGGAAAAGACCTCAGAGATCATCAAGTCCAACCCCTGCTCCAACTCCAGTCCGTTCAGTTTCTCATGGCACCAAGCGCCATGTCCAACCTCAGTTTAAAAACCTCCAGGGACGGTGAATCCACCACCTCCCTGGGCAGGCCATTCCAATGCCTGACCACTCTCTCTGTAAAGAATTTCTTTCTAATATCCAGCCTAAATTTCCCCTGGCCACAGCTGTTCCTTCTCTTTCTCCTTCTGTTGGCCTCTTTTTGCTGTGGTGTTTAATTTACCAGAGCTAGACACAAAGAAACCACTTGTTCTCAGTTGGTGGGCTCAGGTCTTTGGGATCCTGTGAAGCTTGTGTTCTTGTACAGTGCATGAGAACCAGCTTCTGGTGACTTCTCCACAACTCTTAAGTCTCTGAGAGACTGGACACCTGGGCCAAGCACACACTCTGATATCAGAGACAGAAATGTGGAGCTGAGAAGAAGGTGCCGCTGATCCTTTTAGGCTGCCAATACCTACGGGTGCAGTACTGTGGCTTGTTTAGTTGTTGCTTATAGGATTTAGAAAACTAGTGATAGTTTGTGAGTGGCATGGATCACCTCAAAGGTAATTTGGCTCTGCCAAAGCATAAAAGTAAGCAAAAGTTCCTATTTCTAAAGATGTGCTGAGGACCACAGCTAACCTGGTCAGATGTGAGAGGCAGCGCCTGAGGATGTTTTAAGAGGAGAGGGGCTGAATCAGGGGAATGAAGTAGCAGGTCTGCATTCACAAGGAGCAAGGGTGGTAGTTGCAGGGGAAGGGTGTGCTGTCATTAACATTTCCTGCCTGTCTTCACCCCATTATGCTGCTCAGCAATTGTGGACTTCTTGTGCTGAACACAACTGCCTGGATCATGACATCCAGATAACTGGGCATTCAAGTCCATTCAAGTGGGACCAGGGTAGAATTTTCAGCAGCTCTCAATGAGCTTCAGACTTAGAATAAGAAAACAAGTTATATCCATGTGTGCCATCTACTCTTATCAATTTTTCCTGTAGTATGTGCTCCACATTTCACCAAAACAAAATTGTCTCTTCATTCTTCTGTTGATTTTGTTGGGCACAATGAGAGGATGAGAAATATTTTCTGGAAGTTCACTCAGCTCTGTATTTTTTTGACAGTAAGCTTCCCTTTCCCCTATGATCTTGAGATTCTCAACAATTTATTTTCCAAACCTATATGCCAGTGGGTAGGTTTATAAATTTTTTGAAGTTCAAATATGTAAAATTTAAGCCCTAAAATTAAGTATACAAAGCATTTACATAATTTAAGGACTGCATGATTATTTGCTTTGATATAGACATGCCTATTAAATTGATGAGAACTCCTTCAAATTGTATTTTGAATGCTTCAGTAAAGTTTTCTGGAACTTAAACATATCTGTGTTCAGAAACCTTGCCTGGTCTGCCACTGTTTTTCATCATAGGAGACTTGAATATATTTAGCTTGAGGAAAAATGATTTAGTTAAAATGTAGTTTGAAAGCTCCCATGGCACTGGAGACTTTTTTGGGAGCATATTTTACAAATTGATGCTAAAGTAGCTCTTTTTGCTTACAGCTGTATTTTGGGGGTTGGGCAGGTGGGAATGGCTTTCATTTTAAAAAGTATTTGAGGACCTTTACTTCTTTTCAACAGGTAAGATGTCAAAAAGATGTTCATGGGTGAAAAAGCAACACATTTCTTCAGAGTGCTCTACTAACCACACATCTACATTTCTATTTACAGACCAGGCACTTAAAGCATGTCTTCAAATTATAGGTATGCAGGAGTACACAACTTACCTAGTGGAGCTTAATGATGAAGAGATGCTTCCTGTGCATTTAGGGATTTTCAGAGGACTTGGCAGAAATGAGACAATCAATCTTACTGCAACTCTTGTATCAGATAGGTAGTTAATTGAAAAGAGACAGTCCTGATGCGTTTTTGGCCACTGGAAAAAGCCCCTGAAGGGCACCATGATGTCACTCAGGCCTGTTTTCCAGCAACTACCTACTAGTTAGCCTCCTGTCCACATGTGCTTCTTGATATAGATAAAATTGGCTTCTCATATGTACATTCTTCAACTGCAAACTCTGAAACTACTCAAACATGTTGCTCAGGCACAGGATAACCGGCTGGTTTTTGTTTGGTTTTGTTTTTTTTCGTAAACCCAAAGGAAGTAGCTTCATTCTGGAACATGTTTCGTTTGAAGGTGACAAATAGTCTGTGAAAGCCTCAGAGGCAATCCGGTATTTAATGAGGCCAGGCAGTAGAAGTCCCCATTGTTGCTCAGTGTGGCGAGCCAATATAATTGGAACTGTACAGAGTGAAACAGAGTTAGAATTTAGCAAGCTAACGCTCCAAAAAAGTCATAAAAATAAAACACTCTGCTCTTTCCAGCACCTTGAGAATATACTGCCGTTCTCTTATTTGCTTCTTTCTACACATGCTTTATTTCTTAATGCTCTCTTACTTCATCTTGCATCTTTGCCTAAAGATTATGTCAACATTTTGTAAGGGCTGATTTGCTGATTTCATTATTGTCAGTTTTTGTTTGGTCACTTCCAAAGACATTCAAGAGAGCCTGCAGCGGTTTGGAGCATTGTAACATACCAGGACTCATTACTTCAAGAAAAGACAAATAGTGGTAAATTTTTTAATCTAAGTCTAACCATCTAGATCTAGCATTAGCCATCATTCTGAATTAACTCCCTAAACCCTATTTACGAGTACTGTTTTACAGAGGTGTGTCCCATTAAAGTTGTCTCACCCTTCCTTGGGCATCAGGGGCGTTCAAGGCTGGACCCTTTATAATAGACAAATAACAGGCGAATGAATATAGCGAATAGTCAAATAATATAATGCCTTTCTAAAAGGAAACTAATCCCATGTCTCAATTTATCATAATACAGTTAAACAAGTACAGCACAAGTCATTCTGAAGAACTGAATGAGACAGATGTTCCAAGTCAAAATTTAATAAGAGGTGTCTTCAAGGAAAACCTTTGTAAGAGAGTAGGCACTTTTTCCATTCAGTGTCTCTGAAATACAGTGTTTTCTTGATTAAGTTATCTGTTTTCATGAAGGAGACTACTGTAATAACAGTGAGTGAAGAATGTGACATTTAAATTGCTTTTACAGTTATAAAGGAAAAAGACACAGGCGGTGTATGAAATTTTAAATGTCTCTATCTCAGATGTGTTTCTCTGCTTCAGTGTAGAGTCAGAAATATCAAATTATTTTCTTTATCCATTAGATACATATATATTCATATACTGAAGATTGCAAAGTTGTTACAGCAGAACTGAATATTTCACTTGCACTTGCACTTCATGCTCAGCCTGGATTAGTGCCAGACAGGTCACCACTGTGACACAGAAAACCTACTGATAAACATTCAATGAACAGGGCTCACCAAAATTTGCCTTAGATCATCAGAACCTAATGCTGCCCCACTTCAAAACAGCATGCAAGGTACTCGTTTTCAGATTTGGAAAGACACGATGACTTGAATAAATAAATAAAAAGTCCTAAAATTTAATATCTCTCTGACTTCCTTAGGGCACTTCAATTCAAAGGTATTTGATCATCTTCTGAAGCAAATCTAGTGAAACAGGAAGTTAGCCAGAGCTGAAGCCATGTAGAGTTGCTTCTTGCACAAAAGTAGGACAATTCCTTGTGCATTCCTGTGACTTCTATGACACTGAAAGTGTTCGAATTCAGTAAGGTGGAAATGAAAGCCAGCAATGTGAATTGCAATATGACACTTTGACAGCAGTTTACTCTTAGTCATTTAATTATCTTTAAGATATTGGACTGATAATTAGAAAAATATTGATTTCTGTCACACAGAAAGCAACCTTTTGAAAATATTCTGCTCACTTTATTACAACTTAAGTCATGCTACAGGCTCTACACAAGAACTAATTACCTCAGTTTTGGCCAAAGTAGGAAGCAAAAGAGTGTAAGCATTCAAACTACTGCTAAATATCAATGAACTTACAGAAACTGTGCCAGGAAAGACAAATCACATGTTTGACTGATTCTGTTTTGTTTTGGTTTTAAATTTGGAGGTGTGAAGGAAGGAAATTGTTATTGTTTTGAATAATGCATATTGATTATGCAAAATGCTGGCATGGAATGGCCTCCGTAAGCACAACTGTATCTACATTTTGATCAGGGGCAAAACAAGAAACGTGGTACATGTAATGCCAAGAATGTAAGTCCAAATGGAATCTTTACAGTCTAATTAAATACTATTTATTTACCCCACATGAAGTCATTATGGAAAAAGAAGTACTTTAAAGAAAAATTATAATAGTATAGAGTTGTCATACACATACTTCCTAGTATCTGCTATTTTTTCTGATATTATGCTGTCTTCCAGTGCCCTTTGGGGTCCTAGCATTGCAGGTTTCAGAAAGAAGAGGGAATCATGCAGTTCAAATCTTTAGCCATGAGGAATATATTGTTGATTTCTCCCTTCTCATCTTAGGAGCCTCTTGAGGTAATATTTCTGTGTTTGCTAATGTGTCATACTTCGTGCTTACTCTTTACTGATTAGTTCATGGTGCAACAGAATTTCCTATATATTGTGTATTTCACACAAGTTGGATGCTTGTTCTCTGTTCTCTTTGTACCTCTAAATGAGGTTTTGCTCAGCTCTGAGTCTGCATTTCTTCAACTGACCATCAGTGAGTTCTATAAAATGCTGGGGCCTCCCATGCCAACCTTCCACGTGTCTCTTACCATCCCATGCCTTCACTGCTCTAGACCACCTCCTCTGTCCACACTTTCCAAAGTCTCTCCTATCATACCATGTCTTCTACAGAATAATATCTGTATAAAACTATTACTGTACTGTACAGAGATGAGCAAAAATAAAGCAAATTGGGCATAAACACCTGGTCATTTGAAAAATTGCTATCACAGCAAAGTTGGGAAATTGCAGGCAGCTCAAGAGAAGTTGGGAGAAAGTATACTTGACAAGCTGCTCTCCTGAGGCCTTGCAAACTCAACACTGCTGCTAGCACAGCGATACAGTGTGCACTGGATGCCAGGGCTTGCTGCAACCCGCCCCAGAAAGGGGAGGGTAACCCAGGTTCTTATTAATAAATCTCTTGGGGTGGATTAGAGTGAAAGAAACACCACTGAATAATCGGCGTTTGTAAACCTATATATGGAGGGCTTATTTTAGAACAGTTTTGTTTCAAAGGTAAGCAGGTATGGTGCCATTTTGGGTGTTATCATTCTACAGCAAAGCAACATCTATATATATGTTGTCATCTATACAGCAATATAGCAACATTAAAGCATAGTAATATTAAAGCATCTACAGCAATAAAGCAATATTAGAGCATAGCAATATAGCACTATTAAAGCATTGCAGTATTAAAGCATTTATGTCAATAAAGCATTGTTAAAGCATAGCATCTATAGCACTAAAGCATAAAGGTAACACTTAAGGAAATGCGTAAGGGAGAGAAAGGGAGAGGAAGGATAAGGGTGGGAAGAAATATATAGTCACTGCCTAAGGAGTCCGGTGATGCAACTTGGTAGCTGCAGCTTCTATGTCTGTTGGTTGAAGTGATGGTCTTGGTCCATTGGGGCTGGGGAAGACCCCCCCGCAATATTAGAGATGTTATAGTGAGCAGCTGCTTCTTTTCAGTTTGCCGAAGTCTTTTGGTGATCTCAGAATGTGTAAATCATTAACTGTTCCAGTCTCTGACAGGGCTACTCTACACCAGCTATGAAATTATATATGTTGTCTTCCTTAGTAATGTGATCCCAGTTAGGGACATCACTCTTGGAAACATTTTGAAACTACTTCAGCTAGTTTTTTATATGTCATGTCATTTCTATGGTACCATATTTTCTCTCCTTGAAGGATTTATGGTCCCGGTTCCTGACTTTTTAATGAGAAGGCTGACAGCAGGTTTCAGTCATTCCTACTGTGGATGGGCCATCATCTCTAACATTTCAAGTCAAGGCACTTCATCTACCCTGAATGTTACCCATTCTGGGATGTGGAGGTAATTCAGGAAATATGAAAAGCAGGCTCCTCTGTGATGGACTAGTCTGAAGATCTGCTTTTGTTTTTAACGACAGCTGTTTGCTTGCTATTGCTTTGATACATTAAATTAATGCCAGTTCCAAGAAATGATTAGTCATGAAGGATGTGGTTAGGTATCCAGAAGAAATCAAAAAATGAGGCACAGGGTTAGACATCAGGTCCCACGTTTACTATAATTTGGTGACTGCTTTGGTTTGCTCTCTCTGGTTGCCCCCAATCTATGTCTTATATTGCAAGTTCAAACATATTCCTCTAGTGTAGAAAAGAAAGGGTCTAAGGACTTGTGTAAAAATCCCCAGGGCTTGGGAGGAAACTAGACTTTCAATTCATCATTAGAGTCCTTTTATGTAGTTGTTTTTCCATTAGCTACCTTTGGTGCTGCTACAGTAATAAATCACATCAAGTAAAAGTACCTCTTGAAAGTAAATGTTGAATCACTTTTTGTGTTTATGATTTGCTCTGTTATTGTGTAAATATATTGTTATGCACATACATATGTAGCTATAGAGAATAAAATACATAGCATCTTTTTGCAAGCCACAGGTGACAGCAAGTTTCTGAGGATAAGTTCACTCTCAGGACCTAATAATAGGGCATGGTTTTGTTCCATCTTTGCAAACGTACATCAAACATTGATGGCATGTAAGTTCCTATTGGACCCAACCTAATAGTGAACTTAAACATTTGAGTCACCCCACTCTTTCTCTCATGTTCATGGTTTCAGTTCCCAGGGCCTCATCCTAGTGAGGGCAAACAGATATGTGAATGCAAGCCAGGGAGCTTAGTGCGATGTTATAAAACTGTTCTGTGTGTGAAGCAGTGGAGACATACATCCCAATTTCATGTGCATGGAGAGAGTTGGTGACCCTTTTCTTCGGGCAGGGGATACAAAGTCTTGTTGGGGACCTGCATGCAAAGTTCTAGTCTGAAAATTAACTTCGCAAACAAAACTTCAAATGAAACCTTGCTTCTAGTTCCTCTACTAGCAGAAACTAAGTGACAAGGAAATGTTGCTGTCCATGTGATGCTCAGCCAGCCTCTTCCCATTAGTGCTCTTTTCTGGTTGTATGATTTTAGCACAGTCTTCACAAGGAAGTGGATTTTACCTGCGTTTAGTGCAATTAACAACTAGCCTTTTTGCAGATCTAGTAAGCAGTGCTAGTGTACATCCAGTGCCTGTCTCTGAGCAGTATATGCTTCCTAGAGCTGACAGCTAAAATTAAAAACGCCTATTTTATCATTTGATGTTAACAGGAATGATGTGGAGTACATTCAGAGAAGGATCTATTGTATAAAACAAAGCCTTTCTTCCAGTCACTCGGGAGAACAGCACTGTATGAGAATAGTCCTGTACTTTAAATCTTAAAGATAACTTCTTCCCAGGTAATGTAAGATAATGATAGCACATAATATTCTTCTCTTGCTGCTTCCTTCTCATGTATTGATTTGCTCTATACTGTAGGTGTGATAGACCAGGGTGCTTACCCTCTGTTCCTCTGAGCACTTTGAAGAAACTACTACATTTGTCAAATGACAAAAAGAATCATCTTAAGAGAGTCAATTGAGAGACATCAAAAGCCACTGGAAAATCTGCAGTCCCAGGTGTGCTGTTACTTGAAGATTATCCAGCTTTCGAGTCATCTGTGGTTAGTCTTTGAAAAGTTCTGCTGAACTCATTCCGGATTTGAGAACTGAAGGCTGGATTTTTTTGTTTGTTTTCCGGGCTCCCTTCCCTCCCTATCTCTTGGGAAGAATAGATAAAAAAGCAGCGTGGTTAAAGGGATTATGGGCCACATGGTACTTGTCCCGTGGCAACTGTTGGGTTACCATTGCCTAGTTAAAGGTTATTTAATTGAACACACTTTATAAAAAATAATTTAAAAAAAAATTTAAAAATCTCTAAATCAGCCTATTTTTCACATAAAATATTCTGACCACACAAGCATTAAAACAATGATGCTAACATTTAGGGGATGAGTGGTTTTTTAAGTTTATCTTAACTCAGGGTTCTTCATATAGGCATTAGAAATCTGGAATCAGCTGCTGTAACCTCTTATCCAAGTGCGATGTAGGCACTAATAAGTCTTGAAATAATTATACATTTTTGCCAAACACCAAGTTTGCTAGGAATGAAACAGAGGTTGACCAGTTTGAAAGACGTAGACCTTTTTCCTCCTAAACCTGAAATATAGAAATCAGTGCTTGCTTTAAAGCCCTAATAAGTTTAGGAATTGTAGGTTGTTACGAACAGGATATATCAGTAGTTTACAGCCAAGTTGTTTGCTAAATGCTATTAAGGAATTGCCTTCTCTAGTCCATGGAAACAGTGGTCAAAAGGAGTGCAAATGCAAGTATGTCTTTCAGGATCTTGAGCCTAAGCCCAGCATTTGATTTCCAAGGAGAAATCAAGGGGCAGGGCATAAATAAACATCTGCTGTTCACAGGAATTTGCATCACAAAACTGTATGGTATAGTGCTTCTTCAGATGATAAAGTTCTTGTCAGAAACAAACTTACATTAGCAAGGACATCTGCTTGTTTCTGCCATATTTAAGGAACTGAAAATTACTGCTTGGTCAAGTTATCACTATGTGATACATAATACCATTCTTTTCATCTTGATTTCCAAATCTGTCTTGTCTTGAGGGAAAAAGAAATCATAAGACTCTCCCTGGATATATTTAATGTCTAATTGCTGTCTTAACATTTGAAATTTTCCTTATCGACTAGATTTGCAGTGGTAACATAGTTCTAAAAATTACTTAGCATGTTCATTTTTAGACTACCTCATTCCATCTTTCTGTCACATTATGCTCTTTTTAAAATTATTCCACTGTTTTCAGCGAAGAGGCTTGACAGAGTTGTTATTAATAATCAGATATGAAAACACAGTGCCTCACGTAATTCCTACTCTTTGCTACGTAGTGATAAAAGGACAGGAAATTGTGTCATGTTTTATTTGTCTTTGTAGCCTCACATTGATCTGATTTCTGTAATTCTTATGAAATTGGTTCTCATATGTCCATTGTGCTGTTTGCTCACAGGCTGTGCAGCATCACACATACCCTTCTGCCCCGTCCCAGCATCTGGAGCATGCTGCAGTGTTTGGGACCACCTGCTCTTCAGCTGTACAGGCCCACACCTCCATGAGTGTGAGTCTCTGGCATCCCAGCGTGCTCTGTGGAGTTTCCTTCAGAAAGTGGGACTTCTCCACCCCAGAGTTTCCAGAGTGGTAAGCACTCTCTTTTCAAGAGCCCTATTCCATTGCTGGGGCTCCTTTGTGCTTTATCATTTTGAACACACATGATAGTTGAAGTAGATGGATTTTGCACAGTGTTTCTGAAGTGTTTGCTTTCTTTCCAGCTCCTTGATGAAGTGGGAATTAAAGAGTGCACCATCCTGCCATCTCTCACCCTTTGCAGGTGTTCTGCAGTGTATGGTTTGATGTCTTCTCACACTCATTTTCTTTCCCAACTCTGTTCACACTATTATGTATCACTTCAGATCAGGCTTTTTTTCTAAATCGTGGAGTCTCTTCTCTGCCTCACTGTTAACTGCATACTTGGCTGACCTTGATTTTTCAAATTATCCATTTTTGCCTGTCCTCAGTTTCATAGCATGAGTTCTTTGGTGATATCTGTAGCGTAGTGACATCTGTCTATCTGTTGCTTCATCAGACTTTCCGTTCAAGTCACTACATTTCAGGGAAGTTAGTTTTGTTTAGGGTTTCACCACTGTGCTCTGGGCAATATCTATTTGATTTATTAAGGATTTCTGACCACAGTTTATATAAGAATCAGATGCTTGGACATGTCTCAAGTCTTGCAAAAGTTGCCAGCCAGGAAATGCTCAAACAAGGATGGTCAGTAGTTGTGTGGATTTTTTTTTTTGAATCTGTTTTCAATAGAAAAACTGAAATCACTTCAACTACAGGAAAGTGCATCAACCCCACCTCTTGTGATGTTCTTTGCCAAGCTGGTAATACTCTTCACTTTTATCCCTTCCATTTTCTGTATTTTTGATCCATTTTCTGTTCTTCTCTAGGGATTTCCATACAAGTTCCCTAATATCAAACAGCAAAGTTTCCACTTATCTTTCTTTCTTTTCTAGAACAAATTACATCTCCTCACATAGTTGATAAATTGATCAGAAATTACCACTGAATTAATTTACAAGCCAAGTTCTTCATGATTTAAAATTTCTCTTTTAGCACATCTCTTCTGTTCTTAGTATTATTTTCTTTAAATTTCTTTTGGTAATGTTCCTTCTCACCAATTGGATCACTCTTGTCTTCATCTAGTTTTCTTCTTTTTCTGAAGCTTGTCTATTACAGCATTGGTTATGCTTGGTTTTGTTATATTTATCCTTTATATCTTGGTATTTAATAGCCTTGTAGCATAATCTCAGTGTTCTATTTAGCCCAGTGCTTGCTGTCCTTACTTAATCCTGCTCCATTTATGCCAAGTTGATAGTTCTCCTGAAAGGAATATGAGACAAGGATTTAGTAAAGCTAAGAGTTTAGAACATATAGAATATAGGAATTCACTGATGATCCAGAAATGAAGCAAATAAAGATTTCATAAGTCACCGTGCACCAGCAAACATAGCAATGCTGAAGCTTTATTTTGAAATTTAATTTGATACACTTGTGTCACTGCCATTCTGACTGTTTCTTATAACATCCCACACTTACCTAAACTATTGGCTTCCCAATCTGAGGGCAATATCTAACTAGCTCCTTGAACTGCCCTTCCAGAAGGTGGAGACAGTGCAGGCATTGGAGTCATCTCTGCCAAACTGAAAAGCTGCCAGTTATGAAGTTCTTCTTTTTGTTCCTAAGACAGCTTTTTTATTCCATATTCTATTGTACCTTCTTTGATTGAAATCCCTTGCCAAATGCTCCTGAAAAATCTAAATATAACTACATCCTCTGAATTTGCCTTGATCTTGGTGGTAGTACCTTCAAAGGACTCTAGCAGGTAAGATAAATGTTCTTTCTACAGTACAAATGAATATGGAATAACACTTCAGCTGTGCATGGATCCAAAGGAATGTTGAAAAATGTGACAAATTTTACCATGATGGCTTTATACTACCTCTTTATACTCAGCTTTTCAAGTAAAGCATCGTTGCTTTCACTAGAGTCCATTTTTTCAAAATTATCACTTGAACTACAGAATCTTTTGAGGATTTTCAGGTGAAGAAGAGTTAGGCTCTTTTTGGAGTCACACCTATCAAAGAATAATAAATGAATTCCTAAAATGTAGTGATAGCACAATGAAGAAAAGGGATGCATAATATATACTTTTCCAAATGCAATACAAACATTTATTCTTAAAAAAAAAAAAAAAAAAAAAAAGAGGCTCTAATCATTGTTACACATTCTTTTTTTTCCAGAGAGGAAGTATAAATGCTTTCGTATTTTTGAAAATTTGTATTTTCATGCATAAACATACTTTATCTATTTATTAAAAAAATGTACAAAATCTTCATGTAAAAAAAGTTCAGCTGAAAGTAGCTGAAAGCTGTTGCAGAAGTATTACATATGGCTTGCCCTGTTCCTGTTCTCTCTTAGCATTTTCTTATAGCACTTCTGGGAATAGAATAGGTGGTGAGGTGGGCCCTTGGGCTAAAGTAAGTCACCAACTTACCTGTAGAATTTCGGTCTCAGAGTTAGGAAATTGATATATCCATATATTCCATCATCAGAAAGGTCCAGATATAATTTTATGCTGAGTGACCACTCTTATAAAGCCAGTATTCTTTGTGCAAAGTATATTATGTAAATAGTTTCTGCACATGACATGTTTTCAGAGTGTTGAAAATGTATACAGAATAGCTTTTAAAGTATTCCAAGGTGAGCTACAATTTAGATTTTGAGCTAGTATGATGTATGAAAATGTATTATGCAAACTCTTCATATTAAAACATATTACTATTCCTATTTTTGATAAATAGGTTTATTTAATAAATTTGCATTCTGCTTGTCTTGCAGTCTTCTGGAGAGTTTAGTTAACACACAACCTCAAGACCTTTGAGAAGGAAAAACTGAAGGGACATCTTGTATTCTCATTTCTTGAGTTTCCTAAAAGCAGAAAATGGAGAGTTCAGGTGGCTGTTAACACCCAGGAAACGCTATGCATGCAGTCTGTATGGCCGCCCTGCATGGGAGCAGGGAGAGGTGGTGTGGTGTCACCAGAACATATCCAGGATGCAGCATCTCTGAAAAAAGCAGGTGTCCACAGACGAAGTGACCTTTTTTTGCCATATGCTCGCAAGGGTAATCAGAAGTCATTTTGAAAGCGGGGCGGGGAGGGTTGCAGCTTATGTCTGTAGTTGTTTCTTTGTGCTGCTACATCAGGGGGCACGCTGAATCCAAGCATTAACTGAAAATGTCAGTCGCTAACCTTTTGAACAGTCATTCAGTGAGCTCTCACCATTCAGTGACAGGCATATATAATTAGGTGCCTAAATTTCGTGCACCATTTTCCTAGAGGGTTTTTTCATTAGGACCACAAACAGCAAGCTCTTTGTTCAGGAGGAAGCAAACCACAGGAGCAAATGTATTTCACTGTTTGCTTTTGTGCTTTCTGACAAACACCTACAAAACAGTGCTGGAATAAGAATGAAAATACTCCACGCACAGTCAGCTTTTGGCTTTACGTTGTGCAAAATAGAAACTCGTTCCCAGAAGAAGTCCCATTGTGTCTCACTGGGACCGTCTGCCTGATTGGAAACCCATTAAGTGTTAGTAGGAAACTAGAAAAGGTCAAATTTTATGCTTATTCATGAGTTACTCTGTTAAATCAGAGACAATTCTTAAGCAGACTAACCAAAGCAGAAGTGGTGCAGGTTTCAGCATAGTTGCCCTTATCCTTTCTCTCAGAATGGTCATACTGAGGAATCAGTTCTGATGTTTCTGTGCCCTGAGAACTGTAGGGAAAAAAGGGCCACAAGCAAAAAAGCAAGCTCTTAAATGTGCTATACTTCAGGACAGAGACTTCCATCTCCAAAGAAAACTAGATCACCCGGGTGATGAGCATATTGTATTTTCTTTTTGAACCATGGGGATCATCCCCACGCTCCTGAGGTACCGTACTGCAGTCCCCCATTCCCCGCCTCACGTCTAGCTGTGTGTTCGCAAAGTGCTTCTTTCGTAACCGAGCGATTTCAAACGCGCTTTCACAAACACTAAAGGCTGTGAAAATACCGTCACAAGTGATTTGCTGGACCTAATCTGAAGTAAATATTTGCTCTTTCTCTGTGAGCCCTGTCACCTCTGCGCGAGAGCTGATGCATACGTCTCCTGGGAAGCGTGGGTGACAACAACGCGGGTCCCCACGCCGCGGCCGCGGCTGTCTCCTGGGCTGAGGCAGAGTTGGGTTTTTACGCAGCTGCCTGTGGGCTCTCCAGGGACCAGCCTCTGTGCCACCGTGGTAAGCAACCAGTTGCTTCACCAAAGCTCTGTGGGCTAAATACCAAGAAATTAAGGCAAGGCATCGATCACCATCACTGGTCTGCTCTGGCCTCCAATCGGGAGGCCTGGAGACACACCATCCACAACGCTGCTGCTTCTTTTGAAAATACACGCAGGATCACTCTCGAGGAGAAAAGGCAACGCAGAAAGAACCGTGTCCTTTCAGTACCACCTGGGGAGTCATTCTGCTGTGCCTTTTGCAACCGGACGTGTCTATCTCGCATTGGCCTTTTTAGCCATCAGCACGCTTGTAGCAAGCGTGGGTAGAGATCTTCACAAATCTTCGTTCGCGAAGCCTAGCCATGATGATGATGATGATGATGATGGAAGGCAAGGCAAACCTCCAATGGGTGTTTGCCATAGAGCTGAGGCTGATGGGAGGGGGCACCCAGTACTGCTTACTTTAGACGCGTTGAATAGTAGGTTTCTTGAAGGAGGAATTGTTTTCGGTATTTTTAAAAGGGTTCTTGCAAAAAAAAACCCTGGCCTTAGAACGCTGTTGGAGTGTGTATAGTAAATGATTTTGTGTTTTCCTTTCCAACAACATGAGAAACCTTATTTCAGGTTCTGAGGCAATTTTTAAATAATTAAGGGACCATTGATTTTCCCCAGGGGAATCTTAATTTGTGTGCACAGGCTAGAATATCACTGAAATACAAGTTTTCTCTTTGTCATTTGACAGACAGAGGCACTTGGAAGAGGAAACACAGTAAAAGAAAAAAAAAAATCTGTTCTATTAAATACCACACAGGGAAGACTCAAAAAACCAGATCAAGCAAAGAGCAGCCTAAGGTGCAGTTACAGAAATTTCTGTACTCTGTAAGAGGCATTTGACTTTCGAGGAAAAATTAACATATTTTATGTTAAGCTGGTTAGGTTTCAATGCATTAATTGTAGCATACCTTAGCATTGCAATGGGTACCAACTTCCCTGGAATAATCTCAAAGCCAGCAATCAGTGTGTACTCCTTCTCTTGTTAAACACCTATTTTCATGTAACTCTCCATTTGTTTGACTCACCTCTACTGCACAACAAAACACAAATGCATGGTTAGCTGTTGCTGATTTTATCACAGTGGTCCTTCAAGGAACCATTATTATTGTTCCCTCAAGCATACACAAGTTGGTCTGTCTTTTAAAAAGTTGCTCTCCTAATACCTTTACCCTGCATGCTGATTTTAGAATTGCAAATATTCTGATTACATTTTACCCGTATTTCATGTCTTAGTGAAAAGTTTCCTTGTAATTTTAAGTACCAACTACAGGCTTTAACATCTTCATTTTGAAACCAGTTGGCAGGTTGGCAAGACATTGATTTTTTAATTGCCCTTGACACTGGCCGTGTGAAATACCAGGTTCAGGAGCATGTGTTTGGTATATACAGTCTAGTTAGGAAGTGCTTTGGAAAAGGCCGTTCATATGCTGAACCGCAAGTATTTCTACACATCTTTTAGCTCACGAATGATGATGAAGCTCCTCTTCTCTGATGGTAATTTTATTACAGTGATTGGATCAACTCAGGATTAAACCTTCTTGGATTTGGCGACAGCCTCTTACACTGTGATACTATAGGTCATGCTTTTGACAAGAAGACTAATTGCATTGTTTCTCTGAAGGTTTGATCATATTTATGTTTTTTCCATTAAATAGCACCCAAACCATTTTTTCAGACAGTTAGCTCACAGTACTTTATTACCATTTTTTATTCAGAACAGAAGACTAGCTTTTCTTCAGTTAAGTTGTTCTCACGTTCCCTCAAGTCTCAAAAAGATAAAACCACTTTTATTTCAGACGGCTGAAAATTCCACCCCCACATACATCTTCAAAGATTAAAGGTGGGGGAAAGGTGGATGTGTGAACTAAATAAATGGCTTTGCCTTGGATAGAGACCAGGCCCCTAGCACTACAGACTTCATTCCTAAAAGAAAAAGAGATCAGAATGTTAATATATATAAAATTGGGAAAATAATGTGATGTTATGGCTCCTATAATTCAACTTGCCCAACATTCCTGTGTTTTGCTAGAAGAAATAGAATGTCAGAGAGCAGTAAATAAAGCTGTACGTTAGTACAAGTCCAAATTATAAGGCATGGCATGAGTAATGCTTTTAGTTAAACTGGCTGGGATAAAAACGTATTGGTGCTCTCAGTCTTCATGCTTCAGGATGCACATTGATCACTCAAAAATGTTGGGAAAAAAGGTATGCCCCCAAAGCCCATACTTCCTCCTTTCACTGCAGGTTTGTTGAGTATGAGCATCTTAGTTGTTTGCATTCTGGTTTATTTGCTTTCCCCGGATGTTGACCCCTGCTGAACATCAGATGAAATATTGGTTTAAACTGATAAAATAATTCCTGGTCATATTAACGGCAAGATGTAGTAAGGAATTATGTGGCCACGTGTGAACTGATTAGCATTTTATTTGTTTTCTGATTTCCTTAAAAAGAGGTGTCAGATCTGTCTTAGGAAGATTAACCTGTCATTAACCTAAGTGCTATCAAGAAGATAAAGGCTTGTCAGCCTGTAAGCTGTTAATTGAAAACTTTTTTTCTGTAGCAGTCACTTAGCAAAAAGTAAAAGCATCCAATTTCACCCACATTTTTCTACAAAAACTGCAAGCTAGGGTGTTGCACAAGAAAATGGTGCTTTAAAGATAGAGGCCTCTATCCTGAAAGTTTGTTGCTACAATCAGAACTGTGGACTGGGATGCTTTAGCACCGAGGCATGTTCATTCCCCAGGAATGCGATTTAAGATCTCTTCCATGCACCTCCGGCACAGAGGTGTAAGTCACATATGGAATGTCCTCTAAGAAACTCAAGACCTTTTTCAAAAGGAAACATATTCTGCAAGGTGACAGAGAAGGAGACATCCAGGGATTGATTTCAAATTGTTAAGGCATTCAACATACATGTTGTTAAGGTAAAAATACCTCCAGCCTAGCTTCTTTCCTATATAATTTTGCAGGTGCCTCTTCCCAATCTAAAGGAAAACACCTGTTTTGTGAACCATGGATGCTGTTACAACTGATGTGAAAAACAGTGATCCAGAAATTATCTCTGTGAGGAAGTTATTTAAAATACCAGTGCTGTTCTACGAGAATAAATCATATCAAAATTGGACACAGGGATGATGCTAAACCACCTGCTGCTTAAAAAAACATTTTTTAAACTAGTGTCTTATAGTACTGTACCATCATTGCAGATTGAAAGCAGTTGTGTACAAATATGAATTTACCAAGTTTCTTTTAAAGCATAATAAAAGGCCGTGCCATGGCAGGAAAAGTAGCATGGATGGACTTTCAGTGTCTTAAAGCCAGTAATACTCTTAGTATGGTGACTGAGCACTCTAAATATCTGGCTTGGGATATCATTTCCCTTAATTACTTCTGGATCACTTGTCTTAAAGTGCTGACAATTTCTTGAAAACATAAGGTTGGGGATGCAGTGAAAGTCAACCTACAAATCTAATAACTTCAATTAATATTTTCTTAAAATTATTTACACAGATATAAACAACCTAGAAAAATATTAGGCCCTCTAAATAGTAGGTTCATCTTTTCCTGCCTTTCTCCCTCTCTTTCCAGAAAAAAAAAAAAAAAACACAGAAAAGAGAAAAGCTACTGATATAGTATATAGAAGGTGAAGACATCTAATATCTATTAACTTTCGGAAATGAAAATTTCATAGCTAGAGGCTTATTTACAAAATTATAAAGAAATGAAGGAAAAGTAGTTTCTTGAAAATGGTGTGAATTGGACACCCCAGAATCAAGAAGGTGAAGCATAAGAGGAAGATAAATCAGGCAAAACTTAGAAGGTATTACTGAGTTATGTTCATGAATTTGTTGAAGTGTTTCACTGTACTACAGAATGGGTCTTTTAGGGTACAAAGAGTATGAAAAAATCCTTATGTCATTTTTAATTGAACAAAAGAAACCTGCACCAATTTCTGGCACCTTTGGTGCAGAAAGGGAAGGACTTTCAAATCAAGGAGCAGTTTCTATAACAGGATATGGATGGATAGTAGTCTTGCATTAGGAATTAGCAGTCAGTTTAAGAGCAGAATATTCCTGAGCTGATTGGAAGCAAAATAATTCCATTAAACTAAATGTCAGAAACGTTTTGAGTGCTTATAGCACACAACTGTTTCTCATAAGGGATACAAAGTTTGGCACTGAGCCAAGCTCCAAGAGTGTATGTTATTTATTATCAGACCTTGGAGTTCATCTATTTTGGGGTGATATCCTGGGAAGTTGTTTAGAGTGCAGTCCTTTTGGTCAAGATGAATCATATTTGTGTTACTTTCATTTATACTGTGTTCAGTGTTTTTCTTGCAACCCAATATCTGCTATATGCAAATATAAAGTGATTTTTAAGAGGCAAGCATGCATGATAGAGCTGGATTATAGATTAGTATCATCAGGCCCAAGTTTGCAGATCTTACTAAAGCATGTTACAAATGAAATTGCCCACTTGCTGTTTCCTTTCTGTAATAGAGGGCCTGTTCTGCTGATGTGCAAGCAAAAATTGTGTCTACACACCATACTTAATACTGCTAAAACCACTATATTATTAGGACACCTTTTTGAGTTACACCAAAATTTTTATTTTAGCAATGAAAGATTCACCATTATACAAGTTTTACCTAATTTTGATCCCAATCTGTCTTTAATTTCTGCTTAGATAGTGTTCTGGTTGTCCAATAAATGATGAATAGCTATAAACTCACTCCAAATGGTTATGCTTCAAACATTAACTTCTAAAAATTGCTGCATAATTCTCTGCAGGTATGCCACCCCTCACAATGCTCATCTTTTCTGTTTCCATGTGAGTTTCTTTTAGCTCTTATGCCACTGTCTCAGTTTGTTTAAAACACATATACACCTCTGACACTGTGATTTGCCTCTCTTTTGCCTAGCTCTCTGCGCATGGTCTTTCTCTCATTTTTATGTTTCAAGCCGTGCAAACTCTAGCATTTTGGCAGAATGAAAGTAGGTAGTAATATTTACTAATACTAGGCCCAGGCTCTTTGTAAAAACTGGGTTGGGTCTTCTTAGGTTCCTGAATATAATTTTATGTGCACTGAGATCAGCCGTTTAATCTGTCAAGTGGAGTAATGTAGGATAGGTTTGATGGATAGTTTGCAGAACACATATTATCCCTGTTTCATGACTAGCTGAAATGCCTGATACTCATTATACCCTGCTTTACCTCATTCTTATGTGTTCAGATACATAGTTCATTACTTCTAACACTTTTCGTCATGCCTGAATGGTGACAATAATAGCTTCAGTATTGCCTTCTATTTGTAGAAATGTGTTGTTAAGAACTGGAGTAAGTTACATCTGTCTTGATCCTTTCCTTCCTTGGAAAGCATGACATTGCTTTCTTTCCTCATCCCTTTAATCATCTCTTTGGCCCTGTTGGCATTAGCTACGTCAATACACCTCAGGGAAATGGCATAGCTAAGGCTTGTCTAAACTGAATTGAGAACTTACCGTGGCCACAAGAGATGAACAAGAACTATTAGTGCTCTTCCTTGCTGGATCCTTTTGATCCACTAACAGCACCCTGCTCTTTGGGAGCATTTTGTTTTCTTTTCTTACATCATCTTTAATTCTGGGGTACTTGAGGTGGGATTTCTGATGTTGGGTTTGGTTTTCTCATGTTGCTTGGTTCATTTGGGGTTGGGTTTTTTGGTTTTTTTTGTTTGTTTTGTTTTGGTATTTTTTGCTTTAAGTTAGAAGATTGCCTTTCTCCTTTCATAAGCTAATAATTCTTGACTTTCTGTGACTCCTATACCAGACAGATAGATCCATGATTAACTTTTGTGGCTGATCTGATTTCATCGTAGGTGATAATCAACTTTCTTTTACCACAAAGAAAGTTACAGTACTGTTCAAAAACACATCACAAAACCATCTTTCCAGGGCATCCGTACAAAAAAGCAAGAGTGCACATGGGTAGAAGATAGTCAATGCCAATTGCACTGTGAAAAAGCCTCTACTATTCTCAGATGGTAACTCCTATCACCTCTGTAATAAAGGCCTGCTACTAGCTCTGTTACAAATCCCTGTTCTTCCGAAATATATAACAGTTCTCAAAGTATACTCTAAGATTAAACTTGGTATAATAAGCCTAATATTGAAGAGCAAGTGTGAAATTACTCACTTTTCAGGAGGCAATAAAACAGGGATGTTGAAGCAGTTATGTGCTATACATAAATGACAGGAAATTGTAGGCTAGTACGAATCTATACCTCTGATCAAACAGGGGATTCAGTTTCTGTCTCCAATAGCCTGCACCCCGCTGAGCGCTTTCCCTTCAAACCCAGTCGTGTTTCTTCTCCTTCCTTTTGGACTTTGCATGTCGAAGGGCAGAATGAGTGAAGAGGCTGACCTGGTGCTGTCTTGGGCTCTTGGGTGGGAGGTTTAAGCTGCTTCAGTCAGCTTTTCCCAGCAGCTGTGAACAGAGTTCTTCCACTCGCATCAGTTCAGTCACTTCTCTTAGAGGTCTCTATATCTGCTTATGATGTTATTTATTAACTGTCAGCAGATAGATACATTTAAGATCATTAAGTCAAGTTAAAGAACTTACAAAAAGCTTGATCTTTTTCACCAACTCTAGTAAAATGCTTTGTGTGAGCTTATATATATATATCTTTATTCTATATTGCGGCCAGCAACGGGGTACCCACCAGCACTTGCTCACACCCTCACCCAAGTCCACCCCCCAGGAGTTGGAGGAGAGAGAGGGAACAGCAAAAATGACAAAAAATTGTGGTTCAAGAAAAAGAAAGCATCATGATCTGTTTCACAATAATGATGAGCTGGTGTCTGAAAATTTATTGGATTAAAATGGGGAATAACCAGTAAGAAAATATTTACACCTCAGCTCTGCCATTTTAAACCCAATAACATCAGTGGACCTGTTTCTGATGAAAATAGAAACAAAGATAAAGTAGGATGCAGTTGCACCTGATGAATCAGTAGCACCTGACTCTTGTTAGCTATAGCCATGTTTTTAATCAAAACTTCAGTAGATTAACACATAGAAAACTTTAATTTATTGTAAATGGCATTTTATAAACTTTGCTTCAAGATGAGAATGAAGACTTACTGTGGCATGAGGCTTTTCCTAGATTTGAGTATGATCTTGAGTCTTATGCATGGAATTTTTTCTTCCATATCCATTGAAATGATGATTTTATTCTTTTAAAGATTTAAATAACAAGTGCAGCTAATTTTGAAAAACTAAAAATAATTTTACATGCAGCATTTTTTTGAATATAATTGCCTCTTCATGTAAATGATATCTATAGAATTCTTGTTTATTCTTGTTGTTCTTCATTTCCTGGTAATTTATTGTATAAATATAGCATTAAGACAGTAAATCTGACATTCTTGATGAAAACACAGCCTCAGTTATTTTCTGTAAGAAGACTTTAAAAGCAGTGATTAAACACCTATTCCCTAAACTGCCAGAAAAACAGAAAGGGTTTTCCTCAGACCCTGCTGTTCACCCATATTATTAGAGTCAAGGACTTGTCCAAGGTTTCAGATCCCTTAATCATGCTAGCTTAGCTTCAGTGGTACATTTTTAGCATGTAGTTAGAACAATATAACTGCTACTTTATGCAGCTGTGAGATAACGTAGCTGCTTAACTCCAGTGCGCCAAACAGAACACATAGTCTTGTAAGGCTTCTAGCAACATCTGCTCTCCTAAATTTGCTATAATTACACTCCCTGGGCTGGGGTGTTGGATGTCTGACCCTAGTCCTGTCAGGGTGGTTAAATGCAATGTAGCATTCAGCCAGCTGTCTTGTTCTTTGTTGGATGAATGTCTATAAAGACACGCAGAGTGTGCACGCACGGAGGTAAGATAAGAGCAGAAGGCACTTCAGTAACACTAATGCAGGTACTAAAATAGTGTTATATCAGAAAGAGGTTGTATCTGGACAAATAATTTTCCAGCAGTACCTCAGTCATTTATCTCTATGTGGCATCTTGAACTGCTGCTGCGTCCAGTATCAATTTCTGCACTTTACAATATGTATCAAACCCAGGAATTTTTGCTTTGAATTTTCTCATGTGCTTCTCTTAAAAGTCAGTGAAAGGAAGCCCACCAAATAAAGCTTTATTTTTAGCAGATTTCTCAAAGTAATTTAATTTTTCTGGAGATGGCAAGAGTCAGAATATTGGCTTGTCAGTACTGAAATACTAGATATTTTAGTGTAGAATATCCAACATTAAAAATAATCTAAATACATAACAGTAGGTGTTTCTTAAAAATTTTAGTCTGTTTCCCATTTTTCCTTAATTTTGTGAAGAAGTACCTATTCACCTAAGCTAATTGCTCAATTTTGTGTGTTTCAGTTAATTAAGTTCTAAAGTTTTACTCCAACAACCACTGCTTATTTGCTCTTTAACAAAATTTACAGCTCTAATTTACTTGTCTTAGTAGTAGAAATGGCATTCTTTGCTGTTGGATGAAAGAATATATTGAAGGATGCCTTCTGTCCATCCCTGACTGATACTACTTGACTTCAGCAGGCAAAACAGATGATTTAATCAACATTTTCCTGGCTTACACTGTGTGTATATCACACCCTACCCTACGCAGCCAGGCTGTCAAGGAGACCATGATTTTCAAGAAAAATATACTCTTGTTCCCAAAGCAAAAGCAGATGTTTGATACCTGAGCTACTTTCACTCCACTTCTCTCAAATTTTTCCAACCCTTTCTCTTCCTGAGAAGCATTAGTACCTCCGTCATTTGGAGGGGTTCAAACCTACTTGACCCTACTAGCAAGCCTTTCTGTCAGCCCTTTGTTTTCACTTTGCTCTTACACTTCTAGAAATGCACTTTTTCTGCTAGCTGAAGAGGCTAGGGTAGCCACCCCTTCCGTACTCCCCTCATGCAGGACCAAGTGAGCTTTAGAATTGTGCTGCAGGGTTGGAGAAAACCAGAGTTCCCCATTTCAGAGCCCTGGGACCAGTACCCTAAGCCCAGTGGAGGTTTTACCTGCTTCCACAGCCTTGATTCAAGATTAAGGACAGTGTGGTCTCCATGATTTCAAGTTTTAGTTTGACACTTACTGCGGTAAGCTTTAGCATGTTAACTGCTAAGAAGGCAATAGGAAGGGTACTTCTAACTTTATTTAAGTTTATTCTGTTCTCTGCTCGCTTAGTGTACTGAAGAATTCTGTACCATTTTATGGGAAGCTGGTTGCAGTGACAGCATCATGGGATCTTGGGATCTTCCCTGTGCATGTGGAAGAGCTGAAAATGTCATTTAAGGTAAGCTTTTCTATGCAAATACTTAGGCAATCCTGCTGTGCTCATCCTGTGTGCTGGTGAGTTTGAATCCAATTTCAGTTTGTGTTTCAGAGTCTTATGCACAAATATAAAGGAAGTTTGAGCACTGTGAAAAATGCCCAGAACATAGCAAACCTCTGATCAAGTTTTCACCAGTCTGGAACCACCAGTGCCCTGAAGTTTTACCGCAAGCAGAAATCCTCAGGTGCATAGAGATCACCTGGACTGAGCTTTTGTAAGTCTATGCATGGGTGAGAGTTGCAATTTTGAGGACTTGGCTGTTGTTTGTTCCACTAGGGACAGTGCTGTTCAGCTGTGTGAGCAGTGGTTTTAATAAGGAACTGAGAGATTCCTCCCTTTGCACGCTGAATTCCTATTTTACAACATTACGTAACTCTAATCCCGGTTTCAGCACTTCAGCAGGATGAAAGTGGCAGGTATTTGGCTCTTTTCCTGTCACATCACCATAGTGTAATGGTGGATTTAGCAGGGTGAAATGAGGATTTTCATCTCTTACCACCTCTTATGTATGTCTCTGAAGCCACTAATAGCCATGCCCCCTGTGGGTGTTCGGGACTGTTTTTCACGGGCTGAAAGACTATTGCTTTTTATGGACAGTGAGTTGAATTAAAAGTGAAGCTGCAAGTAGTTTGTCCTTGGATGAGGGAGGAATTTAGTCCTGAACTCAGCTGTCAGGAAATTGTGTAAGTTGAATACATACGTTTTTGGCAGATGCTGGGTTTCTACCAGATTTGGAGGAGGAATTGGGATTTGAGAGTATAACTTTGAAACACTGCACTTAGAATTTAAACTGGATGCATTGCAGCAGCAGTGCTATCTAAACCCTCTTTGCAGAGAGTTTACACTTTTTACTGCAGGAGTTTTAGATATTTTCAGCCCATTTATCTCCTGAAACTAAAAGAAATAGTATACTAAGCAAATGACAGAATGAGGGACATATTCCACGCTTCTGTTAACATTGATCATTAAAACTAAGAAGCTCTAGGTTAGGTCTAAAGACAACCTGGTCCCACAGTAAGTTTCTGCTCTCCAGGAGTTTTTTACATTGACTCACTGGATAAAGTATAGTTTAGTATATTTTTCTTAAACTAAAGAAAAAAATATTGGCAGGAACTCAAATTAGAAAGTTGAAACTTAACCAGGTTTCTTACTTAGCAATTATCAACTTGTGAAGTAAAGAAAGTGGGGATATGAAGAAGTTTTACAGTATTTATTAGCAAAGTGGTGACATTTCCACTGAATATAGCTGCTGCGTCCAGTTTCCTCAGTAAGATTGTTAATATAATTACTCTAAGTCATTTTCTGAGATAAGAAAAACAATCTCTAAATTAGAAAAAATGTTGAAATCATTCAATAAAGCATTTTAGTGACTGATAGAGAAAAAGCTGCTGTGTTTTGTTTTGCTATTCTTTTATTCAGTAGATACAGTTTGTAAAAGAACATGAGCACGCTGCAGCTGAACTGCCAGATATTAGTTCATGCATTCAACAATATCTTCAAATGTGTGTTCTAAGCATGATATAGCAGCCTTGTCATTGTTATGTGCCTGAAACTGAGCAGATGTTCAAGAAAATTGCCAGAAATACCAATGGCTCCCTAAAGTGACTTTTCTGCCAATAGGGAGAAATGCATTAAACACAGCCTTTCAACACTGTTCTGTGGGAAAAGATGGCAGCCTTAAGGGCAGAAGTACACGCATCTGAAATGCTACCAGCATCAGCCTTTACAGTGAGACTTTTTGCAGGTAACATTAAGCTTGCAAGAAACTGGCTTCCCTTACTCTCTAAGTGCAGTGGCATGATAACTGAATGTGTAAGGTGGGGTCTCACACAAGCTTGCAGAACAGTTTCCAGGTGTGCTAACCCTCTGTCTGTGATTTTGGCTGCACTTCATTTATTGAAATGACATCCATGATTGTTTTACATCCATCTTAAGGCATTCGGTATTTCAAGAAGGATTATTAGGCAATGCAGATGAGGCAACACGAATATTCTGTCTGAAAGAAGTTTCTCCTTCATACCTTTTCTCCTTTGCTACCCTTACCCTCCTTGCTGAACTCACAACCCCTGTGTGTGCAGTGACATGAGTAAATACACTGTAAATTGTTCAGTGGAAGCTGCCACGTCCCCACAGGAGAAGGCAGCTCTTCATCACCCCTTTCAAGGATGGAGCCAGAGAAGTGGGAGGGAATCTCATCCACAAGGTGCCAAGTGACTAAGTCAGGTGTCAGATCTGCACACACTACTTCTGGCCCCACCATGGTTTCACTGAAGCTCTAAGACAAATCTCTTTTCTGTGCTGACACTTCTTGTCTGAAATAAAGGAAGTGTTTTTCTAAAAACTCTTTCCATCACGGATATAAAATTAAAACAAAAAAGCTTTCTGTTCCTCTGCTGGCACTGCATGGAAGACACATTGATACCACAGACACATATTGAAGACAACAAAGAGTTGGCCTGCAGTCCAGTTCCTTAATTTTAGTCACAGCAAATTATACACTATGGCTACCAGATGCCATTTGATACAGCTGGTTGAAAAAAACCTGAATGAATTATCATAAAATTGAGAAGTTTTCAGCTACTTAAAAGTGTACTTATTTAGAAACTGTCCATTAAGGAAATTTTCTGCTAGTTCTTCTAATGGAATGGTGTGCACTGAAGTCTTGTAAGCACACATTGTGTGTGTGATTTTAATCTTTCTCCATAAAAGCTCTGACCAAGTTACAAGAAGTTAAAGCCTTGGGGCATTTAGAAGCTTTGGTTTCATTTATTGCACACAGTTTGTTTCCCTCCACTCTACCAGGGGAAAGCTGCACTATAAGCCATGGTTCTCAGTAAAGATGCCCTGTCTGAGTGACCAGGGCACATCTTTCCTGGCCTTGGTGCTTTAGAAATCTTCATCCCTGATGTGTATTTGCTTTTATTGTCATTGAACTTCGACATCTGCTGTAGTTTTTTTCCAAGCATAAGCTATTAAGAGAACAGCTTGCCTGCACACCCCTAGGGGGTCTTACATCTATGTTTACAGTATGAGAACCTACAGCTGCCTGTGTTCACTCAGAATTAGAGTGTCTTCAACTATAAAAGGTCCAGAGTGGTGTAATTTGAAAAGAAAAAAGGGGGAGGGGAATATCCTGTTCTCTGACGGGATGCAGGCAGAGTTCCTGTTTCATTGGATACCACAGTGACCCTGACTGTGGCAAGGCATGCATCAACAAAATTTTTCCAATGAGTTTTGTAAGGGAAGTGGTTGGCTTCTCCTGTTTTTCAGTGCAGACAGTGTTTGCTTCAGTCCGCATCCTCAGCTGCAGTGAAATTGTGGTTGAATCAATGTACAGGGTGCTGGTGGGGGGCTGCAGGGCTGGTGGGGACTGTCTGGGACTGCCCCATGCCGAGCACAGCCAGTTTCAGCTCACTCCACTGGACCCACCAAAGGGCACAGCTGAACCCTGCAGCCACAATGGCAGTGCCTCAGGACAAGCTTGTGTGTGAAAGGCCAAAATGCCGCACAGTCAGTGAGGAGTGGGGGGAAGCATGTGAAAAACAGCTCTTCAGAGAGAGAAGTCAGAGAAGGAGGAGGTGCTCCAGGTGTCCAAGCAGAGATTCCCTGGCAGCCTCTGGAGAAGATCATGCTAGAGCAGGTATCCACACTGCAGCCCATGGAGAGGACCATACTGTGGCAGGTGGACAGGCCCTGAAGGAGCTGTGGCCTGTGGATACCCACGCTGGAGCAGGTTGATCCTGAAGAGCTGTAGCCCATGGGAAGGAGCCACCCTGGAGAACTGGAAGAGAGTGCAGAGAAAGGAGAGGCAGAGAGGAGCTGTTAAGGACTTACCACAGCCCCCATTCCCCGCACTGCTTACGGGGAGGAAGCAGAGAAGTCAGGAAGGAGGGAGTGAAGTTGGGCATGGAAAGAAGAGGTAGGGTGGTGGGAAAGGTGTTGTTTTGCCTGTCTTTCTCAGCATGGTACTCCATTTTAATTGAGAATGAACTAAATTCATTTTCTCCATGTTAAGTCTCTTTTGCTCATGACAGTAATTGGCAATCAATCTCCCTCTCTTTATCTCGACCCTTGATCTTTTTCATCTTATTTTCTCCCCTGTCCTGCTGAGGAGGCGGAATGCGAGAGTGGCTGCGTGGGCATCTGGCAGCTGGCCATAGACAACCCACCACAATCATTTACAACAGAAATTGTTACACTTT
This sequence comes from Cephalopterus ornatus, assembly GCA_013396775.1. NCBI lineage: Eukaryota > Metazoa > Chordata > Aves > Passeriformes > Cotingidae > Cephalopterus > Cephalopterus ornatus. The sequence goes on from VZRE01011750.1 coordinate 150,860, forward strand.
AGGAGTCACTCTGGGTAAGTACAGCTACTCAGCTTTATTTTTATCACTCCATGTTACACGTGTTTAGTTGCCATGTTTTGCCTCTGTGGACAAACCCACTTGTTTCTACAACTGTGCAGATGTAGAACAAACTCAGAAGACAGGACTACAGCACCATTCAGAGAAGCTGCAGCTCACTCTGCCCCCATTAATAAGCTGCTTTTCTCCAGCTTCTGCATACTGCTAATTCAATTTAGCAGTAAAAGCTTTCAGACACCTTTAATGTGAAAAGCAAAGATCAGACATTTTTGTGCAAAGTTTGAATAGCTTCCCCATCAAGGGCCCAAGAAACATAGAGATTTATTTTCAGGAATCTTTTTATATTTTGTCCTAATGCTGTCTTGCAGCATCAGGAAAGGCCACTACATGTGCCTGTTTACTGGGGGGCTTGTGTTACTGGGAGATGCCAGCAGTTGGTTGTCCAAGATGCACATTCACATTCTTAGAGGATTTTTTCTCAGCAACACTATTCAGTTTTTCAAACTTTTCCAGGGATTGTTCTACAGTATTAAACAGCCTGTTGTGGTTCTTCTGGTGAGTTTCATTTTAGATCAAAGGCTATGAAACTTGTCATAGTGCTAGATGGCACGTTTATCAGTTGTCCTGGCCTTTTTCTCCAGTACTGCAGAGTTATTATTTTTAAATACTCCAATGTCACCTTTAAGGAGGACAAATCAGCTATGAAAATGTCATTATTCACCAGCTGATGGTAAAGAATTAGTTTTCTCAGTTAGGGCTTTCTCAACCTCCTGAGTTTAATTAGTGTTCTTTCCTTTCTCTGTTTGCTTTTGTTTGGTTGTTTCTCCTCTTGATTCCTTTTATACACACACAATATCTTGTCAATGTAAATACTAATTATTTTTCCTTTCAAATAAGAACAGAGATTCCTACTGAACAATTAAAGAAGTCAAAATCATGCTACACCCATGTAAAAAATTTTCTTTAAAATTCATTTCTATTCCAAGACGAAGTGCCACTATATAGGTGTTATTATGCCTTATGGATGCTTTTTCCAAAAAAAAAAAAAAGCATTCTTTGATTTATATTGTTAAATTTATTAAGGAAGTATGTTTAATACTTCAGAGAGCCTTAAGTTATGTGAAGTAGACAAAAAGGTTACACTTAATTCAGATAACCTTTCAGTTATTGTTGCAAAATATTTTGGCAGTCAAAACTATCGAAAGGTTAATGAAGAAAGAATTTAGTTCACTTAAATGTTTTTTGTGGATTTTTTGGAGGGGTTGTGAATACATTAATTTCTTTGATAACAGGCTGGAAAATTTGTTCTCAAACTCATTAATGCAGAAGCAGGGTGCTTAATTTTGAGTAAATCTTTAGATTGAGAGGAATTTCTCTTGGAGGTGTATTTTGTGTCTTGGACAAATCACATCAACGTGGTGATTTTTAAGAACTGTGAGTGAAGTAAAATTAGTCTATTACAGGTCAGTTTTCCAGGCTCATACAAACAACTCTTGCTGTCAAGAATAGTTCACATATTTCACTGTGAAGTGCTTTGCAAGGGAGATTTCTGGTTTAGTAAGTAAATGAACTTGGAAGTACTTGGAATACTTTTTCCCTTTATTATGGAAAAGAATTTGGTAAAATCCTTATGCTCACTGTTGTGTGCTGAGCATGTGATTTTTAGGGGATAAGAATTTTTTCCTATCACCCCATATCTTTCTGGTATTTTCTACCAGTTCAGTGAATATTGTATTCTCTCAGAAAATGAAAGTTTGGAACACATTAAAATGCCAGCTCACAAATTTGGAAGTTCAGTTGAGGTCTCTATTTTCACCAAAGTATAATGGCTGAGAGGAACCTATTTGGTTTCACAAATGGAATATATGTAATCCCCCCTTCTTAAGCTAAAGAGCACATTTCTTTTCATGAAATTAAACCTTCAGACAGCTTTGGAACATCAATCACTTTTTTTCCTCTTTGTTTCTCTTCAAATTTTGATTGTAAGTCTAAGTCAAATTTTTCAGAGCTTAGAGTACAAGTGGTTTGCTCTTAACAGTGAATGCTTATATTATGACCGGTTACACAATGATGAAAATACTTTAAAAAATGAAAAAAGAAATATGTAATACATCAGCAAAATTGTCTGGAAACAATGATCTTTACTTTCCAAACTCTAACAGATATCCTGTGCCTTTATTTTAATTGCATGTGCTGATTAAGCATGTACTTTCCCCTTTTAAGTGCACTGAAGTTGTGCCTTCCTACTCAAAGAGTGTAGCTTCTTATTGTTAAGTCCTGTAATGTGTAGCTTTGTCAGGTTTTCAGACTAAAACACAGAGGAATACTTGTTAAAAAACATTTGAATAAATGTTGTTCCTGCTGGTATTTTTTCATAAAGTTTGTCAAGAATTACAGCAGCCAGGAACTGTCTTGAGATTTCTGTGGTGGCATGAAACAACTTTTGAGCACAGTCAGTGCTGCATAGCACAGCGGTGATGAATTTCCTCTTGAGGAATATAAACTATGAAAGGTCAGAAGATCTTCACGCATGTTTCATTTAAATTAAATTCCATGCTGGTTTTATTCTTGTGTATTGCCTCTCAGGATGTAATACCAAATGCTGATAGTAAGATTAAAAAAATATCCTTTTCCTTTTTGTTTCCTTTGTCCTATCCTATTAACAGACCTCGCTCTCAACTACTCAGGGTTCTGACAGTAAAGCAGGAGTGACAAAAGTCACAAGTTTTTTCAGCCTGAACTCACTAATGTAAAAAACTGGCATTGTGGCTGGCCAAAGGTTCGGGCTTTGGATATGCTACAAAGTTACTGTAATCATGTGAGTCCATTCTGCATTAGTTGCTGTTGACCAGACATGAACCTTACAGGCCATTGTTTGCATGTCCTCTGTTATGGGTTATTAACCACAGTGAGTTAACTAGCTAGTAATTCTCTACATACTGATGAATGTTTATAGGAGTTCTTAGTAGAAATACATTTTAAAGAGAGTTCAGGGTTGCCTTTATCTCTGATATAAACCAAAACAGTCTGTTTAGATTTTAAAGACTATTTCATACTGTTTAAAAATGAAAGAGAAAAATTCTGTCAGTGTATCTACAGAGCAGACTAAGCTTACAAGCTGCAGCAAAGCTGTGAGTTGCAAACATGGCTGTTCAAGGAAAACTTAGTAGCTTGAAGCGAAAGACGGCAGAAATACTGAAGTGCCTTCACAGGGTAAACTACATTTGATTTTGAAATACTTCTTGTTATTGAACGAAATAAGAAAAATGTGGCTGGTCCTGGGCTTCCAGGGTAAGTAGCATGTCCCTCGATAAGCACAGATGGGTACAGACAGCATAGATGTCCATCTGTGGATTATTTGTAGGGAGACATTCCCTGCTGCACTGGAGTAGAAGCTGCTCCTGTTTACCACTGAGTCTCTCTGTGCCCACGTGCTCAGAGGGAAGATGATGCGTGGTGCACCATGAATTCCTCTGCTTGTTCACATTGCACTGATGGTGCTGCTTCGGTAATCCCAGACTCTACCCCAGGAAGGGACTGGCAGATTACATGCAATTACTGCTATCAACTCAAATTATGATTTTTTTTTTCAAGGTAGTAGTAATAAACATGTTATATATGTTCTTCCAATTGTTTGTATAACGATTTTACAGATATTAATTGTTAAATTGTTTTATTAACTCCTTTCGGTGAATTTTATGATATTTAGTATCCCTCTGAAGGATATAAGTTTTATCGTATCGCTCTTTCTCTCTTCCCCACTTAGGGTAGGGGAAAGGGTATGGTTGTTTTTTGGGGGGTTTTTTTGTTTGGTTTTTTTTTTTCTAAGTTAGAATAGTTTGTGTTGTGTAAGAGTTCCAGAAAGATGATGGATTAACGGTGTCACCTTAATACTTTAGAAAGGGCTTTAGTAGCATTAGAATATTACTTAAGTAACCTTAACAGCAATTTAGAAACAACTTACAAAACTAATTTTAAAAGGCATCTAATAAAGTTTCAGAACTGTTTTGTCCCTGTATGCTCCATGACTTCGGTAGCAGGAGGACTTCTGCATATGTACTGTTTTATCACTTAAGAAAACAGGTATCGGACCTAACACAATAACAAGGCACTAATTTACAGGTTTGTTACTGGGTATTCAGAGTTGCGTATTTTCACATACAAGCACACTGAGAAACTTTTAAGTAAATTAAAACAAAGAGAGTCCTAATAAAGACGCATTAAGCCTGTGTACATAAATTATGTGAAGGTGCAATTAGAAACTGTACAGAAAATATAATTTACCATCAATGGTTTTATGATAATTATGCAACTTACAGATAAACTGAGTTTGCCTGCATTATACCTAGACATCCAAGACAAGACCCTCAGAACACCATTTTTACCAGAATGATTTATCTTCAGTCAGACTACCAGTTGGATAAAGATAAGCCAGTTAAACACTCTCTGGGTCATGTCTGGCGTATAAAAATAGCCACACTTCACTAGACCAGTCAAAGATACTTCAGGTCCACTATCCTGTCTCTGGCAATAGCCAGAAACACATGCCTAGGGAAAAGGCACCCCTCAGTCACACTCTGCTTCCAGCAGCCTGTGGCCATTCAGTTAAATAACAAGTGCCACAAATGGATTAAATGGGCTTTTCCTCCATGGAATTATCTATTTTTTTTAACTCATATTTACTTTTAGCCTCCATACCACCTTGCGCTAATCAGTCTCACATTATAATTGCAGACACTTTTTTTTTAAAGAAATCTGATTCTTTCTCAAGTTATTTTGCAAGAATATTTCAGAGAATTCCAAAAAGACTGTCTTGAGGTTGAAGGAAAGCAAGACTTTACTTCAGTGACAGCCTTAACTTTAACCATAAAAATCACAGGTCACTGAACTGAAAAGGGATCAAATAAAAATTCTAAATGGTGCTGTCTTCCTAGATCTGTAAGTCCAAACATCTTATTCCTGTGGCTTGCAGAGGCTGATGGTGCTAATACATAACACTGAGAGAGACTTAGTGAGAATTTCGCTATGGGGAAAAGTGGGGGTCAGAGTTTAGTCCCTTGAAGCTTCTCTCTAAAATAGATGTGGATTTCTCTATCCTGATATTGTTGTTCTCATTGTCTGCAATTTTGTTTTTCAAATGCTTCATTAAACTTTCCCCTGTATTTTCTAGCATCATCTGTAGAAAACTTGAAATTTCCAAGATACAGTTTATCAGACCCTCGAGGTTTTTTGCTTCACAGCGTGTGTCGATAACCTTGAGTCCCCACTATTACATATGAAGGTCTAATTATATCTAACTAAAATCTGGTACAGTGCTGAGAGATTCTACATGACCTGGATGGGTTTATTCAATCATATTCAGTGGAAAATAAGCACATGGTGTATCTTTGGTACAGACATTACTCAGGCAGTAGGTTTCTGTGTGCAAGTGTTGATGCTGGATTAAAGTCTTTAGAATTAAATTCTGGTTTTTACTCTGATGTATAATTTCAGCTTCTTCTTTCCATGCCTCATATTTATGGCAGAATTTAATATAATTTTTTTTTATCCTTTCTTGAAGTGCCTTACATTCTCAAAGTCCTGCCAGTCTTTCTGCTACCTGTTTCTTTTCCTCTTCCAGTTGTCTTTCCTCCCCTTTGTATCACATTGCCTACAGACCTACAATGCAAGTTCTTCTCTACTTCTGCATTCTCCCTCATTTTACTTCTAGACTTTGCTTGGAGGGTAATACACAAGAAGAAATGTAATCCCCAGCTAACCTGGATGTGGATATAAATCTGAGAAAACTGTACTTTAAATAGAGAAGTAATTTTTCCTCAGAGTGAAAGTGAGGCTATTAAATGGCTAAAAAGAAGAGTGTTGCCAGCATAGCCCTTCTAATCTGTGTGTACTTCATCACTATAATCCCTCAGTAAAGCTATTCTAATAGGAACGTGGCTAACAAAAATTCCTTTACAAGCAGTTTCTACTCTTACTTGCACTTAATTCTAACTTCCATGTTTCCATTTTCTTCTGGGTTATTGCACTGCTGCTTTAAATATGCTGGCTGTTTTCTTTTTTAATTATGACCTTTGCTGATAAGCATCTCATGTTTGTTCATATGCTTATTTTGTCAAACACTTCAGTGTAAAATTTAAGGGTTCTTTTTCAGATTCATCAAATAGGTAATTTACAATAGCTTGATGATTATCTTGAAGAATTATTTAAGTAAATGTAGATTTTTCTGACATTTTAACCTTGTCTTCCAGAAGAACAATCACAACAGAGTTAGGAGAGTCTTCCATGCCATATGAAAGAAATATGCATGTTTTCCAGGAATGAGATGGGACTGAATTGGCATAGTTTTTGATACTTGCATTTAGGCTGTTGCTTTTTGCAGAAGAATGTTTGAAAATTGAAATATACAAAAAATTATTGCAGGCCTCTGTATTTACAAAAAAAAAAAAACTATGGCTTCTGAAACATATTTTCAAGTCTTCGGTTTTTTTCTTTTGAATACTGCTATTATTTCAGGCAATCAGGGAAAGAAAGTTTGAGTAAAAACTGAGTTTTTTAAAATTCCCTCTTTTCACTGAACAAGCAATTTGGTAGATATACACCGGAAAATTCTGTGTCAGCATTTCCAGTTGCTAGCCACTGAAAATTTAGATTTGATGAACAATAAAAGGCTGAAGATTGACACTTCAAGCTACCTTTCTTTTGCTTGCTGTTCTTGGTTATTACAAATATAGCATTCTTTGCCTGTGAGTGATATTTTGAAGCGGAGTGTTTACAAATACCACTTCACATGTTTCATTATTTATTCTGGTTTTATTTAGTATATCATATAGAAAATCCCTGCTGCTTCTCAGTATTGAAGGTCTTGATCTTGTAACTGACAGCACATCAGTGTGCAGCTATTGTTGCTCTGGGGAATCTGTTGAAAGTGGTGCAAGGAATGACTAGAGATTAGAAAAAATCACCTTTTAATGATAGCTACAGTATATGTCACTGTTGAAGTCCTCTAGGATGCTTCCTTCACCCTTCTCTCCCTCCTCAGCAGCATTGCCCTGACTGATCAGACTCTGGTTTATGCACTGTGGTTATGAATATGTTTTGAAAGTCTGCTCCAGTGACACTCCAGCTTGTTGCCCTTTTGCGGTGAAGGCTTGGACCCATTTCTGAGAAATATCTTGCAATTCTCATCTTACATAATTAGCATGTCACAGCTCTTTGTTTGCCTAAAGAATTCAACTGGCTTCAAAATGACCACGTGAACCTGTATGCCACGGCATAGAGCCTGCCCTAAACTTCATGCAGCATGGGCAGCTTGCCCGCCTGGCTGTGCCGCTCTCACTGCTCACAGCCCACAGGTGCACCACCACTCATCCCTCTTGGCACCCGAAAAACAGGTCTCGTGACATGTCCAACAGTAGCGTTCAGTTTCTTTGCAGTTTTAAGATCAAATTTGTCTCTCGCGACTGTTGACGCGGCTTTTGCAACTGAACCAGCATGAACCTGGGCCCAGAGGAAAACTCATCTTGTGCAGCTGCACAGCACCGCAGGGCAACCAGACTGTGCAGAGAAATGCTGCTCAGGTGGTGCTCTCTGTCCTCTTGGGCCACGGGAGTGCCGCTGGTGAGACAGCACCTTTGCAGTGGGCTGAAGCGTGACAGATGTATTTTTACAGTCTCGCACAACTACTGCATGCCGTGGTATGCACTGTGAGGCTTAAAGCTGTAAAACTGTACAGTGCTATGTACCGCAATACAGCACGGATGTTACGGCACTACAAGTTTCCACAAAATATTTGAATCAGCAGAAGCAGCAGTCCTGCACCCCTTCTACTGCTGGCCACCCTTTTCCACCCTTGTTTTATCTGTTCTCTTGTAGAACCCAATGTTTTGTGAGACCAGGCAATTCAAAAGTGTAAATAACGTTGTCTAAAGCTAACTATATTTATTAGTATTCGGTCTATATTTATTAGTATTCAAAAGTATTCAAAGCTTATTAAATTTAAGCTTTTGCCTGGATCTGTTCTTATACTTTTTCCCAAATGAAACCACAAACGCTCGTGCTGGCCTAAGGGAAGGGAAAGAATGGGATTGAATGAGCAGTGGTAGTGTGGGAGCAATTTTTAGGACATTAGCTTGCAGAAGACTGAGATGCTTGTGGAACTGCTGTCTGAAGACAATGGCAAGTTTATTGTGCTTAGTGTACAGCTACTTTCAGGTTTTTTCAAGTTATCCAAGTCAAATTGTGTTGCAGTTTTGATTTTTAAGGTAAGATTTGGATCAGGGTATATACGGAAGTAAGAAAAATGAAAAGTGATTTACCACAAGGCAGCTGCACAAAATGTATTCAAGTATCAAAACGGGGTTGAAGGTTTTGTTAAAACTTTGTGAATTGCTAAAATGAAGGTTTAGAAACTACTATGAATATTCCTGCATGTTGCCCTTTCAATATCCATCCAGTTTAAATAATTTTAGCACTACAGGTGCCAATGCAAGATGTAGTGCAATGGTATAATCAGTTCATCTGAGGCTCTGCAGACTGACTGTGCACAAAGGTTGTAATCAGCTGATAAAACCACGGGGCACTAAAACTGGGCGCCAGTAATCTTGCTAGGGTGCTATATTTACTTAGTCTATCTTGGTAGCGATTTGTAAGAGGTTTAAAGTAGCTCTCGAAGGCAGAGTTGGTGTTTGAATGATCATTGTTTGGAAGCAAGAATCAGCATTTGGATGAATAAATACTGAGAAAAGTTACCTGGTATGTTTGATGCAATGGGTGCTGCTGGATCAGCAGATGACATTAATGCTATGGAAATTCACCACTGGTACACAAAATTTATGAAGGAGTGCCCATCTGGACAACTTTGTCTACATGAATTTAAACATGTCCTGGATCTACACGGACTTACTCCGGAAGCTAACAGCTATGTTGAACAAGTATTTCACACATTTGACATGAATAAGGTAAGAATTAATTTTTGACTTCCTGGCTTTCTTGCGGCTGTATCATTTGATGAACTCAGCAACATGTCTCAGAGAGCTGGCAATGCTCCCTACTCAGAAATAATGGAAGTGATTCACAGGTGATGCAGTAGAAAATTATGAGCAGATAAACATGAGTGGCAGGCAAACAATTTTGAATGCTCTGTTCCCGGTACATTTTGCCAGTTTGAAAGTTGCATAGTTATTCTCATACATGCTGATTGTTTCTCATCTTTGGAAGCGAGATTTTTATTATTATTTCCAGTGTGCATTAATAATTGAAATTTTTATTTATGTAACTGCTTGAAAAATCTTTCTAAGGTAGTTAGTGTTTGGTTGGACTCATAGGTATTAATGTTTTAAGATTATAGGACACAATGTGATTATACTATACGTAGACACAATGTGATTTCTTCTGTTGCTGGATTCATTCTGAGCACCTTCTGCAGCTTAATTCAATCCCCCTTTTCCAGACACTTCTGTCTGCTTTAGATCCATCATCCCAATTTTACCGCTTAACATTCTAGGTCATCCTGAAGATACATCCAGCAGCTGTTACCTGCATTGCCATCTTACTTTCTTCACAGTCGGTGTTCCTACAGGTTCTTTCTAGCCACAAGACTCACCCACAAGACTGTGCCTTGTTTTTTACCCCTTAAGCCAAAGTAACGCTTTCTATCAAGTGCTACTAAGGAAGTGAAGAGTCATCTGTAATTCCTACAAAAGCATTTGTCCTTGACTGAAATAAGGTTTAGGCTGAATTGTCAATACTACGAACTCAGCTGTCAGATAATAGAACAGATAAGCCCACCATGACATAAAAAAATTTTTTAAAAAAATAATAAAGCATTAGTGTTCTCTACCCACATAATTTATCTAAAAGAGTTCAGAGATGTTAAAGAAAATGTGTTGTTACACTACACATATTACCTTATTGACAGGTTAAAACTGGTCCAAATAGTAGCCAAAACTACTCCAGACAGTTTCTAGTTCCAGAAATGGCCTTTCTGTTCTTCATTATGGAAATAATTATATTTGTTTCAGAAAATGCTGAGAGTATAGGGTACCTCATGTCCTCTTACATCCAACATTAAATTTCTTGTATAGTGCCCAGCAGACTAAGAATTCCCAGAGTCAGTACCTCTCTTACACTGTTTTCTTGTTATACGTATTTCCACACACACCTTCACCTCCAATTCAGCTTGATTTTTTGGATTTATGTGATTCTTTCTTGCATAATCTTCAAGGACTTTTCCTACAAAATCAGGCTCATTGCATGCTCTTTTCTTCCCCCCACCAATTACCAGATGGTTAAATGTACTGGAATTTGATTAAGTAGCATCACCTAACTCAATAAACGTGCTAATTACAGATCATGAGCAAACTTCCAGTCCAAACTTCCAGACATGGAATCTGACTGGCAGAAATTGTCAACTTGCTGTGTTCTTTTCAATTAATAAATCAATGTGCTAAGTTCCCCAGAAAAGTTTTATCCATGCTAACCTTGGGCAACACCCTTGTACACTGTCTGAGCTCATCTGGGAGCTTTTCCAGTTCAGCTTTAAAGCGTGCTGTAAAAAGCCCTCGACACTCCAGTGCTCTTGAAAATTATTCAGAAATACTTAAAAAATTTATTTTAGACAAATAGTTTCAAAGCAGCTACTGACTTGAGGACACTTCACCAAGTTGAGCCTGCAGCTGGTTTTAGTTATTTTTCAGAAAACTGGACCATGAAATAAACATTTCCTGAAATCAGGCTTCTGTCAGGAAGACAGCGAACCAGTGCAGGGCTGACCACAGGCACAGGGAAATTGAGGTCTTGCCAAGATGAGATAACCGAGGGTTTGGAGAGAGAGGAAGAAAGTAAGTAGCCTTCAAACCGTTTTGTGCCAACAGAAAAGCCTGGGAGAACTTGTCGCTACTGCTGATACTGGTCTCTATATTTGGAAAATATCTATTCTACTCAGCAAATAGTGCATCCAGTACAAACAGACAGCACAGAATAAACCAGATCGCAACTTTCAGGGCATGGTTGCTTTTCAGCTTGCCCCATTAAGCTTTCTCTACCATTTGTAGTCTTTGCAATACTATTTGAAATCAAAATTGTAACAGTTTTCTTCACTTGTTTATATTACTTGTTCATGTATACATTGAGAATGTACATATAAACTGTTTATTCTAACAGTTGACATGTTACAGTTGTGAAGAATACTTATTTAGTATTTAAGAGGTTATTTAAGAGTACCTTTCTGTAAGGAAAAAACATTTTGCAAGTGTAGGTAGTAGTTTCTATGAAGAGAAGCCTTAGATGCACCTGGGACTTGTCTCAACAGAGAAAGAGCTCCAAACCAAAAATGTGGTGAGCTTTTGGGGCCTTGGGGGTTTGGGTTTTGTTTTTTGTGGGTTTTTTTTAATGGGGCAGTGTCTTTTGGTTCATTGGCTTTTGACAAGTTACTAATTACAGGGCCCTTCTCCGACTACAAGTAGCTTAGCACCCAGGGAGCAGTTTGCTCAACTTCTCTGATGAATATTAAGATGTATGCCTTAAATTTTTCAGGTTATATACACATCAGAGTTTGAATCTTACTACCAATCAATCTCTCATCCCCTTCTGCAATTTCTCCACAACTTTTTAATCAACTGGCATGTTTCAACCCCACTTCAAAGAGTAGACATTTCGGTTTATTAGTTCCTAATGTTTTCATAACATTTGGCAGCTGGGTAGCAGGGACACACCCAGAATGAATGCCCCACTCAAAATTCAGCTTTTATTCCTTGCTTAAGGCAACATTTGGCTGGCAAAGTGATCAGGCAATTGTTTTCGTTTGTCTGGTGAGGATATAGGGAGGAGCTGGAGTACCAGGATGTGAGGATTTAGGGGACAAAAGACATAGTTTGTGCTAATCTAGGCTTTTGTTTTTCTGTTCCCAGAAGGACTTGTTTAATTAATGTTATGTTTTAGACAGAAAAAGATGTTTCAAATTTTTATCTGTCTGGAAGTCTTCCCACTATTTTAATGAAATTTAACAATGCTTTGGCCTTTAGGGCTTCATAAAATCCACTATAAAACCGCTTATGCTAGGCTTATAACCTCATTATTTAATAATGAGCTCCCACTAAATATCTGATATTCGTTTCCAGTTTTGCAAGATATTGTAACAATCCTCCATTAGCTACTGCAATCTGAGGCATAGATTTTATTGTGTATTTTCTTAATTGAGCTGTTGCTTAGCTATAGCAATAGGACCAGGCAAAGTTATTTAGAAGGCAGAACAGGAATGGCACAAGATTGTATAGTCTATATCCATTTGTAGATGGAAATAATATGAAGAATGTGGCATTTACTCCCAGATAAAAGGCTGGCAAGTTTTAATCTTTGTCCAATCTTTTGTATAATTTAGTGACTGGAAAGGCTTAAACACTTAGAGAAATGAATCAAGTGAACCAGAATATTTTACCTGAATTACCTTTTTCCTTTTTAATAATAGAAAAAAAATTATTTTTAATGAAATGGCAACAGTATAACTACATGATTCAGGTACAACACATAGCATCTAGATAAGCTGTAGCTCAGTTTTTTTCTTCTCTTGCCTTGAATAAAGTCTTGCTAAAGCCTCACTGAAAAGCCTGTGGCAAACATGAACCAGGACCTCTCAAGCCACATGCCAGGATTTCATAAGCTTCCCCTCTGGGATTCACACTGTGTCTGTTTAGTTTGATATGATGTGTATATTTATCTGTTGTAATTTATGTTGCCTGTGAAGTCATTCTCTTGGGCTTCAGGCTGGCTTAGGGGACTGGTTTACGTAAGAAGAAGAATGAGCTGTTGGCATACCAGCTTGCCAAGAGTAACCCATTTGGGATTTTTATGTCTTGGCACTGGCTTTCTCAGTAACAGTATCCTCATATTGTTCTTGATCATTCTGGCTACATCGACACTCCTAACGAGCATGGCTTATGTGCAGTGCAATCAAAAAAGCATCTGTCTTCTGGATTCTGGTCTTAATACAAAAATCCAGCTCAAGACTCCTTTCGATGCTTAGCAGAGACTAAGGATATTATTTCAAGATGAGTCAGCTCTTTTCAAGGTAGATGCGCCAAGTCTCTCTGGCCTGCCTTATACATCAATGGGATAACAACCTATTTGATTTAGTTCGTGGAAACTAACTATTTCTTAACAGAATAAACAGACTGTGAAAAAAACTACACTTAAAGCAAGGTTCTGAAGTGACGTAACATGTAGAGATGTAAAAAGTCATTATCATTCAGACTGTCTTGCCCACAGCAGTGCAATTATATTTTGAAGTTGAAAATTGCAAGGTTAGTTTTCTTTTGTTTTCTTCCCCACCCCTCTACTCCCTTCCAAATTCTGTGTGTTATTTTTCTTCTGCTGGAGAATCAGATTTTGTCTGCTGCCATGATGGTAAAAATCGTTGCCAGATCTTTGATGTTAGTGGATGAGGAAAAGAATGTGGGATCTAATTTCTTGCAGCATGCATTTGGCATTTAGGAAGTGAGATTCCAAGCAAACAGACTTTGGTGTCTGCAAGCTTCTCCCTGAACTTGAAATTGCTCAAGGTGCCTCCATCAGCTTCCAGCTTCTATGATACTGAAAGTGCTATGCTTTAAATATTCAAATTTCTATCTCTGTATTATCTGAAAACCCATCACTGACACTGTGAACAGAACACGTGTGTTAAGTGGATTATGCAAATGAAGCAATATGATTACTTTTTGGTGCCTCCCCACGCTCTTACTGTTTCAGAATTATATACATAAGGACACGTTCCTAGTTCTTTTTAACCTTAGGATTATATGAAAAGTGCTTATCCTGTGCTTAGTTTAGATGGGATGTTAAATCAAAGTATGTACTTTAAATTGTACAGTCATGAAGAATCTGTTCTCAGTAAAAAGTCCCCTTCTTGAATTTCACTAGCTCCAATTTATATCCTTTCTTCAGGTTCTGTTGTGTGAATTTCAGCACTGTTTGTATTTAAATAACCTGATATTTTCTGTGAGAGATTATCAGAACATTTGTTTTCAATGCTAATGATACTGTATGGTCTGTTTGTTCATCATTTTCCTTCAGCTGGATGAATACTTACTGGCATACTAGTATTTTGCAGGATTTATGATTCTTCCTTTTTTCCAAGGGGTTGAATGCAAAGTCCTCCAAGCAAAGCACAGCAACACCATTTCACAGTTTGGGAAGCATTCAAATTCATCTTACTGCATTTTTAGGGCAAATTTTAAGTGTAGCAAGAGTGCCAAGGCTGCAAACCTGACACAGGCTCTTATAAACATGAGCGCTAATGTCATGTTTTGTGTTCAAGAGAATCCCTGCAAAACCAGGTTGAGCCCTGAGAACGTTACATTCACTCCAGACTGAGGAGGACCCACCTATTGATAAGCTCTTCAAAAATTTACTAAGTGAGGTTGTTTTCTTGTAGGTGGGGCTAGATGAGAGTCTTAAAACCCTCATGTTCTCCTTTTCACTAATGGAAGCTTGTGTGAATATTTTTGCCTGCCCTCTCCATTTTATAAATTACTTCCCCTGACATTTCCAAAGCAAGATGGAAATAAACGTTCAAGGAGTGGAAGGAGGAAACAGTGTCTCATCCCTTCCTTGTACGTTAATTGAAAACCTGGTGCAACTGAAATGCAAGTTGCAGAGAAAAAGTGTTGAAAAGATAGTTAAAATCTTACTGAGAGATTCATTCTCCATCAGAAACAGCGCTGATACTTGGACAAAAGCAACACAGGAGAAAAAATGTGGTTTTTTGCTTGGCTGCAGTGGGAGGGAGAGGAGGCTGGCAGTGGCAGCCACAAGACCCAGCCCCTCAGGGTGTCTCTCTGCAGGGCCTGTCACTCCACTGGCCAAGAAAAGCACTTGAACAGGGATTACTAGACAGATATATCTTTAGCGACCACAACCAGCCCTTGTCTTTCGAAGTCAGGCCACTAGGAGATGCTCAGTGTCTGCTCAGTTTGGGAAAGACTTCAGGCACCCAGAAAGGAAACGTCTCCAGTCAAAAACACGGTACCTAATTAGGGAAGACAGCCTCGCCTTTTAATTAAATGTTTGCTGATGACTCTATTGGCTTGGGTTTCCCTTTTCCAAAGTGGAATTGGATTTGATTGTTAGTGGGGGG
>VZRE01011750.1:166044-417933 GCA_013396775.1 Cephalopterus ornatus
GGGGGGGGAAGGAAGAAAACAAAAAAAGGATGCTTTAATTTCAATATTTATTCCAAATAGCTGTGCTGTGGTAAGCAGATAAAAACAGGAAGCTGGGATTTAGAGTTGTCTAAGGATCTATGTGTAACATTATTAAGTGGAAAAATCCAATTTGTCTAAGGTGAAATCCTTCATGAAAACAGCCTGTGGCATCAAAATGTTGTTAAGGCAGGGTCAATTTGGAGATATTGCCCTCAACATGAAGATTTTTGGGGACCCCTCCTTCAGTTTATCAGTACGCAAAAGCTCAGGGATTTCTTTTCTTCTTATTTCTTCTAGCTGAAGCCAGGACATTTCGTTGACCTTTCAGATCTTCCCTGCGTGGGAGACCTCTTTCCCTTCATTTCTAATAAGACCACTGAAAAGTAACATTTTAACAGTGGAATGCTACTCTCACTCGCAGTTTCTGATCTCCACCTGGCAAGGGGCAGCCCAAGCTCTTGCCAATCATGAGTTCAGGAAAATCGGTGAATTTGCAATAGCTACAGAAACGAAGTATTCCTGACTTTTATTCCTGTCAAAGGAGGATGCATCTCTCTGGCAACTAGAAACCTTGATGAACAGCTTCAGCAGTGGGCCTTCATTGTGTTAAGTATTGAACTCCAAATGAAAAATGTAAAGTTGGTATCTCAGAGCTCTTCCCATAATCATTAAAACTAAAACAACTGCACTACAAATGTTTCTGTGGGAAGTATGACTTGTTATTTCATTATACATGCTCTGCTCGTTATTTACAGATAGTGCTGCATATGTGGCTAACAACACCCACAAAATCACGTCTGTAATTGGCTTAATGACCAAAAAAAAAAATCTTAAAGTAGATTGTTCACAACTAAAATAAGCACAGTTGACTATCTCATCACCAGGACATATGTCATTGAGCTAGATTCATAATTCCCATGTCATGAATAATCAAGCAGTAGTACAAAAAGAAATCAGATATAATAGGCTCCTATAGATATATTTTTTAATGGTCACTGCTTTTTTTTTTTTGGTTTAAAATCCATACACAAACTCAAAGAGTTCATTGTTTGTGGAACCATAGAAGCAGACACACAAGGAATGTGGCTGTGAATTTGCAAAGTTGTGCCAGTGCTTGATCAGTGTTTTCAATGAGAGAATAATTAAGCAGTTGTGTGTCCCACAATGGTGCCAGGGTTGAAACACCACAGAAAGTAGTGATGGTCTCTCTTTTCCCCATCCTCATGCTTGAGTTAGCAAGAATTTGGTGAGTCCTCTCACCTCAGGCAGACAGATTAAGGATGGTGTACTACCACAAATTTGCCTCACTGGGGCCAAAGCTTTCTGGTATACGAGGGTGAGGAAAACAATCCTTAAAAGGAAGCTACATTCTGATGAAGATAGAAGGAAAGGCCAGCTTGGTCCTCCTCCTTTTGTGACATGCATAGGAGAAGAAATGTGGAATTGAGAAGCTAAACACTCATTTTAATAGTTAGAAAGCTGTAGAGTGATCCATAGGGTGAAGATGGTGATTGTTGGGACCTCACAGTTTGGGTCTTAAACAAAATCCCAAACAACAAAAAAATCACAAAAACCCCAAACTATTAAAGCCTTCATAGGTAAATTTTCTGACTAGGATAGGCCATTCCAGTTCTTCCTGGAGGATAACCTCCTCTTTCCACAGTTTTTTATCTTGTCCAGATGACTCTTTCTCTTGGACTGCTTAGGCAGTCCCTCTGAAAACACCTCACTCAGGTCTGCCTTAGCTGGGAGGTAGGCTGCATCTACCTTAAGAGACATAAACAGACTCTGAAGTTGGCTAGAGATAATGAGTAGCCGTGTGCCTGTGGGCAGCTGGCAAGGTAGTTAATAGAGGGAGATGGAAGGAAACTGTGCTCTAAAGCCAGTTGGCTAGTCAGGGACATAGGAATGCTTTCTCTGGTCCTGCCCACACAGCTCCCCTCTGCACCTGAAATGAGCAGTGCCAGATCTCCATATACGCTCAGCACCGGTAGGATCCAGCATCTGATTGCAATGGAGTTCTGGGAAGAAAGGGAATGGAGAAAGAGAGAAATGGGGCAAAGTCCAGAACCGTGACCTGAGTCACAGAGGAGAGAGAAATGGCATTTTTTCAGAGCAAACAGAAATTACCGAGGAAGGAAAAAGGAAGTGGGGCTGGACTGAGCTGGAACAGATGCAAAAAGTTAATTGCAAAGGTAACACAAATTTAGATAAAAACCTGTGGATTAGCTTTTTATGCAAATGCATTTAAAACTTGGCACTTCAAGCACCACCAGCTCTTTTTTTTGTCTTACATTTCAAGCAGTAGCATTCAGCTGAATCTATCAGAGTGGAAAGATGTGTGACCTCCTTGTTTCACAACACAGAGATGTAGTATCTGCTGCCTACAGCCGAGTTACTTCTGTTTTCACAATACCCAAGAGAAAGAGAATGTCATCATTGTTATTTTATTTTTCTGCTTTTTTATGTATCAAGGTAGTTCCTGATCACCCTGCTGGGAAGCTTTGTTTTGTTGTGATGTGCTTTTTGAAAAAGGCTCAACTTCTGTTTTCAAACTCTATCGAAAGACTACCTTTTTTCCTTGTAAAGAAATCTGAATTACATCATCCCTTCCAAAACTGATATATTTTATACCATTATCAGAGCAGAACTAAGAAATGTGAATTTTTTTTTCTCATGGTTCCCTACAGAGACAGTTTTGCTCTACCTGCTGTGTGCATTTCCTGTGTGCCCGTGTTCTTGCAGTTTAGCAACAGTCTGTCCCTAAAGCAGCAATCTTTATTATGGGACTGTCATTTTCAGTGCAAGTGCATGGTCCCGCTGTTGCCTGTTTGTATCTTTTTCTTAATTCCCAAAATATTGTACAGACTCCAGAAAGCTTCTTTTCCCCTCAACAGATACTGTAATTTTATCTTCATCTTTTAGAATCAATTTAGTTTGGTACAGATGGTTCATTGGGAATTGCTTCACCGGGCTTCCTATACACAAACTAGTCTCTATATCCATTGTTTCAGCATTCTGTGAAATTTTGCTATATTAATTTATTCAGTTCAGCTCCACATCGTTATCAATTTTTCTATTTTTATTTATAAAAGTAGAAATGCTCCAATGCCTTTGGCTTCTGGAACAAGTGATTTCTGTAGAATTTCTGCTATCTCAGCACGTGCTTTGTCTGCGAGTTTATCAAGTGCTGTCAAACTATGCAGCAGGTTATAAATTTTAGTCTTTTTGTGCTCCATAAAACTCACCTTTCTTTTTATGTCAGCTGTTATATCAGCTATTATATACTGTTCTAGTCCCCTACTAGAGGTGGGGGATGCTGTGAGACTGAACTATAAATCAGATCATTTTCTACCCAGGCAGTTTTGCTATCTTTCATGTATTTTAGTTATTCTTATTAAGCTAAAACGATTCTGAAAACAGGTATTACTTTAAAAGCATTCAAACTTTAAATTAACATTCTCTTATAAGTCTTTTACCGGTATCAACAAAATCTGACGAAAATCCAACTTCTAAGGCCCTGTCTTTAAGGCAGCACAGCAATCTTTCATGTGCCTCACTCACCATGAGTACACTTTCCCAAGACTTGCTACTTGGAAGCAACTAGAAGGAGCGTGTGGGGGTTTTTCAGGGGGAGAAAAGAGAAGGAAGGGGAGAGGGATCAGTATATGTGAGCAGCTCCCAAGTTCCCTATGCCTAAGTGGAATCCTGTGAATAGCATTTGCACAAGATCATGGGAAGAGATGAGAGAGATTTGCCCAAGTGAAAGAGGTGAAAGATAAAAGATGACTAGCACTGGGTGAGTTACTGACATACTCGTATCATGTTGCTGGTACCCCGTCATCTTGATGGATTTAGCAGGAGAGTAATATTGATAACACATTGATGTTTTGGTTGTTGCTATGTAGTGTTTATCCTAAGTAAAGGACTTTTCAGTGTCTTGTGCTCTGCCAGTGAGGAGGTACACAACAAGCTGGGAGGAAGCATAGGCAGGACAGTTGACCCAAACTGGCCAAAGGGATATTCCATACCATAGAATGTCATGCTCAGTATGTAAACTAAGGGGAGTTGGCTGGGAGGGCCCACTGCCACTCAGGGATGAGCTGGACATTGGTCAGTGGGTGGAGAGCTAATGTATTGTACATCACTTGGTTTTTTGGGGGGTTATTCCTTTCTTGCATTATTATTATCGTTATTCACTTTATTTTAGTTCAATTATTAAAATCTTCTTAACCCACAAGTTTAACCTTTTTTTTTCCTATTTTCCTCCCTATCCCACCAGGAGTGGGGACAGGAGTGAGAGTGAGAGCACAGCTGCCTAGCACTTAGTTGCCAGCTGGGCTTAAACCGCACTACCTGTCTTTCTCTGGTGTTTGACACAATGACTGGTTATTTCTTTAAGAGCAGGCAGGGCATGATGACTGAAGAGAAAAATTCAGGATTGTAGTCAGACTGTGCATCCTTAAGAGGTTTGTCTGCTTGTTTCCTTTCCCCTCCCTTGTCCTCACATCCTGTTAATTCACCCTCGCTGCTGAAGACGGCACTCTTCTGCAGAAAAGATGCCTGTTTTCACTCTCCCTCAGTCACTGGGGTCAAGCAGCAGCTCTAGGGCTGGCACGTGGTCTCTGGGGGAAAGGCAACACTCCAGCTACCCAGTTTACTCTGTTTTTTGCCTATTGAACCAGTCAGTGTCTATATCTTTCTGTTTGATCCTCAGAAGTTCATGGGCACCTGAGAAGCGTTCAAGCTTTCTTACTTGTCTGCCACATTTTGAAGTATATGATATTAAACTTAATGAAGTCCTTGTGGAGAGAGCTGTAGCACAGACCACTAAAGAGTATGGGAGTCCTTCTCAAAAACTGACCTGATCCTATAAGATATTGATTGTTCTCTGGCTGAAGTCAGGCTGGAGGACGTTTTCCCTGGGCACTCACCACCTCACAGGACTGTGCTCTTTAACTCCACTGTGTGACTGTAAATGAAAAGGATGTGTGGCAGTGTCTTTTTTCTGCATCACTAACATCCTATATTTTTACACTGGTATTTATAGCTCCAAATTTCTTTGTCCTGTAGTAATACTCCTGAGCCACTCTTATCCTTGTATAAAAGCTAATCAGTACAGAAGTACTACTGATACTTAACCCCTTCCCTGAACTTACAGAGGAAGAAGGAACTCAGCTCCTGAAAGCTGTAAAATAAAAAGCAGGACTATAGCACTGACCAATAGCAAAGAAACCTTATTTAATTCACGTATCAGACTAAGTTGATTGTTGTTAAAGAAGTTACAGTAAAAGATTTCTCTTCCACTCAGCTTCTGCCATGAGGCTAGTGACCAAAATTGTGTGTTATATCTAGGAACCCATGCTTAGAGGGAGGAAATAGGGTGCAATTGCACGTAAATACCAGATACCACACAGCATATTTATGATAAAAAGTAACTCAGAAGGAGTTCAAAGGGCTCAATTTTTGGAAAGGCTTGATCTGCTTACAACAAAGATGTAATAATGGGCATTTCTGTTTGCACTCTCAACCTTTTTCATCCTTATTTACAGCAAAAATGATAGCTATTCCTTACAGGCAGTCTAGGATTAGACTCTTATGTATTGCTAATTGTTTGTATACAATTCAAAATCAATCACTTTTAGGATCTCCTCATTTTTCTTTTCATAACATGCATGTTTGTAGAGAGTGGTGATCTACAATTAGAGCATGGTGGTCTTTGCTTCTACTGGAGCCAGATTGTAAAATCCCATCTATTTTGGAACTGGGCATTAAAGGTAATCTCTCACAAGTACCAATAGGCGCTAAATAAAAATAGAAACTTATCGATGTAAGATGTTTAACGTGGCCATTTAAAAGCTGTATTAGCCTGAGTTGTGGTCATAAGCAAGACTGAACCTGAGAGATAGAAATGTGAATAGAGACAGTTTCTCTGTGATAACATGGGCGCCCAAGAATCAATACCAAAAGATGCCCCTGCTCAGATGCACCATTATTACAGCAAATTTATGAGAGAATGTCCATCTGGGATGCTTAGTCTGCATGAATTCAAGAGACTTTTGGATCTTCCAGGGCTGGATTCACAGGGAGATCTATACATTAAACGGGTGTTTGAGATCTTTGATCTGAACCACGTAAGCCACCTTTTCCGTATTTATTTTTTATCTCATGCTGATTGCTTTGTTTGTGACTTGTGGCCTGCAGGGTCTTCTTTGTGCTCTGCTCCCAAAACTGCTATTGTGGACAGGGTTGTCATTATGATATAGTAGAGGTGAAGAAGTGGGACTGTGCTCTGGGGGCTTGGAGTAGGACTTTTGTTAGTACTTTCCAGGGGCACTTAAAAAATGTTAAGAAACAATTCTGAAAATCAGATGTAATTTCCAGCTCACTGGTTATTCTTCTGTCCATTGCTTATCCTGTACTTGTATGCAAGCATATGAAAACATTGTTATGCTCAAAGTTACTAGGTTCTTACGACAATGTTAGACAGAGGGGAAATATAGTCTGCACTTAGCCAAAGATGAAGTGCAATGTAGATAAATGGATTTTCTCAAAGTACTGTTCTGAACCTGTGGCAGAGAGGAAAATGTAACTCAGATGAGGCGATCACACACAGTGTACAAATTACAAAACAAAACAGACATTTAGAAACAACCATCATCGATCAAACACTTTTCAAGTACAGGGCTGTGATGCTTTTTATTTAATTAAGCTGGGAATAAAATGGCAAAGCCCAGCTTCTCAGGGCAGGAAAAAGGAATGGTTTATCTTGTTGATGGGGTAAAATACGATGATCTCCTTATTGCATACATTCACTTTTTGTCCTATAACCTTTCTACAGCTTTTTCTCCTCCCCAGGACCTTTGGCAAAAATGTAGACTTTGATCCTGAAAAATGCTTTTTAGTTAAGTACATATGAAGCGTGGTCAATGGATGGCTGACTGGGAGTATCACACGGTGGGCTCTGAAATGGCAGCTATGATAGTACGAAGGGGACGATATCCTTCCGTGACATTATGTAGAACATTTATGCACTGTGCAGTATTAAGTAGATGATAATCTTTCTTCTCCAAGCCACAGACGTTAATGGATGTAAGTGGTTGCAAGCACAGCGCACAAATTCAGAAATAATTTGGACATTCGAGTTTTTGCTTACATTCAGTTCCTTCAGTACTATAACAACTTCTCTGGTTTGTAGATCAAAATTTTGTTTCCTTTGCTACTGTATTCTTGTCTGGTTTTTGCTTTCTGATAAAGGGGTCATTATTCCAGTGAGTGGCAAAGTATACAAAATTTCTTGATAGAAATTATTTCCTTCCTCTTAATAATACCCTTTATATAGAAGTGCTGTTATAGTTAGGCAGCTACCATAGGCACAGTCACAGAATATTCTGAACAAACTTGAACCTTCTCCCATGCTTCCCCTAACTGACTTTTTGTAGATATATGAGCTGGTCTTTTTCCTTTTCTGACCACGGTTCAATAGTGAGGGTTTACGGTTTAAAATTGTTATGATTTTTATTGCTTAAGCTTATCATAAAAGCATATAGTTTAGGAACTAGTTTATGGTTGATCTAAATCTAAAAAAACTCATACTGGAAAATTTGAGTCATTTAATATGGTCTTCTACTCTCAGCATAAAAGATTATTTTCTCATCTAGGCTTCTGTTTTCTCAAAATAGGAATCTGCTCAGAAAGCTTTGCCATATAGGGTTAGCCCTGAGATTAATCTTCAGTTCCAGTTATAGCAGCCTAATACCTCTTGAGTTGAGCTGGGGACATCCATGCTTGGAGGTATTCTATCACAGAATAAAATGATAAAACACTCATGGAAAGGTGCACAGACTTTCTCCTCTGTGTTTCATGTGTGCCCAGTTAAAAACCTCTAGCATGTAAGGTGTAGAATATTAGCATGCATCGTGGAATGCCAGTGGGACTGTGGCAAGGGGAGGTAATTACAGTTGTGAATTGCATTTCACCTCCTCATTAGCCTTCCTGTTTGCAGCTGAAGCCTGTTACAGACACCCTTCTCCTTCTTAGGATTGTTATTTAAAAAGAAAACAACTTCCCAGTAAACTGAAAATAGTTAAAAAGGAATTATGGTAGCATGGTAAGTTTTTTTGACAATTTTTGATAGACTGAAAGACCAGTCAAAACTTGCTTCACTCAAGTCATCCAGACAGGAATCCAGTTGCAAGCCAAGCCTTATCATTCCTATTATTGCTTTAGATTGGAGATTTCCCCGCTCACGGAAATTACTATGGCCAGTGGACGTATGACAGGGAAGGGTGCATCTTCACAGAGCAATTCAATGCCATGCAGAAATTGAGGTCAGCTCTGGTCTTGGCAGCAGGCAGACCATGTAAGCTCAATGATCTACCATGCCAAAATGCTGCTGGGGCTGTATGGCTTCTTGAACTCAGCTCCTGTGCTTATATGTGCCAGAGCATGGGACTGTACAGGGAATCACACCTCTGGCTCAACGGAGTGCACTTGTTCAATGTACAAAGGCTGTTTCCAGGTTAGGGACAAAGGCAATGCCCTAAAAGCTTTCTTCTCAGGGAGGTACTAAATAAATGCTAACCATTTCTGGTGTGTCTCTTGTGCAGACCACCAGCAGATAAGTAATTAAATGACCTTATACACCAAGTACACAGATATCTTCAATTTTTTTGATATTTCTTAAAAACAAGGGCTATATGTGAAGACTTTTCAGCCCTTATTTGACCTCTGGGGGATGCTTTGCTAATCATTAAACAAACAAACAAGCAAATATGCTAACAAAGTTTGAAAGTTGTTTTTTTCATCATTCTTAGTGTCACTGAAAAATAAAGATGCTGAATGTTCAGAACTGTAATTGCAAAGTTAACTTTCCTGGAGATTATCACAAGGAGTGCAGGAGGTAGCATTTCAGCAAATGTTTTTATTGATGACTCATACATTAATACTTGTAAGCATTATTTATATAATGACATTGGCAGTATAATAAATGGTAGGTTTATCTTCTGCCACAGCTTTCCAATGAAAACTTTCCCAAATAATGTGTTTATTAAAATACAGGTGCATCCAAATTAATTTTTTAAAGGACCCCCTTTATTAGATTTTAAAAGAGTCCCTCTTTAGGGAAAAATTATCTCAGTCTTCTTTACCCTCAAGCTGTTTACAATACAAAAATGATAAATCTGCAAGCACATACAAATAAATTCAATTCTTCCTACTTTTTTTATTACCTCTCCATCTCAGTCCACACATAATGGCATGCAGTCCTGGTTTGTGCATCCTACTGATGAATTTTAGAGGGGAAACAGTTATGTTTATCTAAAATACCTCAGCAGTTGCCAAATATACTGATGTATATTTGAGTTTCCGTGAGGATATGTATCCTATTTCAGAGCGATTATATATCTGTCAAAATGAGGTTCCATCGATGTTAAAGGAGAAAACATATCTAGGAAAATAATGTCTGGTGTATCCATAATATAACTGGAAGTGTTAGTTGCTCTTAAGCAGAACTAAGGAAAAATCCTATAGTCAGCACTGCTACTATTTAACACTTATTCTAAAATATCTTCTTTCTTTAAATCAGAAACCCAGATCACTGTCATTCAGTCTCACTGGCTTGCAGATAGGTTTTGCCACCACTAAAAATAAAAACTGAGTACTGTGATAATTGATTGATTGTGTTCTTATTGACCTGTGAAGGACAAAATTTGCATAGCCATTTAATGTGAAGATACATACTGAAAATGGGATGCTGCTATTGTAGTTCTCTTACTGCTTCTTTTCTCATTAATTGAAACTACCTACAGGAATATCTGCCAGTTGCTTTGTAAGAAAATCGGATTTTAAAAGGTAGGATTACTGTGAAGAGCAAAGAAGATTAATAGGTATGTGGCACTGAAGGAATATTATGCAAGTTCAAGGATTTTCTGTTAACGTTTATAAAGCATTGGACAGACCACAAACACAATTTTTTGCTACACTTCTTATGCAGAGATAAAGTCGGTAGATGCACAAAAATGGACACTCCCTAGCAGTTTTAGTAATCTTTAGATAAGGCACCAATTGATGTCAATCTTTAATCATTTTTCTCGCTTGTGCTTTTCATTTAAAATTTAAAGTAGTCCTCTGATAAAATAGAGTTCATCTGACATAATTATGCAGATTAGAATGATAAAAAAATATTTTAAAAGGAATCAATTTTAAAATATAAATTTTAAAAGGGCTGTTTGATGTAGAACAGATAATAAGGAAAGCAAAAATGTGTCACTTCAATAGAATTTTGTTGTGTGTCAAAATGACTCCATCACAATGTAAACTAAATCTCAGGCTATCTCTTTTTTTTCCTGAAGAATAATTGTTTCCCTTCACTCCTTGTACTTTGCACAATCCTGACAAGTATTGGGAGGTAGATCACCTTTCCATTTTTTTTTTAACCTAGCTCCTTCCCCACTGTCCTGCTGTATCTTTATAGTTCAGATTTTCATGTAGACTTTTCATCCCCTGATTTTGTGTTCTGGATATAAATAGTTGTTACCTTCTTTCGTTATTGGGACATGAATGTGATTAGCCAAGTGCATCTTCTTTGGTAGTGTAGTAGAAGGACATGAGTATCACTTGGCCACAAAATTCTCTGTGAAAGCAGTGGTTGTGCCTCATATTCCATGAAAAGCATGCAGGTGTTCGCAGATACACGTACTATATCTCAGAGGTGTTTTGTCAATTATTGTAACTTATTCTTCACTTGACTTTCAGTTGTTTTCTCCCTTCACTTTTTTCCCCTTTTTAAGAATTGTGAGAGACAGAGGAATATTATTTTCACCTATATGAGGCAATTAGTCTAGAGATTCTAGTGAAGACTTTATTTTGCTAAAGATTGACATGGCCCAACTTTGCAAGGGTAACCTGGCACTATGTGTTAGCTGCCTTCCACATATTCACAGAAGGTAGGAAGACTCCTTAAAGGATGAAATAAAATGAGTGCTGGTGAGCAGTGCTTCAGAAACTACCTAGAATCTAAATCTTAAAGTGTTTCCACCTCTTGTGGGATCAACTGTAATGGCTTAGGGCGTCTTTGATAACTCTACTTTGCTAGAAAATATTATCTTCAGTTGGACTTCCTTTCTCAGATTGTCTTGCTCTGATGTGTCCTCAAAACCAGGAATTGTTGCTTTGATATGAATTTTCAGGCTATCTAAGGAACTGCTTAGCTTGTTGGCTGCATCCTTGTATGTTTGCAGACATAACCCAAGTTGATACAATAAAATTGGGTGCAATAGTTAACAGTTATGCAAAGCAGGAAGAGTAAGGATGATAATCAGAGAAATATTTTCCAGACTTTCCTGAACAGTTTTTCCTCGTTTGTATCCTAAGTCACTGAACAGTTGGGCAAAAATAAGTTCAGCAACACCCATAACTTTAGGTATGTCTTCAGCCTGAAATGACTCCCTGGACACTTTCTTAGCTTACTGTAACCAGCCAGTTTAACCAAGGCAATAACTTTGCAGCAGCAGCATCTGCATTATACACAACACTCTGAGGCCAAGAGCCACATAAGTTGATCTTGTGTCAAGGCAGGCTATGTTTTACATTATTCCTTTTCCTTAATTTGAATCCTTTTTCACTCTTGTAATTGCCTCCAATAAGTCTCCACAACAAGAACTGCTTAAAAAAATTATTTTCTTTTCATGACAGTCATAGCTATTACATTGTAGTCACCAATAAAAAAACTATGTCAAAAAATTAATCAGCTTCTAAACCAAGGGTCAGAAGAAAATAAGAATCTAGATATGTCATAGCCAGAAAGAATTGTTCTGTCAGAAGTAACAAAAAACTACAGCTCTTATTTTCTGAAATATTTGGACCTTTTGAAGGTGACATGTACAAATCCTTTTCCCATTAGTTTCAGGCACAGTCCAACAAAAGCAACAAAAACAACAAAGCCGAATAATTTGTTTCTCTTTAATCTGGAGTAATGTTGCATAAAATTATCTCAAATGTAAAGTAACTAGCCTGATTACTGTAAATGAGGAGGTTAAATTGTGCTTTGCTGTGTTCAAGGCAGTGTAGTTATATCATTTTTCTCAGCATGCTTAAGTGCCTTTGAAAGGTGCAAGTACCCTTTTCAAAAATTCTATGCAATAGGAACTATGTTCTGTAAATATTTCACCTGGTTCTATGATGCACTATTTATTTATAGATGGGTCTAAGGAATGTCTTTTTTCTTCTTCTGAAGTACCTCCTGCACTTTTTATGTTCAATTTTATATACTCTGTTTCTTTGTAAGGACTTCTCACAATTATTGGTGCAATTTCATAATCTTGATTTTGTTTCCTAGTGGTTTGGCACAGTACTCACTGCTCTGATAGTACAAACTTATGCTGTAATAATGTGTAATTACCAACTAAAAGCCCACCTTATCATTAAAATCATCACTTGCTTAATTTAAGTACAGTTGAATTCTTGGCTATAGGATTTGACACTATGTGTTTTGAGTTATGATCTAAAAGTTTTGGACCAGAGGTAAAAAATGCTCAATAGTGTCACAGCACCATCAAGCACTGAAGGCCAATTCTATGGGACATTAAAGTGATATCTGTCTCAGATTTCTACTACAGCATTGCACAATTTAGTGGCTTTTTCGTTTTGTTTTGGGGTTTTTTTGCACTTCAAAGAGATAATCTGAGTTTCCAAGAAATTTTACTCTTCAAAATCATAATTGCAAAATATTCAGATAGACAAGCCCTATTAAGTAACATTCCCATCAAATTTTCCTTGCATCGCACAGCCTTGACGTGTAGCTGGACTGGATTAGGTTACGAGGGGCGGCAGCTCTACTCACAGCGCACACCACGGAGTGTCCCCACCCCACTGAACAGCCCCTTCCTTGCCCTCTGTGCACAGCATGCCCAGGATCACTGCATCTGCCACAGAGGTTTGCTACCCTGGGGCAGTGGGTCCACCCACACTGCAGAGCGTGCCTGGGCCGAAGACATGGTTTGTGCATGGTGCAAAGCCAGACATACTCCATCCACCCCTGCTTTGGCAGCTGGCTGTTGGGGGTCCCCTTGCACAGTAGGACACAGCACCTGAGAGCTGCAGGTTAAGGAAGCCCAGCCCACAGGTCCTGTAGGAAGCTGTAATGCTGACTACGTTGCACGAGAGACCTAGAGAAAATGAAACATTGCCAAAAAGTACTGACAGTGACAATTTGGCACCTAGAGGTTTGGTCAAGTGATTCTTTGGCTTTACGTTTTTTTTATTTTAACATGGATTAAATCTGTATCATGTATATTTTTACTGAATGTCCTGCAGAAACAAATGTAGCAAAACTCAATGTGAGTCGGTATAGAAAGGGAGGAATGTTTAAAAGTAAACGTCATTGTCTACACAATCTCCTATTGAGCTCTGCTACATCTGTTCCTATACTCCCTGACTGTTTTTAAAACAAAAGAATGAGTTTAGAGTTGTTTCCTCCACAGTTACTCAGGGACAAAAATTATTCATCAAACTGAAGCAACTACACTTTTCTAACATGTTTCTTTGAAAATTTAATTTAAGTGTAAACAAATTAGCTTGTACTCTGCAGCTTTCGCTAAGCTTAAAAAGCATTTGGAGCATATTACTACCATTACCAGCTAACACTGTAATTTTGTCACTGTAATTTTATGAATAGGCAATGAAGATTAACTTTGTACAATTATTCATAATTATTTTTAAATATTACATGTTAAATTATGATGTATATAAAGGGGAAAGTAATTTTAATATGAAAAATTCAGGAATCTGCTTCTTTTATTTAAAGACATTTTAAGCATTTTTTAAAAGCACAACTATCTTTTTTTTCTATTTATTTCCTTATTAATTAAGAATAGAGCAGTAAGAGGTTTACATTTTCTTCTTTTTCCCCTTTATCATTTAAGTGTTTATTTGAAACATCAAAAATATGTAAACATGACTCACACATTTGTTGGTGACAATGTTGCTGGTGAGAAACTTCCTGCAGAAAAAAAGCAGCAGAAATTGAATTATGTGTTTCAACTAACTTTTTACTTCACTGAGGTCCTTTATCTGATAATACCAAGTAGTTTAGGCAATAAAAGTATATGTGTGTAACTTTTAGGAGTCTTCTTGCATACATCCCTTGAGATTCTAACAGCATTATATAAATGCACCTGACATAATCTGTCAAATAGAGCATCTTTGCTGCTAAAAGATATATGTGTGTTCGATGTACTTTTCCTGGAGGTTTGTCCTGTTACATTTTTGAGTTTGTCAAACAAGAAAAATTTGCTTGGATTATCAGCAAGAAATTTGCTGGAAAATGTGTTACCATGGTTATATATTTTTTGTGGGTTTTTTTCTCTTTTGCCTCCTGTTTTGTTTTAAGTTGTGAAAGATGCTCAGGCAGAGGCTCAAAATTAGAAAGCTGAACCCCACCATCCAGGCGAGGATGGGAGAGGGCTAGGTCTTTCCAGTACAGCCTTCCTGGGCACTACTGTGCCATGATGCAGGCTGAGCAGAGGGCACAGCCCAATGCCTTGGTGACTTCCCTGTCTCCCTGCTTCTCCAGTAATCTTGAAAGAAAATTGTGCATAATGGCAGGGAGTTGGGGGGTAGTGGTTAATTTTAAAGAAATAAAACTGCTTATCATCTTAACATTTAGGATTTCACCAGGTTTTACCAGGGGAGCGTAAGGGGAGCCAGGACATGTAGCTGGCTCTGCATTTTCAACTCCTCCAACACAAAGGTCCAGGTAATTTCCAGGTCACCAGACCTCGCAGGTCCTCTTCATCTGGGCAAAGCAGAACCTTGTGTAACTGTCTGGTCAATACAGCCTCATGTCTTTACGTAACTGCTGGTGTGCAATGATTACAAAACCGCTTAACAAGTCTGCAGCTCCCAGTTCCCTGCTTTGTTCTTCATCCTTATCTAATAGTCTTTGCTTGCTGAGGTCTCCCCCGCCCCATGACACATGCCAGCTTTATTTACTTACAAACTGGTGATTCTGGCCACAGCCTGTGGGGTATCCAAGCCCCAAACTCTAATATCAGACTTTAGGGATGTGTCAAAGTAACAGAGTTACAAATAGCTTCATATTTCTTCAATAACATGAATGCAAACTTTGAGGAATAGCTGAGAGTATTAAGAAGGAAAAACAAAGCAAGGATGGTTGGACTCAATGATCTCGGAGGCCTTTTCCAACGAAAATGATTCTTATGAAATGAGGGAAGATGAAGTGGAGTGAAATGAATCCTCTAGATTTCTGAGGGCAGAGAAAGCAATGTTATATTTGAAATTGGGTGCAGAGAGAAAGAGAGAAGCACATAGGATTAGCTATAAATTTCACAGTTATTCTGAGCTGTTTGATCTGTGCCTCCTGCCTCTGCCTTAAGAGGTTTAAGTAGTATTCTGAAAGACAGGAGATGGGAAAGGAAGGTAGCTTAATGACCTAAGTCCTAGATTTGAAATACCTGGACCATCTATATTTGCACACTTATTAATCTGGATAAACCATCTGAGCTATTCTCCTGGTCTCAGGTTGAGTTTAGAAATTTTTCAAGACCAAATTTTGGAAACAAGACACTACTTATTGTGTATAGACTCTTGGTAGAGTCATCCAAGTAAGACGATGAGTTCACTCACCGTATGGTTTTGCAGGGACAGAAACTGTCCCTTTCTACACACATAGCCACCGTGTGTGGCGGCACGTGGCTGACTATGCCCGTAGCATTGTCACTGCCAGGAAATCAGTCAGGTCAGAGCTAGGCAGCCAAAACACTAAGTCCAGATCACTCTGGCGCAAGCTTGGATAACCGTGCCCTTTCATATCAGCTATGTATTCCTAGCTGACAAGTCAATTATTTTTAATCTTTATAGTTGGAAGTCATAAGAGTTTTTTAAGGATCTGTAAAGATTAGCAATGCTATTCTGGGAGCGGAAGGGTAATGCCCTCCTACAGCTCTGGGGCTGGGGTATTAATGGCCGTCATGTAACATGACGGTCCCTCACTGTCCGGCTTTGCCCTCAGAGGACACACAACTCTGTCCTCACCCAATAATGGTGAGCAGCCTCCAGCAACGGCATGTAGACTGACATTCCAAAGGAAAAACCTCTCATAAAAAGATAAAATTAAATTCCTTTCTCCTCAGGAGATCCAGTAACTAATGAAAAACTGAAATAGGCGCTGGACCCCAGGCGGGGGCAGTCAGAGATGGTGGTGCCCTCAGAGCCCTGAGGACCAAATTCATATCATCAGTAAACTCTCCTGCTGTTTTTGAAGCCTCCCTTTGTTGTGTGAATCAAACTGTTGCAAGCAGCTTAAAAAAATGACTCATCGGCAAAAGCAAAACAAGTTACAAAAGCACAGTATCAAAGGGCACAAACACATGCATGACTCTAATGTGTCCTTAAGCTTTTATTTCATCTAGTGAAGATGTTAAAAGAATAAAAAGAGGTCTATGTTTTTATTAAGCTTACTATGCGTAGAAGAAAGTCCAGAAGACTTTGGGGCATGTAAAAGAAGTTTTGAACGCATTTTTATTTTTATCTCTCCACCCCACTCCTCAGAACTGCATTGGGAGATCTCTGTCCCTCTATTTTACACCATACCCAAAGGGGCACCCTGTGACCCCATCTGCCTCTGCCCATTCAGGCAGGGGAGGGTGCAGGACTTCACCATCCCTACAGATGTCCATGGGATCCCAGTGCAATGTGCTGCAGACAAGGAAAGCAGGGACAGCATCATTCAGACACTGATAAGAAGCCCGCACAAAGAATAAATGCATCCATCACGCAAATCTGTCCTGTATCCTGAGCTACTGAACAAGCAGGTTTAACTCCATTTAATAAAAATATTACAAATCTGCCCTTTGAGACAAAAACAGGGTAAAGCATCAAAGGTAAATTATTTATATAATCCACCACAGGTAATCATTTCTGCTTATTATGTTATTGGGATTGTTTTTAAATTTTATTTTCTTACTATCTATTTTATTATTTTTACAGTAGCTCTTTCCTTGTGAATTAATGACTTCCTAACGAGCAACAGATACTTTACTGTGCATGCTGATGTTTTACAGAGTGATGTTTTACAGAGCCCAGAGACACATAAGGACCTGCCTAGATACTTGTATGGTGAACGATTATAAAGTAGCAGATAGGTAAATCAGCACAGTAGTATTCTTTTAATAGCATCATAACACATTTATTGCATTATTTGTTGTACTCACAGAACCCCAGGATGATCTTCATAGGTTACTGTTATGATTTTTTTCATTATTTAATGCACTATTTTGAGATGTTACCGTAAAAAGTGCAGTATTTCTGTTTATCTGAGAAAACTCTGTATATGTGCAACAAGTTTGCTATCCTTTTGCATCACATAAATGTTTCCTTTTCTACCTACAGTGTATGATTTTAGTGTAGAAAGGAAAACCAGTATATTTCTCATCAATGCTTTTACGCAATGCTCCTGGTTCCACATCATGTAGACAATCATGTCTACCTTCTCAGTATTTCCATTCCTGGTGTTGACTGGCTGCTGGTTAACATGTTGCTGGTGGTCTTTGCATGACTACAGAATGTGATCAGGGCTTTCTTGGCAACTACTGTTTCTCTCAGGTGTTTTTCAGAGGTGAGAGTTTTTTGACCTTGCCCTTCAGTCTTGTTTGGGACAGGCCATATGACCCACTAGATCAGAATTACATACCTAAACACATTATGCTTTTTATTACATCGTCCAAAATCAAATCACTTGAAGAAAAGTACAAAGATCAGTGTTTATAGAGCCATTGTACTGTCCACTCTTTTATATGGCTCTGAATCATGGGTCATTTACCGCCACCACTTACGACTCTTAGAACTCTTCCATCAGCGCTGCCTCTGTACAATCCTAAACATCCACTGGACAGATTATGTGACCAATACGTCTGTTCTTGAACAGGCAGCAGTTACGAGTATTGAGGCCATGTTGCTGCGAGCGCAGCTGCGTTGGGCAGGGCACATCTCCAGGATGAAGGACTACCGCCTCTCTAAGACTGTGCTCTATGGTGAACTTGCCACTGGCTGCCGCAAGAGAGGAGCCCCGAAGAGGAGATATAAGGACTCCCTGCAATAACATCTCAGCCTTGGCCATATTGATCACCATCACTGGTCTGCTCTGGCCTCCAATCGGGAGGCCTGGAGACACACTGTCCACAACGCTGCTGCTTCTTTTGAGAATACACGCAGGATCACTCTCGAGGAGAAAAGACAACGCAGAAAGAACCGTGTCCTGTCGGTACCACCTGGGGAGTCATTCTGTTGTGCCTTTTGCAACTGGACGTGTCTATCTCGCATTGGCCTTTTTAGCCATCAGCGCGCTTGTAGCAAGCGTGGGTAGAGTCCTTCACAAATCTTTGTTCGCGAAGCCTAGCCATGGTGATGACATTGTCCAAACTTCTAATGTGTTGACAGGACAACAACAGTGACACTGAAATGAAGGAAAAAAGCAAACAAAATAATATTTTCAAAAAACCCAAGTGAAATGTAGGGGAGAAAGAACAAAATTAATCTGGTCTAGGACATTCGACAATCCTAGAATTAATCTGCAGTTTCAATAAGCAGTATGAAACGCAATAAAAAAGCAGCAATGTGAAATGCATCTAACCATATTCTTAATAGATACATCAAATCAGATGAAGGAAATGTAATCAGCAAATTATATTTTGTCCCCCAGCAAAATACTTTATGAGATCCTTCTTGAAATTATACTTGCAAAAATTGAAATTCAAGCCAGAGTGCCAAAAAGAAGCATAAAATTTGTGGTGTGTGATATGTCATTTTTGGTAAAGCATCTGCTTTTAATACTGGGCCTAATTTTGTTTGAAAATTACATGAAGTTACTGTCAAATTTCATTTAATCCCAAACAGTGGCTGAACAGTGTCTTTGCCTTTGCTGTGTTTGCTGTGATTGCAATTAGAGTAAAACCAGCAACCACAACAGAACCTGCAGAGAGTCTGTGAAGCAACAGTCAGTCTGCACAAGTTATGCAGCATTTCTGCATGTACGCTGAATCCAGTGTGTTTGAATACATTAATCTCTGAGGTGCCACTCTGCCAACAGCCTTGCACAGAAATCAAAACAAGCACTACAAGGGGCTGCTGGGAGCTCTGACCCAGACCAGCATCATGTGGACACAACTCTGAAGAATCTAAAAAGAGAATGAAGAACAGAAAAAAGAGGATGGACCCCTATTTAAAAAAATATATTCAGCCTTTGAGAACTCACATTCACTAGGCAGATAGATGGGTGGGGACAGGTTTATGTTTGTTTTGGCTTGTTCTTAACTGAAGGTAGACAGCAGAGCTCTCAATCTCAGTATCTTTTAGCCCTTGTAAATTCCTGCTTGTTGACATTTTTTGCATGCTTACGTGTTCCGTTCCTTGTCACCAGAATATACTGATAGTGCCTAGAGATCTTCAAAAGACATGTCAGATGTGGCACTTAGGACACAGTTTAGTGGAGGATTTGGAAGTGCTGAGTTAACTGTTGGACCTGATGATCTTAAGGGTCTCTTATGGCGATGAGTCACACTTCAACCTTACAGGACTTCTTTTCCTCCAGTACAGTACTGAGGATAGATTAATGTCTGCTGATTGCAAAACCTCAAATGGCAAGATGTATTTTGATATATGACAATAAAAATAAGCAACGTGCTAAACCTACTAGACACTCATCCAACCTTCTCTTTTCAGTCATAGGCTCTCCGAAACTGATTACAGTCTTTCCAAGGTTTTCCAAGCAATTGGATTCTGACCAACATAAAGATCACAAGACTAAATTTACCAGCTGTTAATTCCTTTATATGCACATGGGAAACAGTTGGAGCAAGTACTATCCAAATTCAGCAACTGTTTCTTGCATCCTAACCACATTTTTACAGAAACAGAAGAACCTGACTATAGAGGCCTGTGCTTGACAGCTTCAGAGAAGGAGTCAGAATTAAATCAACCTGACACACTCTTTCCCTATGAATATACCCAATCCTCAATATTTAGAGCCTAGTTTATGACTTGAAGGCTTTATATCCCATGCAAAATGTATTCATCAGAGAGACCTAATGTTTATATGGATAAACCACAGTACATAGGGTTCGTGCCAGGTTATTATTATTACATGATCTCTCAGATGAGTAACACCTGGGACAGCTCTGTTGCACTGAAAATCACACATAGTTCTGCAGTATGGATGTAAACAACTCTGCGGTAGATACTTCATTAGTGCCAAACCAGATATCCCAGACTCCTTTTTTTCCCATGTGGCAGTTTGCCACAAAACTGTTTCTTTTCTCCTCAAAACCTGTCAACAACAATTGCTCAGAACAGATTTACCCCTCGCCTACACTGCCCCCAGCTTTTAGGGGAGTACAAAACTGTCTTTGCTAACACCTCTTCCTATAGATCTTCTCTTGAGCGCATCCTTTTTTAACACCACAGGAGATTTCTATATTAAGGTGCTTCATAAACCAATGTGTATTGTAGTGAATTTGATAACCTGTTTCTGTGCAATTGCCAGAATGAACTGAAAACCAGCATTGTTAAATAGGTGTTTGTTGTTTTTTCTCTCTCTCTCTCTCTCTTAGGATGGATTTATAGACTTCTTGGAGTTCATAGCTGCAATAAATTTGGTTATACGAGGGAAAATTGACCAAAAATTGAAATGGTATTTCAAGCTATACGATGCTGATGGAAACGGATGTATTGACAAAAAAGAACTACTAAGCATATTCTCGGTAAGCAAGTTATGACCAATAGCAAGAACATTTGACAGTGCATTGCCCCTGAAACAGTGATTCCTCATGTCCTGTAAATGGATTGTCTGTACTTTACCTAATGTTTTACTGTTGTAAAAGCAGAATTTACAGTGGCTAGTGACACTCTTGCCTTTAGTTTCTTCCTTATTGAGAGCATCTAAGTAGTATTTTTCTCTAAGCCATAGTTCTACAGATAAAATACTTTACTGAAAGTGAAGAAGTGTAGATACACTAGAGACATTACTGTGATAAACTACATTATAACGCAGGGTAGAATTGTAGCAGCATAATGAATAAAACAGATGGGTGCGAGTATATGTGCCAGTCCATTGTGGAAAACTGGCCTCTCAAACTGAACTTTCTGCAAGAAAAATATAGATGTCATCAAAATATTGCAATATTTTAATTTTTTGAAAGGCTATTAGATTTGTTTACTACAAATGCCATTACCCCTATTTTAAAACTAAATCAGGTAAATATAATTTTACTATTAAATCGCAGAGTGACATCTGGATAAAAATATTGTCAAAATTTTGCAGAAAATGGGTCCACTTCAAACACACAAAACCAAAGCAGTGCAATTCTTTCTTTAAAAATATTTCTGTATTTTTCACTTGCTCTAGTGAAATAATATTTTGCACTTCAGTAGCTTCTTTCATCCAAAAGGTATGTTAGGGTTCCTTGCAAATATGTATGACTTAATACTGCTCCCTGAATGTACAGGACTCATTATAGGTCAAAGTAATAACATAAACAAGGAAAGTACTTTTCCTGGAGTTATAATAAACGTCAGTAAAAAAGGCCTTGTCCAAAAAGATATGTCATATCTGAGACATTAATTTAGAATCACAGAACTCCTATTAAAACTTTATCTGTCTCTACAGCTATGCAAACTTTGGACCAACAAATCATTATCAAGTATCAAAACTCCTTCCAGATAACCATGCACCCTTTCAATGCCCAGTTATTTTATTTTACTATTTAAGGTGATTCTGTGGTAGACAGTGACTCAGATACGTCAGTAACCACTGCTTTACTCTTAGCACTACAATAAATTTAACTGTGGCAGAAGTACAACTTTCTTCTGAAGACTGCAGCAGCGTCAGACATATAAAACACCAAAAGTATCTAAAGTACGAATTAGTAATACAAGTTTATGTACCCATTTTTTGTGAAATTCTCATTTTGTTTTGAAATGGACAGGAATTTTGGGCACTTTGGGAGTTGGCATTTTTATGGTCTTATTTGACGTGTTAAGGCTACTGTTTTTAAAAAGCTGTAAAGTAAAATAAAGACAGTGATGGTCAAGAATTCCACATCAGTGCTGAATAGGTTTAACTTACATTTTATTTAAATATAATGAGTTCTAATATAATATCAGAAATACCAAAAGAAGAAACAACTGGCACATACGGTGAATTTTCTTACACAATACGGTTCACCTCAGGATAATTCAAGCATAGGAAAAAAATTCTACAGTATGCCCATTATAGAACACATATGCATGTTTATATATGCACATATTTTCCCAGTCAATTACTAATTGGAATATTGAGTTTGAATCTAACTCTGTAAACACATCCTTCTTGCATCTGAACCACTGGATGTTAACATGGAGGCTCCTATTTTATTAACCCAAATGATCACCATAGTGCAAAAATTACAGTCTCAGTGAATGGGATACAATATTGCAAAACCATTCATTTATACTTTTACTCCAAATATTGGGTCCTTTTCCTACAGAAAAAAAAAAAAGTAGAGGGCATACTTCTGGTTTTCTTAACTTCTTTGGAAGTCAAGTAAATTCTGCCAACTTCCAGGACTGCTGGTCTGACTTTGTTTGTGATTACTAAGTTAAACATGTCTTAATAGAAAAATTACTTAGGCTTTCTCTGCATGTGCTTTCAGCTGTGAAAAACAGTACTGTATTTAAATCACAGAGACCATAGGGCACTCTCTGAAGACACAGAACTCTCTAGGGCCAGTTAAAAATGCTGGTGTGGAATCTAAAGTGTATTATAGAGCAGAGGTGCCACATGATTCTTCAGACTTTCAGAGGTATGCAAATTAGTCTGCAATCTTCAGGCTGTGTTATGTTAATTAAATTTCCAGTCCTCATTACTGAAGATTTACTTGAAATAGCTATTTATTTAGTGATTTTTGAAAGGGTCTGTGAACTAAAGAGTTGCATTGCAATTACTGGTGCTGCCAGTGTATTGTTTTTGCAACTTGATGGAAAAAACTCTGAAAGAATTTTCTGTGTTTCTGCCCTCAGGCTATCCAGGCTATAAATGGCTACACCAACATGACTGCTGAAGAGTTCACAAACATGGTATTTCAGAAGATAGATGTGAACAATGATGGTAAGAATCTAGGTTTTGTTGGCACTGGCAGGGACTTCCCTCTGCAAGAAGGGGAGTTGAACACACTACTGAAGAGATGGTTTGTTCTGTCTCTGCTTCTGGGATGATTATATAAGGAGACTGCTATTGAAAGAAAAAGGACAAACAATCTCAGGGCACTGCATACCAGCCCCTGGACAGGGTCTTACTACTTTCACTGAAGCCTAAGAGCCAGGACTCCCGTCAAATTATGTCTTTCCTCTTTATATGAGCCTGTCACCAGCGTAGCAAGGACACGTGACCAAACAGAAAGCAGCCTGTACTGACTATGGGTAGAAAGTGATTTTCACATTTTTCAAATGCCGATCGTTTTCCTTTTTCACATCAAATGAAGTTTCCAAGGCTGCCATGGACAAAAACAAAACCACCAAAAAAAGTCCCTACAGGTAGTACTTAAACCTGAAAAGAGCCGAAAGTCAGCTAGCTAAGCATTCACGAGATGTGTACACAACTTGAATTCCTGCTCCTCTGCACCCTGGGTGCTCATCCAGCTATTTTCCTTTGCTGGCCTTTTGTCATTTCTTATTTTAATGAGAAATCACTCATTGTTGTGAATTTCACAAGAAACTTTAAATCATTCTCAGAGAAAAGAATCAAGCTTTTCTTATTAAACAACACTTTGTTTTTCCCTCTCAAAGTAAAACAGTATTCCTACTTTTCAGTAGAAGAGATTTCAAAGTTGTCATGCACCTTCTAAATTATCAGCTGATTTTGACATGAGCCCAAAAAATCACACTCTAGATGGCCATTTCAGTTCCTTGGAAGGATTTATCTAATCAAACCACTTAGCCAGTTTTTTTTAGTACATCCGATCATGGCTCTAAATAATCCTAGTAGTCAACACAGGTACTATGCCAAGTAATCCTCAGCAAATCACACCCTAATCTCTGTTAAAACCAGCTATAAGATAAATTCCAGTTAGCTCACTGAGAATTGGTCCATAAATCTAAATTCAGCCTATATACAGGCTTCAGTAGTGCCCTTTTACACACATTTATGAGCACTTACAATTGTCTCAGACTTCAGTGAAAGTTTTGTTCGACCTGTTTTAACAGAAAAAAAGTGACTCTGAGTTCTAGGATCTGACTGATGCAAAGTAGGAAAACATTATCAAATACTCTGCCTGCATTTGCCTATTAGCAGAGAACAGAAACCTTCCTAAGGGGTTCAATCTGGCATGAATGGCCTTGTGTTGGATGGAGAGTGATTGCTGGGTTTCTCAATTCCTAAGGAGTATTTTACTTTCTTTTAGGGGAACTGACTTTGGAAGAGTTTATCACTGGTGTGGAAAAAGATGAGGACCTAATGGAATTGATTTCGAAAAGTTTTGACCTTTCCAACGTACTCAAAGTCATACAGAACGGCAGGAGGAACAGTGTCTGAAGGATTCAGTGACGGATGTGGCCTTTGTGTCATCATTTCAAAGAAGATAATATTTGATATATTCAGAGAGCTTGATATTGTTAAATCCTGCCCGGGCAATACTGAGCAGCCTGCTCCAGGAGTAACAATTTTCACTCTTCATATATCTCCTTTTCTTTTCTTTATTCTTTTCCTTGCTCATGACTGTGGCAGCCACAGGAAAAAAAAAACAAAAACCTTTGCCTGCCTATAATAGAAAAGGTATTTGATGCAATAAAAGTAACTTATTTTGTCTCTATGAGCATTAAACTCTGGCCAGCAACTAAGCACCACCCAGCTGCTGGCTCACCGCACTCCAGTGGGATGGGGAAGAGTGAAAGTGAGAAAACTTATGGGCTGAGATAAAGACAATTGAATAGGTGAAGAGAAAGCTGTGCACTCAAGCATAGCAGAGCAAGGAATTCATTCACCTATCCCCATGGGCAGTCATGTGTTCAGCCAACTCCAGGAAAGCATGGATCCATCAAGCATAATGGTGACTTGGGAAGGCAAATGCCATCACTCTGAACATTCCCTCCCTTCCTTCTTGTTCCCAGCTGTATATGCTGAGCATGACGTCATATGGTGTGGGATATCCCTGTGGTCAGCTGGGGTCAGCTGGACCAGCTGTGTCCCCCCCCAGCTTCTTGTGCACCCCGAGCCTTCTCACTGGTGGGGTGAGAGGCAGAAAAAGATTTGATGCTATGCAAGCACTTCTCAGCAGTAATGAAAACATCTTTGTCTTATCAGTGTTGTTTTGGTCACAGATCCAAAACACGGTCTCATACCAGCTACTATGAAGAAAATACCTCTATCCAAGCTGAAACCAGCACATTCTTTTCTGTTCAGATTAATCAATAAAATAATGAAAATAATACAAAATGCAACCTTTATAGATGACACAGAGTTAAGAAATTTCTTCTTTTAATTCTGTGTTTTTTAACCCTACTATCTAACGGGTGGACACAAACTTCTAGGTAGGACTGGGTTCTATCCAGATCAATTAGGAGCAAAGCCTATTTTGTATTAACCTAACATTTGCTCTAATAACTACTCAAAATTGGATTACATTCTCTGTGAAACATCTCAGTCAGCTTAATATTCCCAAGATGTGTATCATCCTTAACAAGCCCCCTACAACTCTTGATTTTATTACATATACATTAAATTAAAATACTGTGATATTTTGATGTTTCTTTCAGGGTTTAGCTACTGTTCTTTCAAATTAACCTTTTATAAAAGTGCTGGAATTAAATTTTGTTATCTTTCTAGAGCAAAATTAGAAGTTCAAAGAACAGCTAAAACCCAGATCATTTTGCAAGCACTCCAAGAGATTTATGTCCTTTGACTTTTATGTCCTCCTTTGCAAAACAATTTGTTTTCACTGGGCTTATCCCTGATTATGACACTGCTGGCTTCTCCCAAACAGACAGCCTTTCCATGACAGGGAGTATTAACTTAGGTATCTTTGCCCTGCCCAGATACCTGGGTGAAAACTTTTAGCAATAGAGTCTCTTTGAGACTTCTACCTCCTTTCAAACTGGGTTGCACTTGCCTCTGATGATGGCAGATGTCAGGAGTGAAGGGAAGGCATTTGCAGATGGTATGATCACATATTCCTCGTTTTTTTAGGAAACCAGGCTCAAAACAGCACAACTTTACTTTATAAATAATAAGATTAATTCTATGAGCTGAAATGGAATGGCATGAAATATCTGCAAAGGGAAAATTATAGTTCGTTCTGGTTCTATTGGGATTGATTCTCAAGTCTGTAACAAGTTTTATCAAATTACTATATTATAAGACTACGTTCTCTTTGGCTGACAGTGCGCTGTAGGCATCACACTAATACTAGTTATTGTTAGAAGCATCAGTTTTATACAAAATAATTTGTGCAAGGATTGGTGCAGGTTGAACAAAACAATTTTTAAGACTTCAATATGAAAATGTTTTTCTTCCAAATTCACTTCAAATCCACGTCCACTGCACATGAAATGTACTCCATCATCTACCATTATTATCCCAGGTTCTGGGTATAGTAAGAGCATGGAACATGTATCACTTGACATTATAAACAGTCCTGACATTATAGTTCTGACATTTGCATCTTTTATATCCTTAAAAAAAAAAAAAAAAAAGAGGAGAGAGAATGATGTATGAGATTGCTGGTGGTTTGAATATTAAGTTCTTGTATTTATTCATCATTGACACATTATTATGTCACTGTCAGCATCAGTTTTCTCACACCCAGACTTCAGAAAGCCACTTCTCTTAATCTAATGCTTTTGTATTTAAAGCCAGTGAGGGTGGTGTCCTTCAGAATTGCCTTTGCAATATGTAAAATAAAATGGTCCGATCTAAGCAGCTTGGGCAGCTGTGTTTGGGACTTTTGGTTTTAAACTAATGAAGTGATGGACTTGGAAAAATGACTACTATCTATGTACACTGACTTTTTTTTTTATAAGGGATTTTAAAAAGAGTATTTTCTTTTAAATTTGCCTAATTTTTCTGTGTAACTGTAATTATATGAAGTGAATTACCAATTCAAGGAGAGTGTTGTGTTGCATTAAAAAATGGTGAATGTAAGGAAATTCTTTGCCATATTTGTTAAACTAGATTTTAAAGGTGTAGCTGACATGCTCATTTTCTATATTGTAATCTAAAAATCATTTAGCAGAAACTTGTATAATTAAGAAGCAAGTATCTGTGCAGTTTAATGTGAACACTGTGGCACATCATTTCAAAAATTATTTACCTACAGTAACTCTGCATGTTTGGGCCTATGCATAAGAGTCTATCTAATTTATTTTTTTTTAACTTTGTTAACATACATTTCCTTTCACTACTTAAGCACAATTTGATAAACAGCTGCTTGAGATAAATGCATCATGGCCCCAATTTCTATAGGCCTTATTTTTATAAACTTGTCAGCTGCTCATCTAGTGTATCAGTGGAATCAGGTGGCACACGGAAAACCTGTCAAGTGTGAAGCTGCAACTCATCCTTCTGGACCTGCTTTGTAGCCACGAGGGTGTGTTGTGACTTGAACTGACTATCAGAAGGCCTACTGCTAGTTTAATAGTCAGCAGAAAAAGAAAAAAGAAGCCCAGTGTTGGATCATGTTATGTACACACCTTAGCAAATACTTATGGGGTTTAGGGCAGTGCTGAGCTGCTGATCCTGAGGGCTGCTAGAGCCCACAGGAGTGATTTTGCTCAGAAGTCCCACACGGGAGAGAAAAGACACTATAGCAAATGCTCTCAAGAAGTGTCTTTGTCAGCAAGATTGATGCAGACACCAGCTGTGAGTGTCTGGAGAAGCTAGACGGCCTGCATCATCATCACAAGGGGGTAGGCTTTAATTAAGATGGATGTGCACTGGGAATAGCTAACCATTTTGTCACCATATTCACCTTGGAAAGAATTACAGGTTTTAAATTCACTGTGTGTAGCTGGCTGAGCTTTGCCAATCCACAAGGTAATTGATAGTTTCTTTTCTAATATAAGCTCTTTTAATGGTAAGAAATCCTTATGACTTTACATTTTATTGCATCCAAACAGCTAGCGGTAATTAGCCTGACAGTCCCCTTTTTCAAACAATTCTGGATTGTTCTAAAATTATCTCCTTTTCTAGTAGCGCAATACGCTAAGAAAATAAATAGGTACTTTATTTTTCCTGAGAATATGGGAATTCAAAGCCACAAGCAAACTGTCTTTTCTAGTAGATAGGAAATTAGCATTAACGGCCAGGATTAAACCTAATGCTATAGTCATGCATCCATGACAAAATGGGATGATAGCTTGCTGTGATGTGGAAGAGATCTCATAGTTGCATTTAATTTTTGCTCTTATGTAAGATTAGCTGTACCATGCAGACCATAAAAGCTAAAAACTCAGCTAAACACCCAAAGCTGGAGTTCCCT
This sequence comes from Cephalopterus ornatus, assembly GCA_013396775.1. Lineage (NCBI taxonomy): Eukaryota > Metazoa > Chordata > Aves > Passeriformes > Cotingidae > Cephalopterus > Cephalopterus ornatus. The sequence continues at coordinate 194,586 of VZRE01011750.1, forward strand.
GCGTGCAAGGGCATATGTCCATTTACTTGACAAAATTTTTCACACGGAGAGATTTTTAGAAGTCTTGCATGATTATAGAACTTGCTGAAGATATCAGGGAGAGATTTTTAAATGCCATTTTGAAAACTTCTCTAAATACAGTAGAATATTTAAAAAAAATAGGAAATGTATGTAGTTTTACACTGTACTTTTTGACCTGCCCTTATTATAAAGCCAACATAAAACCCCCCCATAAGTAATGGCTACTTGCCAAGGCAAACAGCTCCAGTGGAGGCACATCACATATCGGAGCAGGGAATCACCGCAAGCAGGGTGGATTTCTAGAGCCAGGGAAACTGCAGGAGATGGCCAAGAGCCACGTGGAGCTGGCAGCTTTTCCCCTAGAGCAGTTCCCTCAGCATGGGCTGAACCAGCTTTTCCCACTCTCTCAGAAGGGGCCCGTAGGGAGCGCAATGAATGGGCAACAGGCTGTAATGTGGGAGTTCACGCAGGCAGGGCGAGGAAGAAGGGTTCCCCTACAACCATCTGGGAGTAGCCAACAGAGGTAGTGAACAGAGCCAGTAGCTGGTGAAGAGGGGCATAAAGAGACCTTTTTATCCCTGGTCTTACTAGTGTACACTACCTCAGGTATGGTTTTGACACACTGCAGAGCTCATTCCCCTGTAGCTGCTGGAGTCCCTGCACCAGCCGTGTCAGAGGCCTCCAACCAGCCAGACCTTCTGATGGTAGATGTAGCTCTCCAGGTCTCTCTGTCGAAGGCAAAGAGCCCTGCAAAGAGACCTCGACAAATTAGAGGGCTGGGCAATCACCCACTGTATGACGAAGTTTAACAAACGCAAATGCCAGATTCTCCATGGGATGGGCCAAACCTGGATGTACGTACAGACTGGGGAATGAGATGCTGGAAAGCAGTGCCACGGAAAGGGACCTGGGAGTCCTGGTCTAGGGCAAATTGGATGTAAAGCAGCAGTGTCCTGGCAGCCAGGAGGGCCAACTGTGTCCTGGGGGGCATCAGGTAAAGCATCGCCAGCCGGGCAAGGGAGGGGATTATCCCACTCTGCTCTGCACTGGGTGGCCTCACCTTGAATATTGTGTGTGGGTTTGGTCACCACAATATAAGAAACAAAGCTATTAGCAAGTGTCCAAAGTAGGACAAAGAAGATGGTAAAGGGCCTTGAGGGGAAGCCATATAAGGAGCAGTTGAGGTCATTTGGTCTGTTCAGCCTGGAGGAGACTGTACAGTCTACAACTTCCCCATGAGGGGGAGCAGAGAGGCAGTAACCAATCTCTTTTCTCTGGTGACCAGGGACAGGACCTGGGTAAATGACATGAAGCTGTGTCAGACGAGATTTAGGCTGGATATTAGGAAAAGTTTTTTCACCCAGAGGGTGGTTAGGCACTGGAACAGGCTCCCCAGGGAAGAGGTCATAGCACCAAGCCTGACAGAGTTCAAGAAGGGTTTGGACAATGCTCTCAGGCCCATGGTGTGATTCTTGGGGCTGTCCTGTGCAGGGCCAGCAGTTGAACCTCAATGGAACTATATGTATCGTGTTGGACTACACGGATCTACTTGAAAAGTGGCATCTTCTGCTTAGGCCTTCACTGATTTTTGCCTTATAGTAACCATGTGAGAGAAGATTCAGCCATCAAAGATAACTTAGACAGTAATTCTAAAAGTATTCCTGTATCCCTACTTAATTTTTATTTCCACCTCCTCTACAGTAGAATCACAGAAGGGTTTGGGTTGCAAGGGACCTTAAATATCACCTAGTTCCAAACCCCATGCCATGGGCAGGGAACTTTCCACTAGACCAGGTTACTCAAAGACTCACCTAGCCTGGTCTTGAACACCTCCGTGGATGGTGAGTCCACAACGTGTAAGAAAATTTAAGACAGCTTGCTAGGCAGTTTTTACTGTGCTTACAAACAACACTGCAATGAACACTAGCTTTTGAGTTGCTAAACCATCAAATGCTACTGGGTCTAGTTTGAAAGTGAAGCCTGAATTTTTTTGTCTCATTTAAAGCTGCACTGTTTACAAAAACCATAGATTAACTCACGTCCCGTGCAAAATACTGGAGAGGATGGGAGGGAGGACTGAATAGAGTCACATAACACCCAAAAAGATCACAGGAAAGAAGAAGCAGAGGGAGGAACCTTAAAAGGGAGAGGAGGTAGCAAAGATCAGGCCTCATGAAAGGGATATCATGGTGTGACAATCTCTGTCCCTAAGGGACATGTCTGAAAGTCAAAGTCTAAACATCAGAATACGAAAAAGAGGAAAAGGAGAAGAGACTAAGGCTATGGAGAGGCATGTTCATGTTGTGACTGTTCTGTACCTCAGACAGTACTTGACAACTCATTTGCTTCTACCAGTACACAACAAATGCAGAAAGTATGTAGTATTTAATCTGAAAGTCTGTCTGAGATTTGGCCTTCCTTGATGCCCTAAGGCAATTGCAAAACTTTTCCAACAATTCACTGTTGAAGGTAGAACCCAAAGAGGTCAGACACACTTATCTCCTGTGCAAAAGTACAAACCAAAATTGTCTTCTGAAACTGTCTAGCATTCAGAAAGAATCAGATTAACAATGTTACAAATAAAGAATCTGAAATAGTGATAATCTGCCCAGCAGTTTCTTCTACCTGAGGAGAGGCACTGGTGGTATTGCACCTGATTTCTCAAATACCAAGGGAACTAACCACTCAAGATGTCTTCTGTTTATTCGCTGAGAATGTTCAACCATCCAGAAAAACAAAAGCACTTTTCATTGTTTCTCTCTTATCTTCATTAGCCATGCAAGTTAGCAAGGTAGAAACGGGTGTGTTGGCATGCAGAATTTTCCATGCAGTGGAAAACTGTTTATTTAGGAAACACAGTAAATTCTTCCTCACAAGTCACTTAATGTTCTCTGAATGGCAATTCTCAATAGAGTCTGAGCAACTGATGTAAAGAGAAAATGGTTAGTATTTTATTCTCCTATCCCAGGGGCCATCTAGTCTTCTGGCTTTTTGAATATACATAGCAATTACGAATTTTTTACATTTCACTTTTCCTGGAAAACTCAAAGTACACTCAGAATGATAAATGAATATGAACTTACAATCCATTTGTGGTCCCATGTAAGTCAATGATCCCATTGATTGTAAACCAGAACAGAATTTCTTCACACTGACATCTAAAGAATATATCAAATTCTTAATTTATTCAGACTCTTATTAACCTTTTATGTAGCACAGTATTTCTGTGGGCTATTGCAGAAGGGTGTAGGGAAGGAATGAAATAAGTATTTTGAAAACACTTTTTTTTAAAAAGTGATGTATTAGAATCATGATCATTTCCCTTTTAAAAACCAATGAAATATTCATGGAACGGGTTGACACAGTTTTGAGTGTATCAAAAGAAACTAAACTCCCATCAGGCTTCAGGCACAGCTTTTCATTCTTACCATACATTCACATGTTCCTTCCACCCCGGTCCCCAAAGCATTAAAAATTATGTGGGATTTTTTTTTTACGCTGGCAGCATACCTCCGGCACATAGCTTTAATGGTTCTGGACAATATTGGAAGAGTTTGCACTTTTCCTTCTCTTTTTATTTAAATTACAAATATTTGACAAACTGCTTCTATCCTAGAGGATTTCAAATCCCCTCAGATTTAAAACACAGCTCACTTTTAAAAAGCTGCTAACAGAGGAAAAAGTTGAACATTTGCAATTAAACCTGGTTTTATTGTTCTTTCATTGTTCCTTTATTATACTAAGGGTGCTTATATCAAAAGAGAATCTGAATTCCCTTGTCCTCGTTTATTTTTTAATTAGGTCAGTCTTCGCTTTCATATCCTGTTCACCAGTTCAGCCTCTAATGGTAGTGTCAGTTAGTAATCAGCTTCTAGGAGAGAATATAATAATTTAGACATCTTCTAAGTGATGACAAAAAAACACAAAAAAATCCAAGCTTTTTAATTATCAGTCAATTTTTTTAAGTATCTAAGACGATGAGATTCCTAAGCACCCAAATTAGGAGCTGATTTTCCTTAGATTGTCAGTGGGAAGAGGAAGTTCTTCTAGTGAAATGTCAGCACATGAGATCTATCATCTAAAGAAGCTGCTATAAAAAAATCAAACAAAATAAAGGTGTAGTGCTGTTCCCCAAAAAGGCAAGCTCCCAAAAAGATGTGTTCTGCCTGCCAGGGTTAGTAAATGCCTCTGGAGAATACAATTATGAATCTTAACTTGTTATTTTCTGATGGTTTTTATTGTTGTAGAAAGCACATTCATGCCCACTCAGATACAGGATGTGTTCTGCTGTCACCTTCACTGCCTCCTCTCCAAAAGTGCCAAATGCTGCAACGTCTTTGAAGAGAAGCCAAATGTGGACACTAGATACAAAAGTTAGGTGGAAACAGTTCAAGAAATCATGGAATCATACATTCATGGATTGGAAGGAACCTTAAAGATCATATAGTTACAATCCCCCTGTCATGGGCAGAGACACCATCCAATAGACCAGGTTGTTAAAAGCCCCATCCAACCTGTCCTTAAACACTTCCAGGGATGGGACAGCCACAGCTTCTCTGGGCAGCCTGTGCCAGTGTCTCACCACCCTAACAGTAAAAAATTTCTTCCTAATATCTAATCTAAACCTGTTCTCTTTCAGTTTAAAGCCATTCCCCCGTGTTCTGTCACTACATGCCTTTGTACAGAGTCTCTTTCCATCTTTCTTGTAGGCTCCCTTGAGGTACTGGAAGGCCACAGTTAGGTCCACCCCAAAGCCTTCTTGTCTCCAGGCTGAACAATCCCAATTCTCCCATTCTTCACTGATAGAAGGGCTGCTCCATCCCTCTGATCAACTTGGTGGCCCTACTATGGACTTGCTCCAACAGGTCCATGTTCTTCCTGTGCTGGGGACCCCAGAGCTGGATGCAGCACTGCAGGTGGGGTCTCACCAGAGCAGGGTCAAGGGGCAGAACCACCTCCCTTAACCTGCTGCCCACACCTGCTTTTGATGCTGCCAGTGCACATGGCTGGGTCATGTCCAGCCTCTCACCCACCAGCACCCCCAATTCCTTCTTGCCAGGGCTGCTCTCGATCTGTTCATCCCCAGCCTGTGTTGATACTGGAGGCTGCCCTGACCCAGATGCAATACCAGCACTTGGTCTTATTAAATCACATGAGATTCCCATGGGCCCACTTCTCGAGCCTGTCCAGGTCCCTGTGGATGGCATCCTGTCCTTCAGGTGTGTCAACAGCACCACTCAGCTTGGTGTCATCTCCAAACTCGCTGGGGGTGCACTCAATCCCTTTGTCTATGTCATTAGAGAAGATGTTAGATAACATTTGTCCCAATACAGACCCCTGAGGGACACCACTCGTCACTGACATCCATTAGGACTCTGAGCTGTTGACCTCTACCCTCTGGACCATCCCAAAAATTTCTTATCCATCTAACAGTTTACCCATCAAATCCATCTCTTTCCAATTTAGAGAGAAGGATATTGTAGGGCACCATGTCAAAAGCTTTACAGAATTCCCTTGTCCACTGATGATATTGTTTCAGACAGAAGAGAAATCCTGAAATTAAAATCCTCTAGCCCCTCCCCCTTGACTTCTCCTGAAAGTCATTATGGCAAAGCATGTTTGTGGTAAGCCAGTCTGCTGCTGGCAGGAGGGAATATTTATGTGATGAGCAAGAAAGTCAGATATGAATGTGTTATGATGGGTTGTTTGTCCATGTCTTTTCTCCTGTTCCCACTGTTTGGTCTGATTGTGGCTGAGGTGGCTTTACCCGCCCCCCGCCTCCAAATCCTTTCTGCTTTCTTCTACTTGTTCAAAGTACTACTGCAAGCTTGAGGGAGAGGGAGTCAGACCCTGAGAACAAGCAGAAGGGGACAGATAAAAATGGCTTTCTCGCATCTAAAAGTACTTTCTGAGTAGCTCTGCGATTGAGAAAACTGTTTACTTACATATGTGCTACTCTTGCTGCTTATTTTAATTTCTTTCATTTCTGCTTTGCATTGACATTCAAGGCGCACTGAGAAGATGAACTTTCCTTTTTACTGAAGAGATATAATAGAGCATATTTTCCTATGTATCTAAAAGAGAGACATCTGGAAATGAGAGCCATGGTACAAGGAGGCCTTGTGACACTATTCTCATGGCAAGGCTCTGCTTATCAGACTGAGAGATGCATTTCACATGTTGCAGTAATTTGGAGTAAAAATTGCCACAGATGGTGTTAGTTTTTGTGGAGTTTATGAGATTAGTATTTGGCTACAGATCAATCTCCATGTTTCCGTGATACCGAAAAGAGTGCAGAGATAGAGCAGCCTGAATAATCACCAATTTTTCTTAAAGGAGATTTTGTTCAGTCAATTTCACTACAACCTCTGTACTCACATGGGGACCGGACACAGTGAACTATATAAATCCATCTCCAATTTCCCCTCTAAAAGTAATTCTATTCTATATCTGTAAATGATTCCTCATCCTCTGTTGCTTCCCCACATGCTGCTAATCCATGTATGGTATGACCTTTAAAACATATAAGCAAAAGGTACAATCCCTTGACTAGCACCTTCTTTGCTCCCTCCCAGCACCCTTCTCCTTGTTGAGACTACCTTACTCCCCACCTCACAGTAAAGATCTGTGTCCACCTTACCAGACCTTCTCTAATCACACAGAAATGTCTAAGCAAATAAATCTTAACCTCATGCATCATAAGAGTGCGGCAGAAAAAACTGCAAAGCAATACTTTCTTTTTCTAAATTATTTGATTGAATTGTGCCAGAAAGCAAACTGGATCTTTAACTGAGCATGGTGATGTGTGATGCTCAGAATGTTGGATTAAGTGATGGGGAGCACAACATTCACCTCGTCAAAGCAGCACAATGAACACACACAGAGCACAGAGTCACCCAATAAGCACTAAAGGGTGCTTCTGGATGATGTGTGAAGGCCTGGGGTATAACAGTGTAGACTGGGAACTTGTCCTCAAATGGGGCATTTCTAAGCATAGGTGCCATCAGGAAGCATCTACTGGCTTGTGTAGCAGGCATACAGCTGGAGCTAGGTGTACTCTGCTATGAATCCATGAGCGTTAGATGCAAGACTGGATAAGTCAATTTAGGCAAGGTGCCTCAGGATACAACAGCTCTGCAGAACCTGGTGCTCTGAACTTGCCACTCGGACTGTTTCCTTCCCAAATAAATCATAAGAAGAATTAGTTTATGTCTTCTTGCTGGTTTTGTTTTGGTTGGTTGGGGGTTTTTTGTTTTCAAGTAGGGAAATGTAGTTTCTCTTTCTTGCCTTGATAAAAGGGCCTCCAAGCATCCACACTGTGTGCATCTGTTGATCAAGAAATTTTTCAAGGCTTTCCCTGTTCCTCTTGGCCTTGCTCCTATTTGTATCCATCTGCACCCAAGCTATCCCTACCAACACATCACAGATTTTTACATTCTAGCCTAGCACCACCTGACAGGTCTTTATATATCCCTTTTGATTGTAATTTTTTTTCTGCACCCCAATCCTTCAGTCACCTTCACAAAGACCTTACCTTAATTTTAAAGTATTCTTCATATATGAAATTTCCTCCTACTTCCTTGAGGAGATCTCACAGAAGGCAACTGAAGGACTGAGTGCAAGAAAAAGGAAAGACAGAAATTCAGAACTCCATGAAGCAATGCAACTGTCTTTTGCACCTCAGAAGTGACAGGCCAGCCAAAGAAAATTGAAGCCTGCGAGTCCAGATAGGTTTAACTCCTCATTTTGCAGTTCACAGTTATCAGGAGTCAGGGTCTGAGACAATCAAGACATATCTGTGCGCCCACTGATCTTGTAGCCATGAATTCTTATAAGTTTTGCAATGGGGAAAGGATGCCCAGCACGCCTTATTCTGGGTAGAATGTAAGTCAATTTTACAAAACATGGATATACATGCCACATAACTCTAATTGAGCCAAAAATCCTTGGAGAAGGATACAAAAACCCTTGAGAATACAGCAGCGTGTTTGAGGACTCCCACGTGTGTAGAGAGGGAGCGTCCATGCCCTGTGGAACCCTACCACCCTTGTCAGTGCTGCAGTCCCAGCTATTTGGAAGCCAAAGCCAACTGAGATACTGCTACCTCAGCTATGTTCACACCTCCCTTTGCAGGACAGACGCAGCAACACTTGACTTCCATAAAGATTGCTACAGAGGTAAGAGAGGTAAAGGATTGAAAGAATAAGTGAAATATTAGCTCAGGCATAGATCTTTTTTCTTTTTGTTCTCCAGAGCAGTGAGCTTAGCTTAGACAGGTGTGAGTCTTCAAAACTGCAGCCCAGAAAAACTATTTCTTCTTTTCTTCTGGCAAATACTAACTTCTTCTGTGCTCTTAGACCCCATACAACTTTTATGACCAGACACTAACACCACACTTATGCCAAAATATGCCATTCTGAATGTGGCCTTTCACTCTCTGCATATAATAGCTCTCTCAGGCAAGTCTAAATGTTTATCAGCAGTTTTCTAATAAAGACATAGACACATCCTTTTAATGAAACTAATCTTCTCTAACTGAGGAATCATACTAATTTCATCTGATTCAAGGGACCAGGCATATGTTGTTGAATCATGAAGACCAAATATTTATTTTGACCACTTCAAAAATACCTTCGAGGCTAACTTGTTTCCCCAGCTCTTTGTTAAACAATTGCAAATGAGAAACATTTGAAAAATCACAGCCTGTTTGTGCATAATTTGTACACTCAGTGCAGAAAGTGCCATGTATCTTAGCTAAATCATTTGCAATGAATAATTCCACCATTTGGTACAGATGCAAAGCATTGGAAGTTTACAGAACATTATGGAAATGTATCTTCCGTCCTGAGGAGATGAGGGAATTTTAATTCCTGGCACTGAAGGCAGGCTTGAATGAGAATATGATTAAACTTTTATAACTGCTTGATGTTTTCTTGGCTCAATCAATATTCTTTTCAATAAGCCTTTGGCCTGTTTCGGAAGCACTGCCAATATTTGTTGTTGAGTAAATGTGGTTTTATTCTTCACTCCCGCTGATCTGATCAACAGAATGACATTGATCACAATGAGCGCTGTGTTCAAACATTTTAAAACAATTTAATCTGCTCATGCAGGACAGAGGTTAGGTAGCAGTGCTGATTACAGCACATCTTTTAGTGGCTTCTGTTACAGATGGACATGCTTTGATACCACCTCCAATGTATCCGACTGCAATCATTCATTTGTGCAAGCTGGCAGGAATGGATGAGGTCACACGCAATGGTTGCCTCCCTTCCTTCAAAGGAAGATCGGACGGGACACTGCAGGCAGTCATGTGTGCCTCAGGAGGACCAGCATCCGGGGAATAAATCCTGAGCCTTCCACATTGGCATGTGGGAAAGCACCCAGGGGAACTGCCTATGATTATTTAGATGTTAATACTGTCAAGCAGGGGGATGCTAGACTCGAACTGAGGATATGCTTACAGCCTATTCACCAATGTGCCACCAGCATGCACAAAACCATGGGCAATTCACTTAGCTCTGTGCCTTGGGCTGTCTATCTCTCAAGCAAGGTTAATAATTCTTGCCATGTTTTGTGAAACAGTTTGACATCTGTGCAAGAGGCATGATGTGACTGTTGAGTTGTGGCATTTGTTCAGCACATTGGTGACACTCAGTTCTTTGCCAATCCAAGCAGGAGCTACTTCTACAAAACGCCAGAGAGAGTGAAGGGTTTGGAGCAAAAGTTAATCCAGACAGTTTCAGCAGAGGCTGACAACTGAGGAACGTGGTGAGTAGTGAAAGGGACAAGAATCACTCATTCCTTTTCAAGGAAATTCTCATCCTTTGCTTCAATGTTAGTACAATGCTATTAGGTCAGATTCTTGAGGTTTGTGCCCTGAGTCCTCAATGATTAAAAATTTGTTCTAACTTCTCCATTCCCACATGTGATGGAAAAGAGCATTGACCATTTCAAGGTAATTGCTGTCCTAGTAATTGCTTGTTCCTCTATTCACAGATATGGTGGTTGAACTTGGGACCTGCCTTTATAAATGAGCTTACAGTCAGACATATTTCAGTGACCAGAAGGCTTCAGAAATAACCAGGTTCTGTAGGTTGAGTCCCACCAGCAGCCAAGCACCCACGCGCACCCCAGTGGGGCAGGGGAGAGAATAGGAGGAGGAAATGTAAGAAAACTCATGAGTCAAGATAAAGAAAGTTCAGTAGGTGAAGGAAAGAAGAAAAACAATCCTATGAAAATTAAGTGATGCAAAGGCAATGACTCACTACTTCCCACAAGAGAGGTCTCCAAGCAATGGCCAACATGGAAGCAAAAATCTCTCATTTTCTTCTTCCTCTACCGCAATTTTTATTGTTGAGCGTAATGTTATATGGCATGGAATATGCCTTTGGTCAATTCAGGTCAGCTGTCCTGCTGGCTACCCTCCCAGGTTCTTGCATAGGTCCAGCCTAGTCATACTCCCTGGAGTTGGGGAGGAGCAGCACAGTGTGGAAAAAAGAGAAAGCCTTGTGTTTGCAAGAACTGTTCAGCAATAGCCACATAATAAAAGTCTTACCAACGCCATTTTAGCCAGAAATCCGAAAAACAGCACCCTAGGGCTGCTGTGAAGAGTTAGATACATCCGAGCCAAACCCAGTATACTAGGGGAAAAAAATCAAAATAGTAAAGTCTCATTCTGGCAGAGAACTGATTAGACTGGAACTAATAAAATTACTCAGAAACAAAATTACATATGCTCTTGACAACTGGGGGCAGTACACAGCCTTCAGAAAACAAGCAACCCAGCAAGCACAGCCTTAGAGCCTGCTCCAATGTCCTTCCAGCAGGCCTGCACACTATTTTCAGAAAGAGAGAGCTAAATAATGTTACTCAACCCAGTACTGTGTTTGGGAGCTCAGCAAAGTATTTGGCTTGACAGGAAAGATTTTTGATGCCTTCCTGATGGCCAACTGTGCCTGGTTTTTTGTTTTGTTCTCTTCTCTGCTTTATATATGCAGAGTTATGGAGTGGTTGGGTGTGTTGAATTACGATAAGGTTTGGAAACATTTGTCTGTTTAACAAACACTCATGCGGGGACTGCCTTATGTGAGGAAACTGATTTATGACTTTGGATAGGGTTGTGAGTAAGGAGGAGTAAAATACTGCTTTCCCTCCTACCTCTTCTAGAGCAGGGAAGGCAAGGCTCCTTGCAGAGCCGATGGTACACAGCGACTGCTGCAGCACCTGGCCTGTGCTGACTCATTTACTGTGGTGTTTTCCTGGGATGCTCACACTTCCCTTTTACACAGGCAGCCAGCTCTTCTGTATGCCTACAGCTACTACACCCTCCACACTTCTCAGTTNACATCTCGTGCTCTACCCCTGGGTGAGCCTACCCTCCTTACCACCGAGCTGCGTCACTCAGTGTTTTTGTACAGTCTCCGAATCTCTAATTGTATTCACTGGCTTGACACAAGCTGAACTGTGCAGGGCTTTCTGGAAAAGAGCAGTTGTTTTATGTTTTCATACTCTGTTGTACAAAGGGTAAGAGCAGCACGCAATCCGGAAGAAATATACTGAAGAGAGATGAGTTTGTCATTACAATAGTCAGTGTGATGTTTTGGCTGTATCTGAAGATCAACATTTACAGAGAATAGATGTGTAAATTGCTTTTTATATGGTTCTTCAGAGATTGCTTTCAGAAAATTATTTATTATTCCAGATGCCCACATAGTCAAAGATACTGACTGACTGGAGAGAGTTCAGAGCAGAATAGTAAAAACGATAACTTACTGCAGATGTTTTGATTTATTAAAAAAGTGATAAAAAGATTAAGGGATAAAATACAGCTTGAGGCTGGACTAAGTAATGAGCTGGAGAGGACACAGCCCTCTCCAAATACAAATAAACATCATGAATAAAACAATTACATATGGCAGTAAACCACAAAGTAAACAATGGCACACACAACTCAGTCCCACAAATTATCTTCTACAAGTCAAACTAATCAAAGAATAGTTGAGGTTAAATCTCCTGTCAAAGATTTCTGCACGACCTACTAAATAGAAGTGCTGAAGATGGACAGAACAGAGGACAAGCTTCTAGCACTACACAGGCACCAAAGTTTTCTTCTTGAAATGTGTGTGTTTCTCATCATATTAACATATTCTCTTATAACGGCACAATGTTCATTGTTTACTTAGTCATAAAAAGAGGGTGACTGTCTTCACACCATAGGAAACTTCCTGCTGACAGCAATGTGTCCTTTCCCAGTGGCAGAGCAAGAGTGAGAACCTAAGAGCAAAGACTCAGAAGTCTGGTTGTGTACTGACCCTGTGACCAGGACATTTTCATCTCTCCACTGGTACTGTCCAATACCCCTGCTTCCTCATGGCTCTTACAATCTGGTTTAGAAGCTTTACTGGGTGTTACACTTTTATTTCAGGCTTAATTGATTCTTTGGTACCTTGAGTTCATGTCCAGAGAAAAACACACATCAGGGGGTGCAGTGTGGGTGGGCCACCAGGTGGCCTTATTGGCAGCTCAGCCGGATGGCTTCCCCTGGCATGTGCTCTGCGTGGTTGCACTGTGTTGGCTCCAAGCCTAAGCCTGGCCCTTCCGCCCCCTCACCAAACTCACACACAGACAACATGATTTATTCAACCCATCAATCAAATAATCCTGTGAGATATGAATCCAGTCTCTGACAATGGCAGATAGCACGTAGCACAATTACACCTTTACAATACAGTCACCCCCACTCAAATGAGGACTGCAAACTACTACTCCCAGTACTCAGATTATTCATGACTTCAGAAATAGTTTAATGATAAGTATTTTTATTGGAGCAGAACCTGAGACAAGGAATTTGTCTCAGGTGCTGCATCAACACAAGACAAGTGGGAAGTCCCTGTTAATTTATAATCTCAACAATTAAGCAAGGGATGACAAGCAGAAGACACAAAAAGGACTACAGAGGAATGTTAAGAAAAGATAGACCATTCTGGTCACCCAAGACAAATTAACAGCCACTGCCTCCTATAGGGACGTGTAGGGACCTTACATCAAGGTTTTAACACTATAGCTCTTCCTTGTTTTATTTCTTCTGCTTATCTAAAGTTTGATGCGTTATCTTGCTTCACAGTCTACATAAATGTACTCAAGCATTAGCTAATCTTTGTTGAGTTTGAGATTCCTAAGGTCACAGAGTTTGGAATTTTTTGGTTACATCTTATCAAATCTACCAATTACTGCTGGTTTAGGATAGCCTCAATGCACAAGTGCTGAATGCCACTCTCATTTTCTCAAAGGGGTGGTAGAAGAAGTTCTTTGCAACTGAGTGCTCCTGTCACTTTGTGGAGGTGTAGCATGAATTCAAAACAGCCAAAAGTTACCCCTGGGTAGATTGGCTGAAAGACTGATCTTCTACCAATAAAACTGACATAAGAAGTTGGTGATTACCTCAAATATAAAATGCATCAGGAGATACTTAGACTATTTCTAGTATAAAATTACATATTAAGGAATTAGAAGACATTCAGGTTGTAAAATGAGTGAGTCCTAAGCCAGAAAATGTCAGAGAAAAGCAATTCATCACATCCTATGTGTGCATTGTATTTCAATCTTTAGTTATCAAAGCACTGCAAGGTGATCATAAAACACCACAATGAAGGCCATGATGACCCTAAACCCTATAGTGAAAAAACCTAGAGACATTAGTTCCTACTACTATTCCAAACTATGCCAATATTTGACCGTGTTGGAAGTATCACAGAAATTATTTCTCTTGTATTCAGGGGAGTAAAATTAGTACTATATTTTACCTATGAAAAGAAAGCTTACAGGGACTCGGTTCAAACTACTAAGTGCCCACAATTTTGTCAAGTCAGTCTGGGATACAGAAATTCTGATTTATTCAGAGTAGTTACACTTTATTTATTATTTTCAAATCCTAGGAAGTTTATGTACATTATAATACATTTTCCATATACTTTCAAGACACAGCTTCCATTAAAGTGAATATAAAGTGCTGAGAGCTTCTGCAAATCCACTGCCAGGTGGGTATCAATAAAATAAAGAATAGGCAGTTAGGTGATCATCAGTGAGATTCTTGGAGGGTTTTTAGATGATTTGTCCTGCATTCATCATGATGGGAGAAGAGTGACAAATACAGGAGTGAGATCTAGTTTGTCAGCTTGGAATTGTCACACTCATCTCTCCTCTTCCTGCAAGCTGAAAGCAATGCTTCTCTAATGTTCTGGCTGGCTTGCTCACCACACACACACGATTTAACCCCTGAACACAGGGGTTCGTGCAGTGGTGGCAGAAAAATCATACCTTGAAAAAGGTTAAGGCCTTAACGCAGAACCAGAAAAAGGACAAGACCTGAGAGAAATAAAGTAAAGCCTCAGTACACAACTTTTCAGCTGTGAAAACTTCACAAACCACTCAAGAATGCTTAAAAGTGGATGAACTGATGCATTTCTCTTTAGTTCTGCCATTTAAAAAATAACATTTACTACATCTGAATAAGCAGTAAGTAAATACAAATCAGCTTTAGACAAGAAGGCATTATGAAAAACACATCTCTCTGTCTTTACATTCACAGAATGGCTGTCTTCATAATGGCAGGTTCCAGGGGACTTGATGCGCTGGTGGCATTTTGTTGTTTTTAAAATCTTTATTTACAGAAAGGGAATGAAGACTACTGGGGAGGAACGGGATGATATTCGCAGTATCGATGCTGGTGGGTAGGTCACCACTTTTGGTGGTGCCGGTTCCAGCGCCCCTCACAGAATCTGACCCCACGAGAGCACCACCCAAGCGCTTCTGTCAGGCTTGCCTCCTCCTCAGTGGCCTCCAGCCTGGAACGCCACGGGACCAGTTGGAGTGACTGGAAAGGGCGTGACTCGTGGCAGCCATTTAACATTAAATTCCCCAGCCCCGACTCCTTTGACCGTCTCTGCCGAATCCGACAGGAAGACAACGCTCTGAAGAGCTCTGCCTGGAGCTGCCCGGCCGGCGACCCCAAGGCGCCCTTGGCGAAGCGGCTCACTCCATTTTTTCAACCGCTGGTGTTGTGCCCACGCCGGGGCAGCGCTCCCGGGCCACCAAGGGCTCCCCGGGCCACCAAGGGCTCCCCGGGCCACCAAGGGCTCCCCGCCCCCGGCTCCGGCCGTCGCTGCCCCCGCAGCCAATGGGAGCTCGCGCCAGCCGCCGTTGCTAGGTAGAACAGCGCCTCGGCGCCCAACCCGCGGCGAGCCCTGCGCCCACCGCCGGGAGCCGGGGGAGCGGTGGGCGGGCACTGGGCAGCTCCGGTAGCCAATCAGAATGAGGACGGCCGCCCAACCGTTGCTAGCAGGAGCCAATGAGAGGCGGTGAGCGAGGGGGCGGTGCGCGATTTGAATTGTTGCGGGGCGGCCGGCCTCGGCCTCGGCCTCTGTCCCCGTCCTCGTCGCGAGGGGAGCGGCCCCGCCATGGATCCGCATGTGGATGCGAAGCTGCAGGAGCAGCTGCGGCAGAGCAGTGCCCGCTTCATGGCCTCCATGAGTCGCATCCTGGAGAGGGTGAGCGGTTGGGCCCGGGAGGCCGCGGGCTCCGGGCGCCGTGCTGAGGCGGGCGGGAAGGCGGGGGCGGCCCTGCCGCCTTGGCGGGGACCAAAAGCAGCTGTGAAACCTGCGCTGTGCCTTGGCAGGAGGGCTCTGGCCAGGAGTCCGCTCCCGCGGTGCGTCCATAAAACTGAAACCTGGGGCTGCCGGGCTTGAATGAGCGACTTGAGTGCGAGCTGACTTGACAGTGCCCTTCGCCCCAGCTCGCTGGTGCGAGATGAGGCATTTTCAATGAAGCCGTGGGAAGTGGGAGACTCCCTCCAGGAATCCTCCTCGCTTCAAAGCCGTTTCGCGTTAAAGGTGTGGGAATGGCACGCCTCCGCCCAGAGATGCGTGTGTTTATCCAGGGGGAAAAAGCTTCCCCGCCCCGGGTAACGCTGTGTGCTGGCACGTGGCCAGGTCTGTAGCTCTATCTTAAGGGGCTTCTTTCAGACCAAGTGTGGAGGAAAACTGTAAGAGAGGAACTTAATCACTTTTGAGAAATCTCTGCTGCCCTTTTTTGTCGTTCCCGGCTATGCCTTGGAATTGCATGGCCTGCATACGTGCTTAAAATACACCTGTTTCCCCTAGGAACTATATAGTTCCAAATTGCCGACGTCTGACTTTGGCCAATAAACCATCACACTGATAATTTCATGTTTTGGACAAAACAAAATCGTTCTAAATACAACGGTTATAATGTATGTTGAAGTCATTGCTTTAATCATTTATTCTAATATTTAATGGTCCTTTTTATTTAGTATAACCATCCTTTTCAAGATGATTACCTTGTTTCCATGAAAACTCTCACTTACGATACACCTGATGGTAAGAACTTCTAAAAGCTTCGATATTTACATGCTGTGTATTTAGACTTACTAAAGCATGCAACTGTTGGCAGCTATAGAACCTTCAAGTGCCACAGATACTGAGTTTTGTTCACTTAGGTAAGACATTTCATATGTAAACTTTGGTACATGTGTACAAGAGTTTACTTTTATGTGCCATTTTAGTCCATTGCTTGCTCAATTTTAGAAGAGAGTTGTTAGCAAAGTTCAGGATAAAAATGGTTAATGTTCGGGTGGCTTGTAAGAAGAAGAATCAAGATGGAGATGACTGAGAGGAAGGAATGGAAATATTAGCAGGAGTTGATATGCATGAATGGATTCTGTAGTTTTATCTCCACTTAGTTTTCTGAGTACGACTCTGATAAATTTTTGTTATACCAAAGGTCAGGGTGGACTAGGAAGTTAGTCTCTTTAACTTTTCATTGAGGGCTCCCATGTGGCCAGCATAAATCTATACTAGGTTGGGCCATCTCATATTTATCCAGTGTTTCATTGTAATGGTTGATCCACTATAGGGAGATAATGCTTATGGAAAGCTTATTGTGAAAAAAGCTGTTGTGCTAAAATGTATAGCTCAAGGTTTTAGTGGGACTTGTGACTTAAGATCTTGGTGGCTTTACTGGGAAATGAAATGTTCTGCCAGTTTTTATTATCACTGATGTGAGGGTTATGATATGTAAATTGCCTTATTAATTCTTGCAGAGTAGGACGTACTGGACAGACACAGGAAGTACCAACAGTGCACCAAAGGCTTTTACAGACTGGGAAGCTTGCACTGGGAGAGGGAGTTAACATTCATACAGTACTGTAATAAGCAGTTTTGTATTAGTAAAAGCTTGGTTATGCTTTTGGTTTAGTAACATCTATTCAGTATGGAATTTATATGAACCTCTGCCTTGTAAAGCCTTTGTTATGGCTTTGACTAACCTTACATACCATGTAGTCTGCATTCATTAAGTGAAATCTAAAAAGTAAAACTATTTGTCTGCAATGCTCTTTGAATTTTAGCTCAGTGTTTTCAGACTCAGCATGTGATTATTTTTTATCTTGTCTGACCTCACAATTAACTTGAAATTACCATATCTCTTGGTTTGTTTTCCTCTTAAATTTTTATTTCTGCAATCGTGTTGCAGGCTGTTCAGATTTGATAATGTTTTGTTACTCTATCATAGATTCTTCTTAAATATTTATGTCTGTTACAGTGATATTCAGTATGGATGGTGTTAATATTGAAATTTTTTGCTATTTCTAGGACAAAAAAAATGGGGGAATGTGTCAATCAAGAATATTAAAAAATGGAGAAAGGAAATACTTCAGGTATCTAATAATATAGACCCACTATGCAGTCAAAATGTAGCAATATTCCTTTATAGATAAAGATATATATTTTTATATATATATTTAGGATTCCGTTCTAATCTTGCTCTGCCATATAATATTTTTAAGATATATTAATTAATGAGGTCAGCATCTGCTTTATAACAGGGATATTTTGGTTAAGATTTTCAGATAAGTAAGACTAAAACAGATGACCATTTATTCTTGGTTAGCACAACTAGTAAACCAGGAAGATTTATTTTTTAAATTGCTGTCTCTTGGGAACACGTACATTTGGATCTCATCAGAAGGTTGTCATTGAAGTTAATACATTGACTCAATTTATCTTGGTTCAGGGAATCAGCTCTTCAATTTTACAAACTTGAATTACTTTAGCATTATTTTACACGCAAAAACCAAAAAAGAATCTTTGCAGTCTCATCCGCTCACAGTGCCAGGCTAAAGGCACTATCTTTGTAGTGTGCTTTGGTAGTTTACACAGAATCTGTTCTGAACCCCACAGGGTGAAGGGATGAGGAATGAAATTCAGTCTTAGGGAACAAGAGTGGATTTAATGGACACAAAAAAGGGGCTGTATTTATGATTCCCCCTCCTTTCCACCCCTGGCAATACCTTGTACATAATCTGCTAAGCATTGCTGCACAACTTTACTGGATAAATCCGTTCAGGACTTCAAGAGAAATTCTCTGTCTTAGCCTCTTATGTGGGCCAAGGTTATGTTCTTGTATTGGTTTTAGCAGCAACAGTGTGGAAAAAAGTGAATGATCAGGCAAGCTTTACTCTGTATTTGTGGCTTTTCTGGCAAGGCCATGGGAAACCTGAGGGAAATTGAATGGTTGTTTAAGAAGTGTCTAGTTGTGGAATATACCATAGTAAATAAAGGCAATGGTTAAAATAATTCTGCTACTCTTAAGATTACTCTGACTTTTTTTCCTATTTCTAATTGCAGCATAATAGAAGAAGTCAAAGGAATGCAGGTAAAGGTTAAAAAAAAGATGCTATAAATCATCTTATCCAAAAAGTCTTGACTTAATAGAAGACATTCTGGGTTTATGCTAAAGTCTTCAAGATACTGTTTTTTGTGGGGGGAAACCACCCAATAAATCAACAATACTTATGTTTGTAAGGGTTCAGAAATGCAATTTAAAATGTTCAAGGTGAGTAAACGCATTATAATTGATGTTGCTATCATAACAAGTTGATTAAAATAAGCTCCCCTTATCAATTAATCAAAGAGCTTTTTGTTGTACTTGTCAGTTTCGTCAGATATTCATTGAATCTAAAAATTCCAGCCCTGACTTTTGTACAAGTGAATAAATTTGAATGTTGTTAGCTTTTTGAAAGTAACTTAACTAAATAAGCATATTAAAAAATATGTATTAAAAGAATCTCATGAATTTGCATGATGAGCTATCAAAAATTTTGCAGATTATTCTGTATACTGCATGAATTGGGCTACCTGCAGGAAAAAGTAGAGTATAGTTACTTTACTAAAGATCAAGTGTCATGATGGAAGACAAAACAAACTGCACAACAAAGTGTAATTATGATACTCTTGGTGGGGAGGGTGTTGGTGTGACATGTGAACATTTTCTCTGTTCTAAAATGGAGCTGTATGTTCCAATAAAATATATGTGTCTCCTGGGATAAGTGATGGGGGAAAATTTTCATGTGTAATACAGTGAAGGTATGCTGGGCTTTATTTTCTTAAGGTTTTGACATGGTTTTTTTCAATGTTGCTTATTTGATGACATTCATCTGAGAAACTTTTATACTGAACACCTGAGGGCAAAACATGGCCCAACCCCTCTCTCTGTACAGTGTTCAGGTATAGCCTTTGAATCAGCATAAGAAATTTAAATGTAGAGCTGAGAAATCAGGGTCTGGGACAACAAGATTCAGATGGTCCAGACCTTTACCTCTAATCGCTGCATTCGGCTGATGGGGCTGAATAGTACCAAAAAAAAAATTGTCTATAATCTGCAGAAAAGCTCAAAAAGGAAGTTAGTCAATTTTTTCAAAGATACGGTATTTCAAGCCTTTTACAGGAAATATTTTGCTAATCTTTGTGTTTTGACCTAGGGTCTGAACGAATGCCTTAGAAGTTCTTTAATGTTTTGAAAGCTTGATCTAATTAAATTTATTGTGTTGCATTACAGATGAGGTAGAGAAGCGGAAAAATTGATAATATATATTTTTCCAATTTTTAATATAATTTGATTAATGTCTTTATTATTTAATTTTGTTTTTAAGTTAGCTTAGAGATGACTTATCTAAATATTGAAGCTGCGTGAATAGCTATAGTGTTAACAGCTTTTAAGAAAAAAACCTTGTGCTGATTTGTATTGATACATTTATATTTACATATGCCATGAACGATAGAATCTCATAGATTTTCTTCAGGTTAAGAAAACTATATTTTGCACTTACATTTTTAATTTGAAACACAAAAGTACACGAGTAAATACTTGAACTGGCTGATTGTGGCTGCTGCTAGCCTTAAAAAAAAAAACAAAAAAACTCATGTGCCAAAAAGCAAGAAAAAGCCTGCCATACTTCTGATTATTAAAGCTAACATACAAATTTTGCCTCTTCATGTTTTATATTCTTAGGTGGGCCTAATAAGTGCTTTCAGTTAAGATACATAGAGTTCTGTGCTATTAATTGTGAACATTAAGAAATCTTTGTAAGACCCAAATACTTGTCAATGAACCCCTCCCCTTGGAATACAGCTTGTACTATTTTTTCCAACTCACAATTCTGAATTTTGCTGGAATCAAGTTTTACTATTTGGATCGAATGTCCAGTACCCCCACAAAGTTTTACTGATTAAAATCACAATCCTTTGAGTGGTGGTTTGGTTTTGGTTTGGTTTTTTTTTATATGGCAATTCTCAATAAGGGAGGACCAGGTATGTTAAATTTCAACCTCCAAGAGCAGCAATATTTGTCATATATTAGCCACTTCAAAGGCTTTCTGTCCTTGAAAAATTCTTTTGAAACACAACACCCTCTGTGGTGTTTCAGACATCTTCCTCAGTAAGGGATTTCACTTGGACAATACCGTGTTATTCTAATTTCCTGTGTTCCCAATCCAGATAAATTTGGAAAAAGCATTATTCAGCTTCTAAAATAATGCATTGCTAATATATTATAAAGGAAGCATTACTGTAGTTTTCTGCAAAATATTGAACAGATGTTTTCAGAGAAGGTTACAACCTGAGGCCAGAGCTTTCCAATTATATATGCTTCATGAATTCTATATGAGAGTAGTTTCATAGCCCAGTTTCCTACTGGTTGGAAAACTGTACTTAGAATAGTTATCAGTGGTCTGTGTCCAAGCTGAAGGGAAATGTTAGGAATTTTTTTCCTGGATTTGTCCTGTGCAAGTTATTAGTTTATCTTTCTTTAAGTAAATAGTGGAGGAGAGGATACCCTTAATCTAACTCAGATGATACTGAGTATGGTTGACCCTTGGGAAAGATGGTCTGAAAAATTTGGGCTAAAACTTAAAGTAAACTGTGTAATTTCATGCAAAGAAGTTCAAGTACGAGACTTATTTGCAAATAATCAAGTAGAGGAAGAGACAATTTTGAAAGCTGGTTGTGCCAACTGGGAATATGACCCTGTTGTAAAAATAGCATACTCTGTGCTAGAAGATGTGCACAGGTGCCTAGCATGTAAAACACAAAAAACAGGTTTTCTGCATTGTTCAACAGCAATAAAACATGTGGTGGAGTATTTTGGTTTGTGTTTCATAGTAGCCTGACTGTCTGGAGTGGGTCAGAAAAAGAAACAAATTACTAGAGCCACTGGTGATAGGACCTAAATGGAGGAAAATAGAGAGAAAAAAAACAAAACAAAACAAAAAAAAAACCCACCAAAAAACAAAAGAAGTCAAATGTTATAAAAACTTTTTAAATGTAAACATAAGGAAGTCCTGAAATCCATTTCTTGAGGGTGGAGTTGCTCTTAAGAATGGACTAGACTTCTAGAGATACATTAGTTGTAGTTGTTCCTGCTTTAAAATGTAAGAAGCAATGGATAACATCTTTAGGTTCCTTTCCATATGCTTTAGCCCTTTAGAAAACTGGAAATCTCTTGGTGTTTTCTCGGCACCTATTAAATAACACAAAGTGTTTGTAGGAGTAAATAATACTTCTGTGTCTGAGTTAGGCATAAGTTTTCTCACCATGTGACTGAAAAAAGAAAATGACTTGTGATATTTGACATCAGTATATGTGGAAGCAGAACATGTATTCTGCAGAAATGAATAAAAAAACCAAGGATAACAAATTCTGCATGAAACTGAAACTTGTTTAATGACAGTATTGAGTAGGATAAACATACCTGCTAAAACAGGTATATTATTTCTGTTAAGTCCGAGTTTATCACATGCATCCAATCATGAGAAGTCCCACTAGAGCTTTAGTATCTTCAGGGTCCTGTGTTTGGAGATGGGTTAAATTTCTGTATACAGACCTGAGAAGTTGTAGCTTGTTATAGATAAGGAGTTTTTTAACTCTATCAAAGCAGTGGTTACAAATAAAACTTTTTTTGGCTCAGAGGCTGACTGTGAAATAACCTTATGTGAGAATCACATTTATCTGGAGATATCTTCTCTGTGGGGCTAATGCTTTGGGTTTTATTTATATCTGGTTGACTTCTGATAACTAAAGAAGAACAAAATATAGATTTAAATATAAAAAGGTGAGATCTTGGCCAAAGTAGACAGATCTTACAGTACTTATTTTTCCTGCTTCTTATGAAATAAGTAGGGGAGTGGGGGAAACAACCCACAGAGATTGTGGGTGGGTTTATCTTTGCAGGAAGGCAGACACAGCAGTTTTAGAAGACCGTGTTACTAAAAACTAAAAGGTGCAATAAAGGTTTGGAGCTCTATCCTCAGGCTTCAGGAGTAGTCTTTTCCTTTTCCTTTTCAACATATGCCAAGGAAAACGCACAAAAAGTTTGAGTGATACCACCTGATAAAGGGGTAAATTTTATTTTCTGTGGTGCTTCAGAGTTTAAGAAGAAAGCATGTAATATGGTAGATGTACATCTGATCAGAATTAGTCTCCTGTATTTGGCCAAAAACATGTTCTGGCACTTTCCTATTCTTTGTTTCAGTCCTATGGATGTTCTCTGTTGAATGTTTGTGTTAAATAATTTTAAAAATAGAGTATATACAAATGAAGAATTAATGAGTTCAGGTACTACACTGAGTACCTATCAAATTGTAATAGAATTATTTATTTTTTCCTCCCGTTCATGCTAAGAAACATCAAAGCAGTGGATCAGTGATTTTGAAGGTGGACATTCATCAGTGCATCAGGTATGGGCACCACATTACACCTGCTTTTATGGAGTGCTCCCAGGCCAGGTTGGACGATGCTTTGAGCAACCTGGTCTGTTGAAAGGTTTCCCTGGCCATCAGAGAGGAGTTGGAACTAGATGATCTTTACGGTCCCTCCTAACCCAAACCATGATTCTATGACAGCCTCTTTGGAAAAACATATTCACGCAGTCAAAAATAAGAAATTAATCATGAGCAGGTGGTCCTGTACAATGATACCAGCCATGGATTTCATCTGAATTTTACTCTTCCATTTATTTAAAGAGGGAGAGAGCAGTTGGATATAGGCTTTTAACCATCAAGTGTCTTTTTAGTTAGGCATTATGTGGGTCAAACTATTTTAATTATTATTTGTAAAATCTGTGTAGTCTAGAATAGCTTCTTTTGACTATTTTTTAAGGAGAAAATATTCAGCATTTGAAGAGTGATATGGGCCATCTCAGTCGGCACTCATAATTATTTGTTCTCTATAAATAGTAGTTAAAATTGTCTCATTGATGCTGTTTTAACTCACTATAAATTAAATTTATGATTGCACTGGACAGAATATGTCAGATGTAGATGGTAAGTATTTATGCATTTTATTTTATGCCACTATCAAGACTTCTACTAAATAGAGCAAGAAAACTATTTGAAATATTATGTATAGATTCTTTGAAGTAAACAATTAAGCATTGTTCAAAGTAAGCAGTTAAGAAACTTTCCTTATCCATTGGAGCACAGAGAAAATCCCCAGTACATGTTAATTTGGCGATTAGAATTCATCTCTCAACTGGTTTTTGTGCTTTTTGGGTAATAGCTACTTCTTGCATTACTCGTCTTAATAAAGAAGAGCTGGGAAGAAAACAGTTTTCCCCACTGAATACTGAGGTAGCAGTCAAGGTAAATTTGTGTGCAGATTTGTTGATAAAGATGGTGTCATTTGGACAAAGTTTCTGGAATATGACAGAATTTGTTTCACCACCAACACCACCCCCCAAAAACAATTGAGCAAGTAGTTAGAGCAGAAAATTTTAGAGATTAGTTAATATAGCTTGCGCTACCAGGTATTAAAATTTCTTTCATTGTGCTTTTAAGGAATCTTCTGAGAACACTCTAATGGATACATCTGATATAGGTGGGTTTTTTCATTTACTATTTAGCTATCTTTTCTTAACTTTTTGAAGAACATTGCAAATAACTTTTTCATCATTTTCTAATATAGTAAAAATAATTTTAATACATGTTTTGTACCCTTTCAGAAAGTAGTGAATAGGAATAGCAAGAGCCTGAGGTACTGGTAGTACTATGAAATCAATAGACACGTTCCTCTAAAATTTCAATTTTGAATCCCTGATATGTTGGAAAAACAATATGGAATATGTTCAACTGCCTTCTCTTAATTAAGGAACAGGGAAACAGAAAGCTTGGCCCACGCGGCAATAGAAGTTTTATTAATAATTACAATTATACATTAAATACTAGTGATGGCATAAACAAAGGTTTGCATTCAGTTGCAACAATTCTTCATTAGTATTTGTTATGGTTTCAGTATCAGTCTTGAGTTCTTGGGGTTTTTTTCTGTTCTGTGCTGTGCCATGGCCCTCTGCTAATAATTGACATTCCAGGGATTTGAAGTATGATTGACAGTACCTTGAAGACATACTAAAATTACTCTTCTGTCAGGATTCACACTTGGAAGAACATTCAACTTGCATACTGATCAATTTACTCTGATACAAGCTTGTTTTCTAATAATTTGTCGTTGGCGATGAAGTTGACCATTGGCACAGCAGCTGTTCCCTTTATCTCAAAAACCTCCCATTTTTGTAGTGGTCTAGTCTGGTTGTCTTAGTGAAAATTTAGGAAGCAATCTGACAGTTTTGTGCCCATTTCTACTGGAGGAAGAAGACTGAATGGCAGCGAGAGTAAGAGCTGTTACAACAGAAATTGGAAGCTGAAACTTCTCCCAATTAAAACATTAACATTCTTATTGCTTCCTCCACTACTGACGCTTAGTAACTGATTTCCTGTGAATAAAATGACCACAACTTTGTCTTCCATTGGTCATGTGGGAAGAAACTGATAATCTGACACGCATGGTCTTCAATTCTAGTAATTCTTCTGGGGTCAGGTACACCGTTAAAGCCAACCCTCTGGTTGCTCAACATCTTCACCAGAAGATGTGAAATTGTGTTGGCTCCCACAAAGACAGCATTTCTTTCATATATATATATATATATCTTTATCATAGCTCTATAGCACTGCGGTGGTTTGACCCTGGCTGGATTTCAAATACCTACCAAAGTCACTTTCTCACTCCCCTCTGCAGCTGGATAGAGGAGAGAGGAAAAAAAAAACAGCTAAGGATTCATGAGTAGAGATAAGAGCTGGGAGAGGTCTCTTACTAATTGGCAAAACAGACTCAGTGTGGGGTAAGACTTAAATTTATTATTAGCAGGATAAGAGCTAAAGAGTGAGAAAATAAAGCAGTCTTTAAAACACTTTCACACCCCACACACACCCTTCTTTCCTTCCATGTTCATCCTCCTCCCCCCAGCAGTGCAGAGAGGTGGGGAAAGGGGGTTGTAGTCAGTTCTTGTTTCCCATGGGGTGCAGCCGAGTCTCTGCACCCCGCTGGTCCTCCATGGGCTGCAAGGGGACAACTTGCTTCACCATGGTCTTCACCACGAGCTACAGGGGGGGCCACAGCTCTGAGTCCTTCCCCTGCTTCCGTAGGGTCCCTCCCACGGGAGACAGTCCTTGATGGACCTCTCCAGCATGAGTCCATCCCTTGGGCAGCAGCTTTTTCAAGTCTACTGTCCTGGAGGTCACTTTTCCATGGGGTCAGTCCTTCACAGATGAGCTTTATCGACATGGGTTCCCCACAGGGCCACCAGTCCTACCTGGGAAAATCTTGCTCCAGTGTGGGTTTCCCTCTCCACAGGCCACAGATCTCCTGCAGGACTCTGTTCCATCTTTGAGCCTCCCACAGAGTCACAGCCTCCTTCACGCATCCACTTGTTCCAGCATGGGCTCCTCCACGGCTGCAGGGGTGTCTCTGCACCCTCCATGGGCTGCAGGGCCTCAGCTCCAAGTCCTTCCCCTGCTCCTGGGGGAGGTCGGGGGAACCCCCTCGCCCTGCTGCTGTGCTGACCTTGGTGTCTACATTGTTGTTCCCATGTTCTCCTCTGCTCTTCCTGGGCTGGAATTTCTTCTGTGCAACAATCTCGTCTGTTCTTAAATATGTTATCACAGAAATGTTCCATGCTAATTGGCTCAGCCCCGGCCAGCAGCAGGAAGTGCCTCCTGGAGCTGGCCATCATTGGCTCTTCATAGGACAGGAGAAGTTTCTAGCAGCTCCTAACAGAAGCCACCCCTATGGCACCTCCTGCTACCAAAATTCAACCACATAAAACCACAACAAGCACAGAGGTGATGATTGCACTGATAGGGAACTGAAAGGGAAGGTAGGATGAGCTGGAAAACATTTTCATTTTGGTTATAGCAATTTAAGGATAGTGTGACAAGGCTGTGATGGGGTAGGTATCATAAGCAAGATTTTTTTTCACTTGTTTTCCTTTTCAGGGTTATTCTTGTCTCCTTTTTCCCTTGGTGGTGAACCCAGGGAGATTGAGAAATCAGGGCTTACAATGCAGTCACGTGTTTTATGATCATGGAAGACTGTGACTTTAGCTAATGATGAATTGAAGGTCTGGCTATATCTAGCAAGAAAAAATTTTGTTGCATTTCATTCACAAAAATACACATAGACTACCTAAAAATTGAGTTTAAATATTGGGACTTGCTTTTTCATATTCTCAGGTCTGTCTTATTTCTCATTTTGTCAGTTCTAAGGTTGTCTTGACGAAAAGAAACAAATAAAATGAAGTGTGGTAGAAGGTCCTTGCTACCTTTGTTGAGATATTTAGGAATGTAGTGGGAGTTATGGTTTAATGAATAGTGAATCTTGAAGACCAAGAAAATAAAGAGCTTTGAAAATGTTTTTACTTTCTGAAACAATTAACACAAATCTTGAAGAATTGGTAAGAAACAAGTTATCTTCACTCTTCTTTGTTCCCCTCAAGACATTTATGAACCCCTAAACCATGCTTTTTGATTGGACTTGAAATGGAAATGTAATAGAGCTAAAAAGTTTTAGTGTAGAAAATAATTTTCTAAAATGAAACTAGTGTAGTCAATAACTTGTATGTGTTTAAAAACTTCCTCTTTTGGTTTTGAGTGCAACTATATTTAATATTTATCTTCAAACTCTAGATGAAGCAAGTGATGCCGAAATCGTTTCAGTAAGAAGAAAATTTGAAGATGTTCACCTCCAGGTAAAAATTTCTGGTGTCTAATGCAATGGAAAAATTTTGTATTCAATAGAAATTATTAATTATTTGAATAGCTTACACATGCTTGATGACTCTGTAGTCTGCATGTTAATACACATTTTTAGGAAGTATAGCAAATGAGAGGTTCAATAAATAATGTCATAAAGACCAATATGAAGTAATATTATTGTCTTGATAATATTAGCATGCCAGAGAAAACGATACATTTTATTGTAACAGACAACCCTGAGAAAGGCTATTATAGGTAAGGAAAAGAGTTATCAGATGAGGCGTGAAGTGAAAACATCTATAAAAAATATGATCATTCACCTGAGAGTCTAACAAAAATAGGTAACATGATTTAAAACAAAAAGTAAATATGAAATAATGGATGATACAACAAAAGCAGACTGGAATCTTCTGCTGTTGCTTCCCAAGCTAGACTTCGGGTAGCAAGACTACCCAGAGTATTTATATTGATGAAGAAAAGTATAACACAGGCTTTGTGTGTGCAGCCGTTCTATTCCTGTGTTCTGCTTGATTAAATATCATTACTAAAAATGGAATTTTTTTCCTTACTTGTTTAGCATAGTGCTAGTGTCATGTCTCTGACAACAGCTAATACAAACTGCTTCAGAAAGCAAGAGTTTCATTAATGAATTGCCATTTCTCATGAAATACTCTTAGATTTTTACATCGAGGTGAGTTACAGAGTAGCCTTTAATTTGTACGTGAGTTCTTATGGGATGTTAAGAATACATGTAAAGACTTGTAGCCATCTTTACCAATGCTTTCTAATTTCTTTCTCTCTTTTTGTGTTTTATATGGGTGTTTTGTTTGCCTGTTTCTATCTCTGGATCTTCAGAGCCTGTGCGTGCTTTTGCTTCTTGGGATTTTTCTTTTTTTTTTTACATTAAAGGTATACATTAAAAATATGTTTATGCTTGTCGGATATCCTCATCTGAATAATAGTAGTTTGCAGCAAATCTGTGTAATACATTTGGGTTTGTCAGTGCCTATAATTTCTATGTGTCTTAATTTTTTTTTTTTTTACTTTCCTCTAAGAATCTGAACGTAGATGATGGAAAAATTCAAGAGAAAGTCAAGGTTCCGGTGGATGTGATAGTGCGGGATGATGCTAGAAAAATTCCCAAATGGATTGAGGTAACGTATTTCTCCTATTCTAAGTTATGTTGCCTTAAAATCAGGAGCAAAAAAACCTCACCGGGCAAATTTAGTAGAGATAAGAGAGCAGGCCTTTAATGAAGGCCTTCTGGCACGAGGACTATGAAAAGGTGCACGCTCCCGTGTCCAGGGGTTCCACAATTTATGGTCTGATCTGAGAACCACCCACCCCCAGATCCTCCCCTCAGCACACCTCCCCAGAAATTGAGTTGGAGGTCCCAAGACCCCTTTTCTCCCTCATCTTCCACTTCTTCACAGCACATACTGTCTTTGGAACTTCTCCAAGGTTCCAGGCTTGAAGGCTGCTTTGACTGTAATGGTATCTTCTTGTTCAGGCCTGGCATGCAAATATTCTTAAACAGAACGTGTTTACTATAGTCCTGCCTTGAAAAGAGCCTAAACAAGCCTAAAGAATTTAGAAAACTTGATATGAAATGTGGGAATAGGGTTTGGGAGGTGTTATCTGCTATGCTAAAGTGTGAGAGACTACTCAGCTACGTTAAAATCTACAAAAAGCTAAAAATCATAAAAATTCAAAGGCATCAGTTATTAGATAAATAGCAGTTTGCAACAAATCTGTGTAATACATTTGGGTTTGTCAGTGCCTATAATTTTTATGTGTTTTAATTTTTTTTTACTTTTCTCTAAGATTCCAAATGTACGTGATAAAAGAATTGAAGAGAAAATCAAAGTTCCAGTGGATGTGATAGTACAAGATGATGCTAGAAAAATTCCCAAATGGATTGAGGTAACATTTAATAGAATCTCCTATTCTTTTATAAGTTGTTATCTAATCAGAATAAAATAAGAACTCTGTAACTGCGTAGCACAATGAATTCAAACAGAACTTCTCTGCAGTTTCATCATTGTTCCTCTCTTGCTTGCTTTCTGTGTAAATATTATAGTATCTCAGGTTTCTGACAGGAATGACTTGTAAGAAACAGACCAAACAATTTACAAATTTATTTTTTTTTTTTTATTTTTATACTTTATTCTTTGAACCCTGATATGCAAGTCGATTTTTCGATCAGTAAGTTTTTTGAAAAGTCCAAATTTGAGCTTTGTAGTAAAAAAAAGTTCTAGCTTTGTTTTGGTTTTGGGGGTGACGGGGACTGGAGGTGAAGTCTTACATTACATGGCACAGTTCTGTTCTCTGCTGGAGTTGCCAGAGATGTACAGATTATCCAGGTGTGTATACATATATATCCATGTATGAATTTTCATATTTAGGAAAGGGGTTAATATATGACACATAATGTATAAGTTGCAAAAAAATGATAAATAGCTTTCTAAGATTAGACTTGTAACTCTTAACAATTCTTACTGAAGTCTTAGACTAGATATTTTCCACTTTTTCCGAACTTAGCTAAGCCCCTTAGGACCATAACTGTACAGGACCTACTATAGCAAGGAGAGATGAGAAGGAGTCACAAATAGGGTTTTGATGTCACCTTTAACATGCAAAAAATTCAGAATATGGGATTGTGTCTTTTCCTTTGTTTGTTTTTCAGGTAACACCTCAATGTTTGCCGAAAGGTTTTCATTTAACTTCTCCTGTGCAAGAACTGATTGGTACAACTAAATCTTTTGTCTCTTGGTCAAATATATTAGTTACAAAATGTGGTTTTATTAAAATGTATTAGAGAAAATATTTGATTTCTTTTAAACAAAGAAGCATTATTTATCCAACAGAAAAGTTCAATAAGTTGGATTTCGAAGGGAAGTTTGACATGATTTTGCTTGGGGCAAAATGTATTTGAAAAACAGAAAATAAGTAATTTGTATACATAAACCCAGCTTTTCTTAAATAGCCCCAGGAAAAAAAAATGCATAGTTACAATACTCGGCAGCATTTAGCTCTTTGAAATGAAAGCATGATTTTTCAGTTCTCCTTATTTTAAATTCAAGGAATGTAATAGAATGGCTTTGTGTCTGCTGGTAACTGGTACTTGAAGTGGTACTTTGCTAGTAAACTTGCTTCAGAAGCTTTCCAGACTCGATGCAAACCTAAGGTAGAGTTTTGGTGTAAATATTTCAACTAACAACTACAAAAAGCATTACTTTCATTGTGGATTATGGCAAGTAAAGCTGCAGTGGTACTAGCCAAGTATAAAGCTTTCAAGTAACGTGGAAATAGAGGAACAAAACCTGTTGGATAAAGCTGTTTCCTGACCAGAAATCACAGAGGGAAAAGAGAAGTCTTCCTCTGCAATTACATTTTTTTATATCTGTATATTATGCTACTTTAAAATACTGGGTTCTTTTTTCATCACATTAAATTTCTGTCCTCTATAGTTTGTGAATTGTATAAGTTAGGAAAGGTATTAATTTTTTTCCTAATGGATTGTATGTTAATTTTCCATTTAGCCTGGCAGTAAAGCTTAATGAAATATGCTATTACAGTAAGACTATCTGTGCTGTCTGCCATTGTTTCCAAGTCACACAATACATTACTGGAAGTGCCCTAATAGGTGTGGAATTTTTCCCTTCTTCTGGTTTTGTTTCTTGACTCATTTGGCTTTGTTTTTTTAATAGGCAGTCGAGCTGCTGTTTGCAGAAAGAAGCTAGAGTTGTCAAAGGAACGTTCTTCATCCAGATTTCTGCAGTTAAAATACTCTGGTTTTCCCGTTCCATCAAATACAAAAATCTTACCTGTGCATCGACCTTCCATGGAGCTGAATATAAGTCGCTGTGACAGTGTCTTTGAAGAATGCCAGTCTGCATGGGGGGGCTGCTCCTTGAGCAATACAACTCTTGCAGACTTGTATCCAGTGATGTTAGAGACATTTACAAAGCTCATGACAAAGCACTCTCAGAGAAAAGTATTAAAATACATCCTTGGACACTTAAGGCCCAAAAGATGTCATTCTAGAAGACCAAAATTCAATGTCACCGTAGACAAAATAAGAGGGTTCAGACCTTTTAAACTAAAGAAAGGACTACACAGCATATGCAGCAGTAGAAGTGAAGACAATCAGAATCCAACCTTTGGAAATGAGAGCAGAGAATTTTGTTATGATAATTGTCTCATTAATAATTCATCTACTCTGGTACCTTATACTGATACAAATGAATTCAAAATGGACTACTCTGACTCAACTTTAGAACATCATCTGGTATCTAGAAAAGGCCAAAAAGTCTCCATACAGACTGTTTTTCCTAATGTTATGGCTAGAATGGGAGAAACATTTCTAGTTGAAGATGAGTTGCAGACCACTGCCTCACTGAAGAGTTCAAAATGCAAAGAAAGTGAAAAATTGGCTTACAGATGTTCCTCAGAACACAATTTTGTAACACCTATTGCCAGTTCAGAGTCAAGAGCGGTTCATCTTGTAAAAGAGAGTAAGACTCAGAAAACTGACTTTTCTCGTGGTACCTCAGACTCGTGTTCATCTGCTGGCAGTTTCTGTGGCAATAATAACACTTCTGCATCTGTCACAAAGCGTTCTTCTGAGAGAGCATCAAATATGTTGCTCATAAATCCTGAAAAAATAACTTCTGAAGGACAAATTTCTTTCCAGTGCAAACACCCATTTTCTTCATCGTTTATGAAGCAGAGTCTTTCAAAGATGCCCCAGAAATACGAAGATGCATTTGAAAAACTCTACTACAAAGTGTGTTCTGAAGAAATCCAAAAGCCTTTGGTACTGAGAAGATCTCTTTCAAATTCACAGAACCTTGAAGAGAAAGGAAGATTAGTGAAAAGTAATCTAAGTGATTTTGTGAGGCCCAGAACACAGTATGATAGAGAATTTGACAAGATCTATGAGCAGTTGTGTAGTGAGCCTGTTCCAAAACTTCCTGGGTTTCAGAGAGCTTCAAATTTAAGGAAATATGAAGGCATAAATATGTCTGAAACTGTAAATGCTCTTGTTAACTCACCAGTTCGCACTTCAACTGCGATTCCCAGAGTTAAAAGATTAGGAAAGTTTCAAAATTATCTTCCTTGTTCACCAGTAAAGCGACTGAAACATATACCAGAACGTGATTTTTCTTCAACAAAATGTCAAGAGATTTATCACAGAAAAAAGCTTAATCTTCAGACAGCTGACATGGATTTTTTGAGCACATATGATGGCGGCAACTCCAGCTTTTTTGAAGATCACAACCGTCAGAGTCAGGTACTTAAGGACTTCGTAACAACAACAACAAAAAAAAGATTGTGCACTCCTAGATATTTGGAGAAGGGCTTAAAAATGGATTAGAGTTGCAAGCTGTTTGAACTACTGATAGCATACTTCTGGTGCTGTTTGATCAGTAAGGATATTTTATGGCTTTGGGGATATTTATTTGCTAAAATAGAAGTTGTATCAGGCCTCCTGGATTGTGTGAGGAAGCTCATTATATTTAATAAGCTTGACAATGACTATAAGACGCTCAGTGAAAGATTTTGTTATATTTCAATAGACAATGTCACTGGTTAAAATAACCTTAAATAACGACCCTGTTAATTGAGGTGTTGTCCTTCTGAAATGATGACATTTTATTAATTTCATAGATGGACAAGATGAGGCAAACAAATCAGGCTTTACTGGGTTTCACTGGAATCATTAGACTTGTTGATTTAAATACCCTTATTTGCAGGTTCACAGTAATTTTTCTGAGGCCAGCTTTGAAATAATATGAATTTTTTTCTTCGGTGTCATCTGCTGATGCTTTATTTTCAGCACTCTGGATTTCGTGATTCTTCAGATAAAACTTCCCTTGATATTCCTGGTACTTCCCTGCAAGGTTAGTTTTAGACACTTTGAGTTTACTACCTTAGCAATCACAAGCACTTCCTCAAATGGTAAATCTACAGAGCTCAGTAGACAACTGTCTAGGTGACAGCTCTCCTTCCTTAGTAATAATTGAATATGCTTCTTTAAGTAAAGAATCTATACACAAAAGGGTTTTCTGAATCACATGTTCTTTAAGAAGCTTTATGTTAACTAGGACTTTTCCTACTAAAGTGTTTCTTATTATCCGCTAGTTTTCTCTCTTCCTATTTTGTATTTTATTTAAAGTTCACTGTTACTTTCTGTATCTATATGTTCAGCAGGAAATGAGTAGTTTGTTAATCCTACACTTGAATAACTAAATGCTTTTGTTTTGTTTCTTCAGATTTACAAAAACGTGGAACTGAGTTGTTGCATGGCTACTGTCATGCTTTCTTAGATCAATTAGATTATTAATCTGAATAAAGACTTGCCAATTCAGAACAGTAGAATTTTATTATTAAAACAAAAACATAAAACCTACATCAGTGAAAAATTTTAAATGCTAATGTTTTGGTTTCCATTTCAAAAACTGGTTTTGGTTAATGTATGTATATAACATCATCTTAACTTTTGTACTGCAAAGTAAAATCATCAATATTTATTTTCCATACTTTATTTTTATTAACCTTGTCATCAAGATAACAACTAACATGTAACGGAATATACAGAAGGTGACTTGAAATGTTGTGAACTGGCACACAAGTAGAAAATGGCAGATTAAATACACTTGATTGCATGGTTCTTGCTTGGTTGAATTTTCACTACTGATTAATTGTAAAGAATTTGATTATTTGAGCTTAACTTATCCCATCTGTCTTATTTTGCTTTCCTTAAATTTTAACTCAGACCTAATGTATTAAATTTTTTTTATATCAACAGTTCCTTATACATTTTTCTATTGATGAAAAATTATAAGCATTTTGAAGAAACCTAACTTATACTTAAATATACTCAGTCTTTTAAAATGTATTTGAAATTGTTTTGCCAGGACCTTTTGCATGAGACTATTTCCATAAGGAAATTTGCTCATTGAAGTATGCCAGTGAAGTATTTCCAGCGTTTGATTAGACTAATGTTTTAACAACGTACTGTAGCGTTCATGCTCCTCAGCGTTGTTCTTGCCCTTTCTTCATACCACTGTTTTTCATCCCCAGAAGTTGGGGTAGCACATGCCCACTCTGGTTGGCCCAGGACAACGCTGATTTGCAGCTCTCCCAGAAAAGTGCAGATGCGTCACCAAAGGTAAGAGCTTCTTGAAAATAAGAGATTTCAAAATTAATTCTTCTATAGGAAAGGTATGGAGGTTTCACGTGTGCTTCTAGAATGAAAATCAGCATGGGAGAGCCCGAGCTAAGCTGCAGACTTGGGCACTCAAGGGCAGATGTCTGTGGACAAAACTAGCCAGACTCCAGCGTGGACAGCCAGCAAATACAAGTTGGCCTAACTTAGTAGCTACTGTAGTCCTTATTTTGTGCTCGTTATGGAGCCATTTATTATTTTAGATACGCTAGAGAATTGTTTTGATTGTGTCTGTGTGTTTGAGCTAACAAGTCCTCTCAGATCCGTCGACTGTGGAGAGTGCAGTATATTGCCATTTAAAAGGACGTTCAAAAGTTAGTCCCCGTGAAGCTGGGCATCATTACCTGCATTTTGGCTCTGTATACAAGCAGTGACTCTGCTTGGAAGATATCAGAGATCCTCTCCTCCTGCTGATATCACTACTGGTAGCGTGTTTAGATCTCTGGAAGGAGGATACTTCACGAAATACTGGCCTACTACATCTGTTTTTCTTACAAAATATGTAACTTTTAAAGGATTATCAAGCTTCAGATCTCTTGGATTTTCAATTACAAACACTTAATAGTCAACAAGATTTTAAAAAGCATTAAAAGCTCTCTAAACAGTTTCTCATTTTATTTTCCAAAACATTTTTAACGTGCTTTTTTGCCAAAAAATCTAATTTGTCACCACAAGATATTCTGGCTTCTCAAGCTCAGTCAAGAAATATTTTCACTGTGCTTGAGAAGATCATACATCTGATATCAAAATTTACAATGTTCAAATTAAAACTTCAAAGGAAGCCGAAAGTGTTTTTAAACTACTTGTATGGAGAACTTAACCAGAAGACAGGTTTTGTAATTTAAAGAAAAAAGTTTCCATTTATGCGAAGATGGAATTAAAACTTAGAGGCTTGTATTAAAAATGCATACCATATTGATAAAGATTATATTTGGATGATTTTTGATATAATGGAAGGTTGGAGACAAGCTGATGAGTATACAAGGATGTTTCTGTGATGTTGAGTATGTCCACTTAGCTGAGTAAAGTTCTGCTCAGTTCTTGGATTTCCTTCTTGTTTTCCTCACTACTTTTTCCCGGCTCCATACAAAGCAGCCATCCCTGTAAGACTAGTTATTGTTCTAAAGGAAATGGTTTTTCTTTCGTTAATGCATGTAAGTAGAGAAATCAGGATTTCACAGAGTGTTTTCTTGCCAAGCCATCTGGAATAAAATCTATTTCTTTGTTCCTTAATTATGCAAATACATGTTTGCTGATTTGTAGCCGAAACGGACTGTCAGCTGGCAAGTTTCCTTAGGCTTGTGGTGTGATATTTTTAGCTTTCTACGTTTCCCAGCATTGAAGCTCTTCTTTAATGGTTTCAGATCCCTCAGAAGTTTTATGCCAAAGCCATGTGGCAAAATGCTGTATGTTGTAATGAATGGTTCCGAAAAGAAAAGGAATATTGATTGTCTTTCCGTCTGGAACTAGATTGCCTCTATCTAGATGATTATGAAAGAGGTATTTCTGATAAAGAAATGTTCATAACTAATGAACTTCAGCTCTGTGTGAATGCTGTCCTACAGCTGCACTGCTATACTTTAATTGTCAGACATAAACAAAATTAGTTTAAAATAGATGACAGAAAAAAATCTATGCAATTTCTTAAATAACATGCAAGGAAATAATTGTGTTCTCACTTGTGTCTTTAATTTTTAGCTCTTTGTGAATACATTCAAAGATTGCATCTTGATGTTTAATAAGTATACATAACTTAGGTTGATGTAGCAGCACTACTGAGATTTTAAAATGGCATAGCATGAAAAGCTTTCTGAAAGCACACATAGGATTTCAGATGAGGAGTCCTGCTGCTGTTCACAGTTAAGATGTTCAGCTATTTTGCTTTGGCAATTTGTTTCAATTTCATTCTGGTCATTGGAATTTCAGCAGACATAGTATTTTTGTGTAATTTACTTTAGCATCTAAACAGGTTATTGTTCTTTTTTTTCCATAGGGTATACAGAAAACTAAGCTACACTGATGAGAAAGACCAAAATCCTAGCAATCCCTTCGACTTCCAGGGCAAAACTCATCAAGGAGCATTCATAGACTGCTAAAGATAAAACATAGTTTTATAAAGTTTGGGCTTTATCTGGTTTGCTTTCTTCTTCCGAGAATCAAGGATGTTTGTAATACACAACTAATTCTGATATATACTTCCTTGCAATATAATTCTTCAGGAGCAGGTTTGTACCTTTTGACACAGCATTTCTTACTCAATTTATGGCTTAGTTGGAATTGTGTGTTAAGTGCTTATAATAATAGAATGTTATCTGTATTAACTTTTATCTGCTAATAAGTTTTGATTCTTAATGTGTTAATAATAAGGAACAAGGTCATTCACCTAAATTCCTGCCTATTCATGCTTTCTATATGTATCAGCACACCTCCAGTGTTATATGCTATGACTTTTGTCTGTTATGCCATGTTAATGTTAAAATTTTATAAGTAGCTCACCAAAGCTGATTGTTCAATGAAGTTATATAAATTTTACTGGATTTGATAATGTTCTGTGTTCTGACACAATTTATATTCTAAATAAAAAATTATTCTGAACAAATACCTGCTTTCAACATTTTTATTTCAGGTATGGGAATTCTCAGGAGTTTGCATACCGACAGCAAACACCTGAGAACGATGTGTCAGGGTCCCACAGGTTTTCATTGCCGTGGCCTTCCTAGGCAAGGGGATTGTTAGTGGTGTCAGGTCAAGTACTTTCTTTTGTCAGCATTGCCCCTTGTCAGCTTTCTGAGCTCCAGAAAAGGAAAAAATTGTTTTTCTTTGGCTTTATTTCTGGGCACACAGTAGTGTTTTGTGTTATCTTAGCTCTTAAAATCAAAATCCTGTTATTTTGAATGGGACAAGAAACCAGCTTCAGTGAGATTTTCTCTGCAGTAAGAACTTCTGCAATGTGCATACACTTTCTATATTCCCTCATAATTTGGATATTATGTTTCCTTCAACAACAGAAACAAAAGATTTTCTTTTAGAAATGCTTTTGTGGCTCATTTTTCTTCCCGTTCAGACATGGATGCACTGTAGGAAATATGCTTTATGCCCTACATTCTCCTTGGATTAGTTGAGGTAATTCTTTTCCAGTATTTGATACACCAGTACTGAGAGATTGCATAATGTATTAATGTTTTCTGTTCTAAAGTAACTTAGAGGTTAACTGGAATTGGGTTTTGGACATGTTCTGACTTTAGATATGATTCTACCCAGCAGCTTTAATGAAGGCTCACCCAGGTAGGAAGGTAAGCTTGTTTATACAACATATGCAGAGTATAAACCTAGACCTAGCACTTCCTCTTCTTATTTTGGTGTAATTAGTTGAAACTTGCATTATACGTAAAGAATTTAACTAGTATATGACAGTTTATGTAGGTCTTTCTCTAATGGATTGAAGGTGGAGCAATATTGAATGTGCTCTTTCATGTAAGAATTCAGTAGTCATCTGAAAAAGTATCCCAGAAGTCATCAAAAGAAAATTAGGTCATTCAGTTGCTTACTTAAGCAGATGGAGCTTAAAGAGCTGGAGAAATAAAGCTCCATCTGAATGTGGCAACATTAGAAGTGCTTGGGAACAGTTGGTAAGCCATTAAAGATCATCCTGAAGTAGTGTGTCTGCAAGCAACAGTCAGTCATCTAAAGGAAGCAGTGATTAAATATGGAGAGCAATGATATATTGCAGCATATTTACAAGAATGCCCTGCTCTGTTAGCAAGCTACATTGCAAAGGAAATGAAAATTGGCATAAACGCATAGCTGGACTGAAGAATGAAGATTGAGATAGAGGAAACTAGATTTACCTAAATCCCAGGAGGTAGACTTACTGCTACATTTACACAGTGAGAGAAGTGTGTACTTCATTTCTGTTAAACTGATGATCAGATTGAAATGGCAGGTTGAATTTACTTAACTCGTGTAAGTTCTTGTGAATTTAGAAGAAAGGCATAATCAAGAGTTGCATCTCACTGATGCATTAAAACCCTTCATGTGAATATTTTGCATATTATTGTTATTCAGACTATTTTAATGTGAGTCTAAGCAACCGTATGTTGAGAAGTATATTATTACTTATTTAGTTCCTACTATGGAACAAAATATAACTCCTTCCAGTCAAATTAAGTGAGTGCTTCATGAACTGATGTTTAGCTTTAGATATTTGCCTTTGGATTTGTCTTCCTCCTTTACCTCTGTAGGACCTTAGGGCCATTGTTTAATATGGTTCTCCATTAAAATGTTTTTTGTGGATTCTTCAACAGTATTTTTTTCTGCCTATCCACTGGTAGCTGGGCTAAGACTGTGATAACAGTTACTTTCATTCCAAGTCTGCCTTGTTTCTGGGATGTAAAAGCCAAACATAGTGAGCTGATTTCTGTACACAAAAGCAAGTGCTAGCACAAGATAGGCTGTGACAGTGGGCAGCTTTGGCTGCAGAGCTTGGCCCTTTCCTTTTGTTCCTGCATCGAAGTTACAGCTTGTTATCTAAGATCATTAACTATGAACAAAACTGAATGTTAACCAGGCTGTTGAAGAACTATTTCTTTTATATTGATTTTTTCTTTTATTCTGATTTTCTTCTTCATAAATTTGTCTCATCACTGGATGTGTCCATCTACTTCTGCTTTTAGAAGAGGTGTTGGCTCTCTGTACTGTGGGCCTATTTTTTGTTTTCAGGACCTGAAACACTTGCAGAGTTCTGTATGTGCTTGAGAGTAGGAAGCTCCTTGACACTGCTCTGTCTGGATGTTAAAGGCACTAGTATCCTTTTATTTTTGAGAAGGTAGAACTGTCTGACACCTAGAGGTGTAGGCATAGTACATCAACATGCCTTGCTGTTTTCTGCTACAACTACTTAATGACTCCTAGAATATAGAAAGAGATCCCCACTCTATAAAACTTACCATTTAATGAGTTTAAAGTCTTAAGATGAATGCGCACACAGTAAGTGAATTGTTTGGGGAAATGAAAAGCTCTTTCTGCTCTTGTAAAATAGTAAGAATGGCAATGTAAAACCCAAAAGGAATGTAAACATAACATAGAGTATTAAAGGAAGAAATCCTCACTAGGAGATTTATTGTTACAGATCATTTGATAATATCTTTGTGGACTCTTGAATACAGTCGGATACAATATTCCATTTAGTAGAGGAGTTGATATTTGAGACTAATTGTGGTATTGCTAAAGGAAACTGAAGATATATAAAGATACTGTTAAATCTTGGGAAATGCACAATTACTACTTTAAACAAGCTGTTAAATTATTCCGTAATTATCTTTAGATAGATTGCTTTATTACCATAAACCAGCCGCAGCGGGAAGGCACACGGTGTGGAACAGCAGATCAGTTTTTAACTGGTAAAACAACTAAATCACCAAGTGTGCAAGTATGAAAAAATTTCCTTTCAAAAGCACTGATAAAACCTATATAGAATAGTTGTACTCTGCTAGAGCTCTACAGGCAATCAGTGGGTCTTTTGGGACTGTTTGAAAGCTGATGGTTGTTTAAAACATAGGATTAATGTTTACTGGGATCAATACCACTTGAATGCTGAAATACCAGATTCCACAACTCTTTCAGATTGTCCTCAGAAGGGCAGATCCTTCAAAGTGGCAGTCTGGATCTATACTTATTTCTTGCTTAGTCCTTAAATATGCTTGGAAGACACTTTGGAACACTTACCCATTTTAAATCATTGTTTGGTATGACAGTTTGACAGGATATTATCTCTAAGTCATTCACTGTTCCTCCAGAATGAAAAAGCAGATCTCACTTCATGATCACATTTTTGGTTCAGGAAGCCACTTCAGATGTTCTCTCCTTTTGCTGTATGAATCAAGCTCATTAATCTGATGGGATCATCATGAATGGCTTCTACTTTTGCTGTGTTTTCAGCAGCCAACTGCTCACTATTGAGGTAAATGCTCACTTTGGAAGCCATCATGGTGGGGTTAGATGATCTTTCTTCTTCATCTTCCTCTAATGAAGGATCTTTCTTTCTCCTTGGTTTTCTGCGTTTTCCCTTGACACTGTGATCAAGTGAGGCATAACACATCTGACTGGCAGACTCCACCTGAAAGGAAATTCACTTTAACTTTCAATAGTTATCCTTGCTTTAAAATTACACATAAGGCTATGAATATGTCTATGCTGTAATCATAATAGTAGCTGAAGGATGCCCAAACTAGCTGTATAAAAAGCCATTAAAAGTACAAACAATTAAGACATGGCAGCCTAGAAAACAAATCAACATAACCTAATGATAAATGAAGAATTTTTCCTTATTGCCAGTATGGGCCAAGGTATCATTGGAAAGATTCTCTTTGGGAAGTAGGGTAGGTTATGAAATCAGTCCAAGTTCTTTGGAATGCAAGATATGATTTGATCTGTTTTTCTTCTCACTTTTGTTTAGTTACAATCTCACTTTTGTTTAGTTGTTAGCAATATTATTCACAGGCTTTGTCTCTGCAGAAAACCAAAGGTGGATGATTCTTGACCATATATATGATCTCATTTCCAGTGCA
This sequence comes from Cephalopterus ornatus, assembly GCA_013396775.1. Taxonomy (NCBI): domain Eukaryota; kingdom Metazoa; phylum Chordata; class Aves; order Passeriformes; family Cotingidae; genus Cephalopterus; species Cephalopterus ornatus. The sequence continues at coordinate 235,843 of VZRE01011750.1, forward strand.
AAATTTATGCCTTTTGTATCTTTCCCCTGCTTCTCTGTTTTTCAAACCAAACTGTCAATGACTATTGACATAGGAATTTTCATAGATCATCCTGTTTTCATGAAGTTAATGAAAACAAATGTCTAGATTAGAAAAGATATTTTTACCCACTGGAAATATCCTGAGAGAGAGGCTTGAAATTGATCCTAGTGAAATACATGGAACTCAGGAAATTGATGCTGGGAATGCTTCAACTACAGGCAAATTTCAGTTGAAGCTTGCATGCTCTTAGGTATCTCAATAAAATACAAATCGATATAAAACAGTTATTTTCTATTTTCACTTGTTAAGGCATTTAGATTTTGTGCTGGACAGGAGAGAGCCACTCAAATCCATGAGTATCATGTGATACAGCTTGTGTGTTTTCACTTTGGTATCACAAATAAATAAAATTAATTCTTTACATAAGCCATGGCGGTAGATGCAGATTTAATTCAGCCTGATCTGCATGCCCGTGACAGGGCTTTATCATGCCATATGCGCGGAATAGAGCTGTCTATAATTGTCCTCATTGATGACTCAGATTGAAACAGTCAAGCCTGTGCTGAAATACCTTGGTGAACTGAGACAATAATGCATGGTAATCTTTGTGATAGTGTCAAGATTTTTGTCGTGGGATAAACACAGGAACTCTGAGACGGACCACATTACTCTAATTCAGAAATCCAAAATTAAAATTAAAGATACCTGTAGCTGGTTAACTGGCCTTTGAGGTTGGGACTTCATCTGCTCATAACAACATTCCTCTGTAACTTATCAAAGTAGAAAAATGTTTTAGTTATTCAGTTGTATTGCTGAGTCTTGAAAGATCAGATCAACACATCCTCTGTATTACAGAACTCATTTCCCCCAGTTTTCTTTGGTAGAAGTTTGTTTTGTTTTGAAATCACAGAGAGATATTTCCCTCTGTGTATAGAGAGGCAAATAGCTAAGAAATTCAGACACACATACTGTGGAAATAAAAATCATTTTCTGTTTAAGGGTGGGAGGTTTCTCATTATTCACGAAGTGGGCATCATTTTGAAGTGCTAGGAGGACTTCTTGCAATTTAAGGGTAACCACATATTGCTGTATTTTTCAGCCTAGGCAGACTTTTTTTTTTGGCTGAGAAAGGGGCTGTGACTTGCAGCAGCTGGCGATTAAATTCTATTCCTGAATTTACCTTGTTTTCTGTAAACTTGGTGCAAGTTATTTTCTTATTTCATATCTTATTTTAGCCATCAGTGAAGCAGATTACTTCCTTACATTTTTCAGGCTTTTAAAATGTCAATCCATTTGAGTATTGACTTAGATAAATTTATGCAAATGACGTATGAAAAGGTTGGGTTTGGGGTTTTTTTTTAATTTTTTTACCCTGCAGCTCAGTACTTGAGTTTTGCTTAACCCCAAATAAGGTTTGCAAAAAAGTTATGTTCGTAATACTTAAATACTGCTTTAACACTATAAGCTCTTCAAGAGACATGGTCTCAGCATATATAGCTCTAGCTGCAGTTATGTGATATTACTGCCTTTATTGTGGTATCTCTCTGCCAAGGATTTATCAGCTTCAGCACAGTAAAGCAAAGCAAAGCTGTCTGCCCACCACTCAGCCGCTGGGCTTCAGCATATTTGTCAGTGTTGCTGATGATCTTTGGGTAGCTACAGCAGAGAACTGGTCTGTGTTTGTTTCTGCCTGCTTCTGTGGGAGCATTGACTTTGGACCATAATATGTGGTTTAGATTGCTTTAACATGCATGGATCAAGCTGTTATTTCAGCTGGTGCAGCTGTACATATATACAAGCTCTTTGTTTTGAGATACTTGGCTTAACTGAGCCATTTGAACTGTAAAAAATCAAAATCAGTATGAGATCTCTTCTTACAAATAGTGGTGTAGTATAATGGTTTGCATTTCTATCCCAAGTAGGTGGTAATACTTTTAATTATATTAATGGTTGAAAAGATGTAGATTCTCAAGCTTGGCATTTGAGAAATGCAAAACACATTGGTCAGTCGGTTTTTAATCATATATTTATTATAGCCACTGAATAGACACATGTTCCTGAAATAAATCTTACCTAAAATATCTTGATTGAGATTGCCATAAACTGGGTAATCTTCTGTGGGACAGTCATCATAGCTACAGGAGGAATGGAAAAATACTTTTAATTCACAGAATATGCTTTATTTAGGACCCCACTATTCTACTCCAATAAACATTTAATGCACATGTACCAATATCCAAATTGTGTGTGTGTGTGTGTGTATGTATATATATCTCTCTCTATCTATCTCCATAGCAGATTGTATGTGATCTAATAAACAAGACTAAAAGTACTGGAGGGGGCAGACAGGGCAATGTACATATTCTGAAGAGAGATTTGTTATCTAGCCAATAACTGAACTCTTCTTTCCTGTAGCTTAGTTATGTATAAAGCTTATCTCAAGACTACTAAGCTACCGTTTGATGCAGGTCTAGAAATATTAATGATCACTGAAAGGAACCCAGTTTGTGTCCTCTGAGACCACTCTGCAATACAAACTAAAGCACTGCGTGTGTCTTTTGGGATGATGTTCTTAAAGGTCCACACTTGTGTCGACACAAACAGAGAAGACCAAAGCACAGTTCAGCTTTGGATTTTTAAAGGTATGCGGTGTTTCATCACCTGGTGTTACTTGAAAATGTTTCTAAGTGTGTTTGTAGAATGGGAATTGTTAGTGGGAAGCACTTTTTTCTATTGCATCCCTATACCGTGTCTCATCAAGGGAATGAAGCCATGCAATCTAACACCAGTTCTTCAGTGGTATTTTTCAGCTAAATAGGCAGTACTAGACAGAGACTTCCCAACGTCTGTTTCATTGCTTTGGGGCATCATTTGTAAAAGTTGGTTATGAAATGTAAATACATAAATAATTTATTGCTTCAGAAGTATTAACTATCAGACTACAATTCATAATTGTTTTCTGAGAGTTCTTTTAAATTATTATGGAATTCTGAGGTTAAGTGATACTAAATGGTGGTTTAGTTCAGTATCTTACACTCCCTTCAACAGATAAAATTATAGTATTAGCATGCGATTATTTCATTGTTGATAAAATGACTGCAGGATGTATCTCCCACATGAATTTTTTTTCCTGGTTTTCTTTGGAAAACTTCTTGTTTTCCACAGCCTTTTCCCTGCCATTTCCAGTCAGACTGCAAGAGATACAAAATTTTCATCTATGTCATCCCTCCTAAACCATCTGTCATTATTTACTGCTTATTTCACCCTTGAGAGAAAGAAAATTTTTTTATCCAACTTACCTTGGATTGTTCTCTTCATAGTCTTTATGCATTTTAGCTGGAAATTTTGTTTAAAAAAAAAAAAAGTTAAGAGAAAATGAAACATGCTATTTTAGAACACTTCAGATAATTATCTCGACTGACATGCTTTTGATTTCAGTTTAGAGAATACAATTGAAAGTTCTGGCTCTTCAGTCTTCCCTCTACTTTTCTCAAGTACTTCTGTCTAATACCAGAAATGTTTGCGTTGACACCCTGTGCTATGGCTGCAAAGTCTACATTAGGTTACAATATTCCAAAAGTGTATTCTAACACGTGTAATTCATTCCTTTCTTCCTCCACCTTCCGCTTCTACCTCATCTCTTTCTCTGTCTAGAGCTGTGCATCGTGTGCTTATATGACAAGTGAAGGTGTGTTTATTTTACTAGTTCTGTAGCTTGTATCTCTGAAAGATGAAGAAACTGAAGCAGAGAGGCAATGGCTACAAAGAGATTTATTGCTAGAGCTTGATGCATAACTCCGAAATGCCTGACTCTCTATCCTCTGCTCCAGGACTCTAGAATTTACCACAGTAAGCTCCGATTCCGTGAGCAGTGCAGCCAATCCAACCTAAACCTTGGTCAAGGTTAGTTTTGTAAATGACTGGGATTTTTTTTCCTCATGGTAATATCTGCCCAGTGGCCCTAAAATACAAAAAAAACCCCCAAAAGAGCCTAACCTACGCCCATCCCCTCACCCATCCGAAAATTCTCCAGCAGCTCTTTTAATATCCTGATTCTCTTACACTTGGTGAATTCAGTTTATAAGCACAGGCCTGATGTTTATGTAGATTATATATGTACGTGTGTTTAGTGTGGTTGAAGCCACCGGTGTTTGCCTGCCCACCCATACCTGTATAGCACAGGTGCAGTTTTCCCTGTGTTAAGGGAATGGTGAGGATTGTACAATTTCCTAACAATAGAATTGTATGCATAAGAGAGGTTCCACTGGCATAATTAATTCTGTCAAAAAAGTAATAGACAATTTCAACCAAAACCAGAGTATGACTGTAGTCACCTTCAAATGTAAACAAATCAGTTTCTTATTGTGAGTGGCACATTGGTTTAAGAATTCCATTAGAATCTCATGATGAAAAGCAATTAGTATGTTTTTCCAAAATACACAAATTAAGCATAAAATGTATATGAAATCAGAAATTCTAGTGAGCATTCAAGAATTTGGGGAGGAGCTACTTCAAATAATTTTTCGATCGAGGTATAAGTAATAAGCAATTATATGAAAAGTACACTTTAAAGAAAAAAGAAAATTACAGGTATTAAAAATATACTTTAAAAATAAAAATTTAGTCAGAACTAAATTCTTCACCTTGAATGTGTTCTGTTGGCTTGTCTTCAGAGAATGAGTTTGGGTGGCTGTTTCTAGCAGTGGATTGGGCAGTTAGCAATCATTCTGTAATCGTACCTGACTCTCCTAAAAAATTTTTAAAAGTTACATGCTCTCTACTAGAATCATTCTTGCCAAAGGATAACTTTGCAAACTAATCAATTTGCTGGCTTGAAGTCTCCAAGAAATGTTGACTTTCTCTACAGACAATTTAAATACTTAAACTCCATTCCTTACAAAGAGATGACGTTTCTTACCTCTCTTCTTTTTCAAATAGTGTGAAACGTTCAGTGTCAGTGAAACAATGAGAGCCAAACTCAGGAAGGCCAAAACTCCCCAGACAGAAAAATGGCAGCCCATTTCTGTAATTGAAGGAAAATAATTTTATCCTTTGTGTTGTCTAATAATTTCACTGTATTCTTCGTGCTTGGTTGATTTTTTTTTTTGCTTTCTGTAATTGAAGCTGCTATTTTGTTGCTTACTCTGTGGCGGCCATTGCTATACAAGCTAAATAATTAATATCAAAACCTGATGATAAATAATAAGAAAGCAAGATCAATAAACTGCTAGCAGAACTACAGTTTCATAGGAATTCTGCCAAAGGTTGGGCTATTGGTTTGCCTGTAAGATACAGTAAAAATCCAAAATTAATAAAGAAAAAAGTTTTTTACTGAATAGCTTTGAAATTAACTATGTAATTGGCTTTAACTTACTTTTTGCAGTAAATTTCTAGAGTTCATGAATGTAGTTCTGAATTCAGTCAAAACAAATTCACTGGAAATATCTCTGAATAATAGCTAAGACCATGAGGTTTTAACAATCCTTGCAGAAAAATACCAGAAGTTGGTTGTTTTCTTGCTATTAAAACCACTTACTTGTACTCATTTTCTTGCTGGAGAAAGCAGAGGAAGTGGTGATAAAGGATATGCAGCAGCTGGGAATCAGTGAACCCCTCAGAACTTCTGCAGAGAAAAGCCCAACCAGTCCCAGAAAATCACCTGGCAAAAGGTGGGTCAATATAATTGAACAAAGTTTCCTTTTGCACTGAACTTGCGTCTCCTTGGAGTCCTGTTATAAGCACAGGGAAGAACCCCCACGCACCAAATCTATTTTGTCATTTAACTAATCCTTCGATTAATCTAGCTCATACAAATTTTCCATCACAAACCATGCTGAAGAAAACAGCTTATTTGTGACAGTCTAATGGCCAAAATTATCAGCATTTCTGCAAACGGCCAGTGAAACCCTCCTCAACAGAGGAAACACTGAGCCAAGTACACGAGTGAAAGGAGGTTGCAGTTAGATTCTGCGCTTTCCCCCTGTGGCATGTTTCACGTTCTACTAGAGCTGGAGTGTTCGAAATAAAGCCTGGTGCCCAAATCTAATGACCTCCTCTAATGCTGCATAAAAAAGTCTAACTGGAGCAGAGCAGTCAAAGGGAGGGTTTGGATGATACTGATCCTTAACGCACTCAGTTGTTTTGGACATACCTCCCTCAGGAGGCTGACATTTTGTTTGCTTCTTGACATTTTGTTTGCTTCTTGAAGGAAAGCTGAGGCAAAGGAGTACAGGAATACACATTTCCACATTGCTGGTCAGGGATGGGTGGCAATGCATTTGCTCCTGCTGAGGACCCACAGCTTTGTTCCTTGGCTGACCAGCTCCAGCTCATCTTAAGAACTTCTCCTTACAGGTTTTGTTCCCTCATTATGCTGTTGCAAAAGCTATTTTAGATTTGTTTTACTCCAAGCCCCAGATGTTTTTTATGATGATGAAACAAGATAAACCTTGGCAGTAAAAAGTCACAAATCACATGGGCTTCTAGGATGCACGTTTCAGAGTTCTATTTTAAAAGGAACAAAACAGAGCAAATAAGCTGTGACTTTCTGACGGACTTGTAACTGTTTTTTCCACATGGCCATTTATCCTTCCTTTTAAACTAAACACTCAGTTTCCATTCCTTTATTTTCTACCACTCAAGTTCTCCCAAAGGCACTTGAGGGCTCTCTATCACTGCAATACTACTTTTCATGTTGAGAGGCACATTTTTGCAAAGAGATACAGATATTCATGAGGAGAGACACCACCTCCATGAAGCAGCTATATATTATTCCAGTTTTTCAGAGAAGGAATTAAAAGAAAGGGAGGTCCTACACCGAGATGACGTTATCAAGATACGTCAAGAATCACCATTGTTTGGAACCTGGTTACTCTGCAATTAGTCACTCAACCTTTGCATCCTATATGCAAAACTACTAGTCCAAAACTACAAGTCTGTCAAAGGCAAGAAATTTCAAGTCTCAATGTTGGGCCTAAATAATCATTCACCCTTCATTGTTCTCCTGTCATTTTTTTCTTTTCTGGTGTAATTGTTTTCCATTTTTCGTATGTTCATTTTGTATTTCTTTTCCTACAAACTCTTTTACCAGGGAACAAAAGCAGTGAGAAGGGAAGTAGGTGTAACTGTGTTAGAAGCCACAAGCCTGTGATTCATTAGAATAAAAAGAGTGAGCAGATACCTAAAGTACAGTTCCAATCTAAGGTTGTTCCTTTAACTTGATACACAATGCTGAAATTTATCTTTCTGATTCAGGAGTCCTATTTTTCCCTGATGTTTCCAGGATAGAAAGAGAACTCTTATTTTCAATTTGAATATTTTCGGTCCTTAACTGGAGGAGGAAACCCATGTTTTGATGACAAGTATTATTTTCCAGTTTGAGCTCATGATTTAAATTGGAATTATTATCTGGAAAATAGTAAAGGTTGGAAAAAATTGTTTCTCTTTTAAGTTTTCAAGTTTATTTTCTACAGTATTTGAGCAATCCCACTTCTCTAGAACTTTAAAAACATTCTAAGAAAACAAAAGACATGAAACTTGGATTTCTAATAAAACATATCAACGTTTTAAATCTCACAATCCATAGTTCTTTCTTAAGCATGACTTGGAAAACTTCATGGGTGTGGGGAGACTAAGAAAACAACATTTAAATTTCTTCCTAGATGAGCACTGCTTAGTTTATTTTTAAATTTATTTTCCACAACTCTGAGTTAAACATCTGCTTCTGTTGCAGTAAAATGTATACAAACATATGCGTGATTTCAATATCTTTTTTTTTTTTTAACTTTTTCTCTTTGCAATACGAGCTATTTGGTTCTCAGACAAGATTACTTTTATTGTGGAAACAACAGCAGTTTTAATTTACCCTAAAAAACCATAGTAAAAACCTCAATCAGAGACATAAGTGTGTAGTTCTGAGAGTTTCATGCCATTCTAATATCAGTTTCAAGTTAATCTTACTATCCAGATATAAAATATGAGAAATTTTGATTTTATATCTTCGCTTTACAGATATACAACTCCCAGGTCTTTCCCAGGTATTCTCGTTCTTATAGTTGTTGCCAGTATGCTAGCTATTTACATTTATAACTGAATTATTTAAATAGTAACTACTTTGACAGCAGCAGCAGTAGAAGGAAAGCTGAATAACTGTGAAGGACAATTTGTCTCCACAGACAACTACACCGCTGCCCCTATATGTATAATAGCAGCTGCAACCTGTCACAGTTAACTGGTTGTGCTAAAGACAAAAATAAGATGACTGCGAATGGGGAGTGAGAAATAAGCAGAAAGAGAAGTCTATTAGAATAATTGCATTCCATTCTGAAAATGGTGTCTTTTATTTTATTTATTCTATTCTGAAAATAGTGTCTTCTGTTCTATTCTCTAATTTTAATTCTCATTCGCATAATCTATTCTCAGATGTAGCAAAAGCGGATTGTTAGTTTTTGCATAATATATAGTTATTCCAGAGAACTCATAACACTGTGTTCAGGGGCATTCTCACTCAAGCCACCAATTTGAATATTTTAAAAAATGTTGTTATCTGCAGAAAAAAGTCATATAGAAAAATTACTCCTTTGGGAATAGTACATTATGATTCTAATAGGATAAGCTCAAATCCATCAGGGTTTTCTAGGATAATCTGTGATGAGAAAAGCTAAGAGTGGTGGTATTTCGTTACAAGAAATAATATCAAAACTATTCTTAAAGTATTGTGCTGCTCTGTGAAAGAAAAAAGATCATATAGCCAAAGGTTTTATAAGAGGGACAACAATTCTTGTTTCATTGTTAGAAGAATTTGTAATGTGTGAGTGGGAAAGTAGTATATTTAATCATTATAAAGATGACAGTATTTGGAAAAACTAATATCAGAATCTTTCTAGTATTAATTATATACTCCTATGCTGCTGTTCTTCCATTTCTATTTAGAAAGCAGGTTAAACTTGGAGTTGCATCCAAATAGAACATCTACTTTAGGTAATTTACTTCATTTGAATGATATTTTTCTTTTCTCAGTTTATGGAGGGGGGTTACTCACCCCCTCTTAATACATTTTTGCATTGCTATAAACTGAAGGTACCATATTCACACCACAAATACGAGCGAGCAAAAGACTTTCTGAATACATAGTTAATTGTGCTTTTTCTCTCTTTTAAATCTGTTTGCAATTTTCTCCACCAACAGAGACAAGACATGGGAATAAAAAGAGCGTTGGTTATTTGTTCTTTGGTTTTCTCTTTGCAGGGTTCATTATACTGTAACTGGAGGGGTGTGAGGGCAGAGAAGCAAACAAAAAACCCTTACCAAATGAACAAAAGCCTCCAAAACATTCAAATCTTTCCTGGATGAATTTCTGCAATTCAGTTTAACGCAACTCAAAGGAGCGGACGTAATAATGTATTTACCTTTGAGGAAAGGGGCCAGATTTAACAATTCATGTTAAGCGTTTGTTCTCTTAACAACACAGGAATAGGTAGCAGGAGTACTATGTTTCATTCTTTCTTGTTCTAATGTATTTTGTTTAGAGAATCCATCACAGAGGATAACAGGAGATAAGCATACTTCTACCAGGTTTTTGTACTGAAAAGGAACGTGAGGTGAGGAATATAGATACCATCTAGCTGGACGTGCCATCTGTGGTATCAATTCATCATTCCTAGAAGCAGATTAATCACTACCAGATTTCAGATGATGATCTGGAGCATAAAATGGTTTCTTTCCTGTTTGTTTTGTCTGCAAATTTGTCAAAGATGAGATAAAACTGTCTTTCCTCCGCCCTTCCAATTAAATGTTGATATAAATAATATTTTGTACTAATGACCCTTAGAAAAAGAAACCCATTAAGAGACTGATGAATGTTAAATTAGCGCTAAAGATGCTTCCACCTGTATGAGCTTTTAATACAGGATTAATTCTCTGGAAAAGATTCCTTAAACTGCAATTAATTAGTGCACAACTAATTGCTTTGTAAAATATCAACTTCATACCTCAGAAGGGAAACAGTGCATTGTAAAATAAGAAGGCCCACAGCACAGTAAGTACTTTTAGCAAAAAACTAATGCCAATGCTTAGTCTTCATTAACAAGCCTTAATTAATGAAGGTTTAAGCTGTTAATAATAATTTTAATTTAAAACCCTGATCAACCCTCTTGGAAGACTGGTAATCTCTCATAGTATAGTTTTACTGCTCCTTTGTTTACAATTTTATAACTAAAGGATAGGACTTACCTATTTTGTTGGTTCTAGGAACACTCCCCGCCCCTTTGTCCAACAGGAAATCAAGTTATGTTCGCAGCCCTTGGATGCTCTTTTGTTTTGGACCTGGCAGCATGGATCTGCCTCTAGAGTTGCCGTCAACCTTAAAGGCCTCCAGTCTTTATTTTTTTCACCTGCTTTGTTACAAACAGGAAATGTGGTTTGGGCTTTTGCAAGCTCACTGGCAAACTCACAGTCTCCTTCAGTGTTTGCCTCTAAGAGAGAATTATGGTATTTATGTGTGCACTTGTATTTATCATCCACCTATCTTGTCACAGAAGAGCATGTACAGGACTATTAGTTCCATTTATGTGATACAAACTTACTTTCGTAATATTCATACGAGACCCATACTTTAAGTCTTCCCGGTTTTGATGTTGTGTTGAATTCAATGCAACATACCTCTTAAATACCTCTTAAACTAAAACCTCTTAAATTGAAATACTCTTAAACTAAGTTACAGAAATATTTAACCTAGTAGTGCTATAAGACTTTTCATCTCTTCAGGTTTCTGAACCAAGTCTGAAAATGCACTGCTGAGAGCCTACAGTTTAGCTAAGATAGGAATCAGAGGCATGATGAAGAAGTTATAACATTGCCAGCTCTTGAAGGTCAGGTTAGAATAACATAATATGGTCCCTCCATTCTTTAAATTCTATTAATCTGGGCCCACGGTCCAGTTCAGTTCTGAAAAGAAAGGATAAATCAGCATGTGGCTTACTGTGTGTTTTTATCTTTAAAATTTAACAAAATGTCTGTGTTTAGGTAGAGAAGCCATTTTATTCTCAGAACTGGAGTAGCTTCTTCCACAGAAAGCTTGCGCTCTAAGCGCTGCCAAAGAAACTTTCTGCTAACTTATGAGGTTTTAGGGTTAGCTTGTTTCTTTGATTTTCCTTCACAACAAACAGTTTTATTTCCAATTATGCATAATGCAAAAGAAGCAAGGGTTTCTTAAGAAAAAAGTGAATCACATAACCATGTTTGTCTTTTTGCAATATGTGCATTGAAATAGTCCTCAGTGTAGTCTAAGGAACAATGTAAAACTTTGCTCTTCTAGAAAGGCTCTAATGTGAGAAAATGTCCTGTGCTGTATATGTTTACTTGGGATGCTATTACTTTGGAATATTATTTTAACTGCCTTAGATCAATTCTTAAGAAATAATTTACTGGATTAGCATGAAGGATCAGGTTAGACTCGATTAATATGTACCCTTCTATTTGAGTCCAGGGTGATATAAACTCTTAACAACTCAGAGCTTTACCATAATGAAGTGAATTGAGGATACGGAATTAATATAAAAATACTGAAAATGGTGGGAATTCTTATAAGCAGATACTGAACAGAGAAGCTGGAGAGGGTGCGAGATGTGCATTGTGCAAACGAAGACAGTTGCTTAGTTTCTCAGCTGAGAGCACGAGGAGTAAATCTTAAATCTGCAGAGGATTCAGAATAAAATGCTTATCAGCCTGAACAAGAAGCTTACAAGGAATAAACTCCTTTGGAGATAATTAGGGGCATAATGGAAAGGTGAATGCTGAGAATGCAGCAGGGGATTTCTGGGTTTGTAGTCCTGGTGGTGCGTTAATAAATCTGCTCTCCAGGAGCAAATCATTGCTGTACCATATCAGCTTTGACTGGCTGCAGAACCAAAGTCTATTGGATTGAACATGAACTTGGTGTGCTATTTTGGGCAGCCTGCAGGAGACCGAAAGCTCTGTCAGATAGCAAGCAAATACTCGCTGCGGGCTGTAAAATCCATTGTGAATATAAGACTTCTTACTTTCTTGTCTTGTCCTTTGTATCAGCGCTACATTAAAAAATTCAGTGAGCCAGTACTCTGTTTAAAGTGCTGTTATTCCGGATAACAAAGACAAGGACAAATCATGCCGCTCTATATTTAGAAAGACAAGTCATAAGGTAATGCTACTCCATCCCCATCTATTGCATTCAAAGACATTTCCTCCTCTTTTGCAAGTCCCAAAGATATAAACTGCTGGGTGAATATTCTGAGAAATTACCTCTGACTGCTTTAGCTACTTACGTGATCTTTGGTAAATAAATGCTGCTGGTATCCTCAAGATAAGAATCTGTCTCAAGTGGACACCCGACTTGGCTGGTAATAGCTCTGGCTATTTAAGATCTTAGAGAAGGTAAATGGATGACTATTAAATATTGCTGTGCACAGACGTATATGAAGGAGGAAATCTGTGCTGAAATGGAGTCAAAGAGTACATTAGTACATTTTTGTAATGTATGCCTGTAGCCAGCAAGTTGTGCTTTTCTAAGACCACAGAACGAATGTTTATTCTAGCTTCCTGAAGGTGAAATGAGTTGTATAGTTGACAACTATAACTATTAACTCTATTACTACTCAAATTACAACCTTTCTTTGAAAAATTACGTAATTTCAATCCTAAGTGGTGTAGTGGAAACCCCCTTGCAAAGGACGAAAAAGACACCGTTTGTAGCAAAGGTCTCGAAAAGCGTAGGTATTCCTGAAAGATATAAATTATAGTTCTGTTTGAAGTGGGAATATATTTTTATAATGAAACTTCAGGATTCGCTGGAGAAAGTAACTACAGAAGAGATGTTTTGAGTAGAGCTTATGCTGAAGGGGCGTCTGTTCTGGTTCTAACCTCACAAACATTGGAGAAGTACAACACTTAAGCTTAGCATATGGCTCTTCACTTAGATTGCAGGTGCAGACCTGGTGCTGCTCCTTGTGCACCGAACGCAAATGAGAAACGGTGCCACAGGAGAGAGGCTGGTGTAAAATAGCTGCCAGTTAGAGTGAGGCCTTTCAAGGCTGAAGAGAGCTCTTTTGACTCTTACAATTAACATTGTGCTTAATGATAAAATTAAAAAATTAATCAGTGTCATTTGTGCCTTGTAGAAAAAGTCTTGTCTTTATTCACTGCTTAAACCAGTGTTAAGTAAAATCTCATTAACTGGCCTTGAAATTATGGCTCCTATTACAAGCAGTATCATGGGTTTCCTGTGGGGAAACCACAGGGGTTTTTTTTTCTGAATGCTACAAAACCATATTATCAAGGACTGTAAAGAGAAAATTTCTTATCTTGGTAATTCTGCACTGAAAAGTTTCCATTGAAAGCTAACACTGCACACTTGTGCAGCTTTGGGTGGGGCTTTTTTGTGTTACATGCTGTGAGATAGCAGAGCAGTCCCTGCATGTCTAGCAGAGAGAAAACAGAACAGATGCCACTTCATCCCAAACCTGCAGAAATAAAGTGTGGCTTTTCCATTGACTTCAACAGAATTTATTTTCTGTTCAGATAGACACTGTATCCTAAGAGAGATGTGATCTCTATTTTTCTTTCAATAGCCACAAGAATAATGGATTTCCTATTAAAGTGGCTGTAATCCATTTACCTGGGTTTAGGATTTTTGTAATTCCCTGTTGACACACATATACAAAGAGTGTGGGCAAATATTTTCACCTGGTCAGCCAAAGACCTGACCCTGCAATTATTCCTCATGTGAGACACCCTAGTAAAGCCAGCGGGCTCAACTCTGTGCTTGGTGGCAAGTTTACAACTACCAACTTCGACCAGCGTGCAAGAAGAATTTGTGAGCAAGATAGTGCCTCTAAAATAGTGAGCTTGTTCTTTTAAAAGTTTCTTGTGGCTGTTGGAGCCATGGCTTCTGTTCATGTGGCTCTGTTGGAGTTAGTGTAGAAAACCCAAAGTCAGGTATATGTGGCCTGGAGCCTTGTGGAGAATCACCCTGAACAGTCCAAGTCCCTTGCTACAGCACTAAGGCTGAGCTAATAAACCTGACTCCTCAACCATCCTCATTACTAAAGGGATTAATCTGACTCCCATTTTGCAATGTCTCCTTTAACCAGCTTAGTCTTCATAGCTGACTTTATCATCCCTTGTTTCTGGCTTAAGTGTTTGGCCAAGAGAATGTCAGAAGCTTGTCCTCTGTGTTGCAATGAGTTAAACTTGCTCTAGAATATTCTGTGATTCTGAGTTATACTTTGAGTGAAGTGTTCCCAGTTACAATTTGGAATGAAAATAATCCTTCCGTTGAGGAAAACAACACCTGTGCTCTGCTGGTATCGCAGGTAATGAATTGTCGTGACTCAGAATGCTCTCTCTGTGTTTGAACCCCAAGGCTTTTCCATCACTTTTTGAAGCCTATATTATCACAGCAGGGTTCATATTGGGTCTTAAATGGACCTTGGCCTATCCTTTCAGGCACAACAGAAGTTCTGTTAAAACCTGATGGAGACCTCGTCTAGGCTGTCTTATTGGGGGTTCTGTTAGAAGTTAGACTGTGATGCATATGTGTCTGTTCCCACCTCCTTTTGCCATAACAGGGCAGGTAAAAAGCATCTGAACTACCTGGTTTTCTCTTCTAAAATCCTTTCTGCATTTTATCCCAGAGGGACACTCTTCCTCTAACATGACACAATTGCCAGAGGGCAGTAGGAGAACCACAGTACTGGGAGTCAAGTGGAGGTCATGCACGTGTCTGCCAAGTCATGCATATGTCTGCCAAGGAAATAAAAATATGTATGGGCCTGCCTCAACTTAATTTGTGATTGTATGTATTTACCAGTAAGTTATCTCTGCAGTGCAGCTGAATGACTGCTTAGATCTAAGTTGTGTGTGTGTAGGCTAAGAGGAAGATTTGAAATAATGACTGTGAAATAATGACCTTGGAAAGTGGTCAGTGATGCACTGAAGTAGTGAATTTGAGCTCACTCAATTACTGAACCTTTCAGTTGAACAGTGTTGTGGTTGCATCTCTATTTAAAGAAGCATCTGGTAAGCAGATAAAAGTGCCACATTCATGGCTGTTAAAACATTGTTTTCTTACTGCTTCCTGTTCAGCAGCACATTTGGGCACAGCAAAGCGTGTGCTAGTTCTCTTGTAGTTTAAACTGTCATAGACTTGTTAGCATTTAGAGAAAGTAAGAGCACAGGTGCATGAAAAATGTCCCACAAAATGTTGAAAGCCTACAAAGTGACTCTTCTACGTTGACATGCACCTTTTGGCATTTCTCAGAGGCTAAAGTAGGTATTATGAATGTTTACGGTTGTTTTCTTTGGGCCTGAGAGTATTGGACGAAAGTGTCTGTGTGAAGCAGGCAGGACATAGACTGAATTTCTGTCTCTGTGTCATAGCTGAAAAATGCAGTCATGGACCCCATTAAGTGTCGTGGGCGGCCTTACCTCTGTCATGTGCAAATTCTGCATCTGCAGTGGTAGGAAGGTGGTTTGGAACTAGATGATCTTTAAGGTTCCTTCCAAACCATGATTCTGTAAGGTTTTCCAAGAGGCTATTCCCAAGAGAAATGTCACGATGCATTTCACTAAGCTTCCTGGTTAACAAGACCATGTTCTCTCAGAAGTATGGCATTGCTGAAAAACTGATCAGCTCTAAGCAAGCTCTGTTGTGGTTACCTCTAACTTGTAAACCAGCAGAACAGTCCCACGACTTTGATTTTTGCTTTGTTTCTAGTCTAGGTTACTATGGCCTTTCTATCCATGTCCTGAGTGTGACTACCTGAGAAGGGTGTTTCTCTCTTATATGAAATGGGCTCCTTAGGAGTACTTTCTATCTTCTTCTTTGTTGTGTGTGCAGCTCCCACTTTCATAGCAGATAATTAGGAAGGAGTTACTCTATGTTGCTATTATAGCTGCAAATAAATTCTGTGTTGCTTAGTCAGTGCATTATTTGTAGCACTTTCCAGTGATGAAGAAATACTTGCATGAGTGACTTTTCTCCTTTTATAATCTAAGCGAAAAAATTACATAACATTTAAAGGTGTGATAGCCAATTGTGTGATTTGGTTGTTCTTCAGATAGTTGTGTTGAGATGTTCAGATGTTTTTTTCTGATGAATGAAATAATGCACATCCTTCTATATCAGCATTGATGTACGTTTGCCTGTAGGTTCAGTTCTCTATGTCAGATATGACCAGGAGGAGCAAAGACATAGTGACTGAGGTGAGAGTTGAAGGACACCAAAGCAGCCAGCTGTGCTACCCCTCTTCATAAGCACTGCAGAAAGAGATGACATTTCCAGCTTTAAAATTTCTAAGTGGAGCTCAGGAACTTGATGGCATTTCCTGCAAGCAGAGGAGGCAGGTAGAGCACAGGGGAGGCAGGCAATCAAGCAATCTTCCAACCTTACCTACAACTCCCTAACAAAGAGGTAGCATACTATGAAGTAGTATAGTGGGGTAAAGAGGTATAGGGAGGTGTATTATATGCTGTACCCACACCACAGTGGGGGAACAAAAAAAGTACCAGCACCTGAAGCTTGAAAATGAAGTGAGACAAGCAAGGGAGTGGCATTAATGTTAGTTTGATCTTTGTGCACCAAGCTTTATTTTCTTCTCAGTACATAACTAAATGCATGCTTAAAACTGTTTCTCTTTGCTGTGAGTCAAACATCCTAGATAAATCATTGCTCTACCCTATACTTGAAGTGAAACATTTTTTAGGAGTTAGAGCACCATCCTAAAATTGAGAGAAGAGTGTAAATTATTTTCTGTCATTTTTGAAAACAATTATCTGTTTTAGCTGAAGAGTCACAACCTGGGTATTGCAGCTACTTGGGGAGAAAAAGAATTGTGGTAAAGGCTGACCATTCTGGTTTGTAGCTCTCTCCTCTTGAATGCTTTTATTCTATGTTTGAGACACGCACATCATGACTTTGCATCTTGGGACAGTTCACAGAGGGTCATGGAACCACACAGAGATGACAGGTTTTGTTATGCCTTGCACCACTTTTCCTGGAGTTGTGCTACAGCTCAGTAGCAACTAGCAAAACTGTGGCGTGCAAAGAAAAGCTGGAATTCTCTCCGTGTGCATATGACTGCTTTTCTTTTAACTGTTATTAACTTCCAGTATATATCAAAAGTTTGCACTGATAACACTGTTGAACGAAGATGCAATGTTGACATCAAAATCCAGAGTTTCTTGCTCCATAACTGGAGGTTAAGGAGGTTCTCTTAAAGAAACGGTTGATAGCCTATTTCTTTTTGGTTGGGGGGGAGGAAAAAACCTCAGAGGCAATTTGTGGCTCACATTCATATAGTAATGCTGTGACTTGAAGCTAATTTTTTTCCCTTTCAGCTTAGGCAATGAAATCCAAAGCTATTCAGAAATGAATCTGTACTGAATTGCTTTTTAAAGCTTGGTATTATTACAGGACTGTGTGTCTTTGAAACTTATCAAAACACTTGATAATAAAAAGTGAAATCAATAAACACCATGCATCATACAGAGCAGGATCGTACACCCAACACTGAATTAGAATACACACCTTACCCGGCAGCAGCTCTATGAGATTGTTTAAAGCCATGGTGGAAGGATGCCATCAAATGAGGAATGTAGGTTGGCTTCTCCTCAGTAGAGACGGTAACACACAGTTTCCTTCACATGCTCGAGTAACTTTTTTCTCTTTGTGCAAACAGATCTATGGTATATATGGAGAGTCTTGGCTCTGAATTTCCCATGAGCATTACTGTATTTGCAAGTCCAGATCTCAAGTGACTTGCTGAGAGCATTAATTCATGTCTATTTTAGTACCAGAGAAATCTGGAATTTAATACTTTTAAAGATAAATATGTCAAAGTTTTCAGGAAGGGCATTGTGCTAGTATCTCTAAAATTCCTTGAGTGAGGAAGTTTCTACCCTACCTAGGAGGCTTGTGTTTTATAACATGACTTAGTATCAACTCAGTAATATTTCCCTGTGACTGCAGAGAGCCTGACAAAGTAACCATGAAATACTACCTGTACTTCTCATTTTGATGCCAGTGTTTCTAAAGATGTCACAGTGATGATTTAGATGG
This sequence comes from Cephalopterus ornatus, assembly GCA_013396775.1. Taxonomy (NCBI): domain Eukaryota; kingdom Metazoa; phylum Chordata; class Aves; order Passeriformes; family Cotingidae; genus Cephalopterus; species Cephalopterus ornatus. The sequence continues at coordinate 253,955 of VZRE01011750.1, forward strand.
TTACATTTTAGGTTTGGAGAAGAAAAGGAGGGGAGCAGAGCACTGTTATAAGGAATTTTGTTAATGGTGTCTAGCAGCACCATCCTTTTATGTCTCTGCTTTTCCGCTGTGACACCTGCTGCTTTGAGCATCCTGCTCCTGAGGTGGGTGAGGGACTCACGCCTGGCTGAAGAGTTTGCAGTTTGCTATGGGCAGGCTACATTTTGAGCACTGTCTTTCCTGACACAACCTGCCTGCCCAGCTGCAATTTCACCTATGAAATCAGCGCTTCTTAGAGCCAACTGGTTTCTTTACTGGTCAGAGAGAGCCTATATTACTTCAGGGTTATTCTGTGCAGATCAGCCATATCCCTCCCCTCACCAGGACACCGAGGCTGCTGATTAATTGGCAGATGCCTTGCTGTAGCTCAGAGATGAAGATGTTTGTTATCCTGGAGCTGAATCAATAATCGTGTTGCTCTGCATCCAACGTCTGTGATTTCTGGCAAGCATAAGGACTTTCTGCTATCTTAACCCTAACTACTGTTTAATTAGAGGATTTTAAAAGGGTAAATACATCCATCTGTCCTGTGCAAAGACTTTCTTATGATGATAAGCTGAGTAGCCAGAACATCAGATCCTTCCAGCAGATCCATCAGATCCTTCAAGATCCTTTCTTTCAGGTCAGTTCTCTTCTGTACTCATCTTTCTGCCTTTAAGAATAGAATTTGTCTAGTGCCCTCAGCAGGTGCTAGAGTCTTCCCAGTACCACTGAATTCTCATTCTCTTTGTTTTTCAACTCCTCCTCCCATCTCTGTTCAAAATGTTTCTTATCTTGAGAGAGCAGAACATGGACTGAAAACAAACCAATATATATATGTACAGTAAATACCAGGTCAAGATACATAACTCGGTTTACCACAGCAGAGTGGCATTTTTGAGATAGGTGTTTAAGGTACAGAAAGGGATTTTCTGGGCTATCAGATACATGGCTTCTGTTGGGAGAAAAGTAATAGGGTTTGTGTTGCTTCATTAGAATAACAAATGAAAAAGTACAGTGCACTGAGTGCCAGAGCCATATTTATCTTCATGCCATATTCAGCACTTTCTCAAGGCAAATGTTCTTGCTCAGAAAGGAATTGTGAAAATGCAGACTGAGGCAGCAAGTTCCATAGTCTCTGTGCACACTTTTCATCAGCACATTTTGAAGCTGAATTCCTTTGCTTTCAGGAAATTCCTCAGGTTATGGATACTTGAGTTTAATGATAAACCTGTTTCATCAAAGGTTGAATCAGGATCTGCGGCCTTCCTGGAAAGGGCAACTAGGCAATACCACAGGGAAAAGAGAGTTAAGATTTAAGATGAGAAAGAGGTAATGAATAAATAAATAGATGTGGGAGAAAGACACAAAGCAGAAGTCTTATCACTTCAGTAAAGGATAAATAACAAAGGCCCCCATAAGAGCTATGCTTCATTAAAGTAGCCAGAGGCATAGAGTCTTGGATGATGGTGCTAAGTTATATGGGAACACTTGGATGGTGTCCTTCTTTAAATCTTCAGGAAGTCTGCTGCAAAAGCAAAACTGAGTCCTTACATGACTGTGGCAGGGCAGGGGCAGGAGGTAGGCAACAGGTAATGGACATATAAACCTTATCCTATGTGAAAAAAAATCTGTGGAAGTGTTGAGTCTCACCAGTTTAGAAAGAGATTCATGTTCCATCTACTGGCTTCTCCTCACCTGCTCTGGGAAACACTCCTCCTGCCAGAGATGCAGAATAGGCTCTGTACACAAAGGCAAGAGAGGAACAAGCAACAAAAAACCCCAACCAAAACAGAAGGGCTTTTCTGGGTTTAAAAAGGAAGGAGCTGGGAAGGAGCTAATTCTTGAGTAAATCTTAATTAACCACCATGTGGTTCTTTGTGGGTTACTTTCAGTGCCAGAGATTTAAAGATTCAGTCTCAGGCCTCTGAAGAATAACACCCTGACCAGGTGTGCTATGGAATTAAGGCAGCAGTAAATGTTACAGATACCTCCTTGGAGTTCTGAGGGTTTTGTGGGTGTGGGTGAAATTGTTTGTTTGTTTGTTTTCCCTCTGATGGGAAAGCTGATGGACAAGCACTGCCTTGTATTGCTACCTCAGCGGTCTCAGTGCCACTTTTTTGTGGTTTGTGGTTCTTACCATTATTGTTGTAGGCTGGGTGCATTTTGTGGTATGGGTTAATTCCTTTTTAATAAATTCAGGCCACTTCATACAACACGCTGTTTTTAGAGCAACTTCTCAGAAGGAAGACGTGAAAAAACTAATGCTGGTTATGGAATGCTATAGACTTAAAAGTCAACTCAGAATGGATGGGGTTCTGCTCAGTACTGCATCATTTATAGCACTTTTATGTAAGTGTGCCAACTTCCTTGATTTATGTGTGTGTATATTTGGACTTATTTTCTTCCTACTATCCCAGAAATTGATTCTGTTTCGTCATGCCTCTGCGCCTATTTAAAGACTGCATGATGTTCCATCACCTGCCTGATTACAGTGAATACACTGGAACAAATGCCCAAATGCTTCATTTCCAGAGGACAAGGGCAATTGCGCCTGCCTGTGGGGATGAGGACAGCTTTTTTTACCACTGCGCAGACCATGGAAGCCTCTGTTCTAGGGATCACAAAAGGGGCTGGTGTATGTGTGCCTTTCCCAGGATGTGTCCTCCCTCGTTCTGCACTTGGAAATTTTATCTGAACGTGACTGTTCAAGGTGTTTGGGATTGTGGCAGCCTAATAGGCGTGAGTGGTGTTACAGAGGTGTGCAAGGTGGTTTTGATGCCTCTCCAGTGTGTCAAATTTATATATACCAGCTCTAAACACTGTGCACCCACAAGACCTTCTTTGGGCTTTGTCAGATGTGGTGTCACTCCGCTGCTCAGCACATTCCTGCCAGGACAACCATGGACAGAAGCACGGTGAGACGCCTTCAGAAGCACTTACAAAAGAAGGATCACATTAGATTTACTGAGTGGTAGCTTTCCAGAGAGGCAGAGAAATCCTACATGTTCTCTGACTCCTTTGGTTATTTACCATGACAGATTAATCTAAAGCTCCTGACTGAACCCATTGAGCACTAATATGATTATTGTCCAGCCACTTTAGAGGGAAGAAGGTCTGGTAATTTAAGGAGATGAAGACAGTTGTGTGGAAAGAGCACTTAGAGATTTCCACCCCCCAGGCATGAAAGCACTGTGTCTTAGAAGTAACCTGTGAGAGAATATGAAGAGCACCATCTACTGATGCAGAAGAAAATAAACCATTTGTATACAAAGCCTTTTCTTCTCCTTCTCCTTAATCAAGTTGTTGGTTGCTTTCTCAGTGCAGGCTTTAATCTGGATTTTGTTTGCTTGTAGCAAAATATTTTAACTATTGACTCCCCTTGCTAATGGTGCTGATAGCAAAGATGTTGTGCTTGTACATGGCCTGTTCTGTCCCTCGGCAATCCCAGCAAAGAAGGGGCCCAGTTAGCACCCTTGATATGCATAGATATGCCTGCCAAAGGTATCAGCTGCTGGCCTAATCCTTATTGTCATGGCAGTTGCTTTCAGTATCAGCTTAGAAAAGCAGGTCAAACTTCCACAGACTGTCATGGTCTCTTTCCAGTGCCAGCTCCGCTCGGACTTCTGCCCGAAAGCTGAATGACTTGTGACAACCTTACCTGACAGCTTTATGTGCTCCATGCTTGGAACGCTCTGCAAACTTCAGGGACTGATACTGTCGTAGTTTATTGTGTGTGAGAGTGGGTCATGAGGGTCCTTTTGCTGTAAGCTCCTAGGCAGACCATGCTATGCTCACCTTAGAAATTTGAAATCACCTTAAAATGAAAGTGTACTTTTTGCCTCTCCGGATCTCTGTCAGCCTGAACTGCCCCCCTCTGCTATGGAGGGCTGTCTCTATATTTCAGTCTTGTGTCCTCATCGCTGGCTAGTGCTCCATCATCAGGGCCTCTTGGTTCAGTGTCAGACTGGGCATGAAGTTGCATTATTCAGAATCCCTGGTTAATTTAAATGTGCTTAATTTAAGTGAGCTCCTACAGGAATGATTAGACCTGCACAGATATCTGTGTTTCGTATATTGCAATAATGTTTCTATCCTGTTACTGCCTGTTGTATGAAGAAGGAGCACGGACTTGCTTTCTATTTTACAGAAGCACAAGGCTGCCTCTTATGTTGTACACCAGCACCACTTAGTGCTGAGATGTTCCAGAGGCCACTAATGGAAATACAAGTTTATACATTATGATAATCAATTTCTAAGTGAAGCCCAAGTTTGTGAGGCTTTGTGGTAGCACCTAACTGGTTTTTGTTCTGTCTTTGATCTTTCTTCCTTGCCCACCTCCACTTTATACAGTATATTTCACAGCATATTTTCCTCCTGTAGCAGTACATCTGTCAAGTACACAGCTTATGCACTGGAGTCTAGGGTACAACTCATGCCTTGGGCCAGCCCTTGCTAGCCATCAGCCAGTCAATTCCAAAACTATAGATCCAGCAACTGCTGCCATTACAAACTTCAAGATTCTGGGTGTTCTGCGTCTCCAAGGTTCTGTAAACTCTAACGGATATGAACAGATTGAATACGGTCAGAACATTAACAAGGGAGAGAGAATCTTAGACTGGTCATTCTATTTGGGGAAAAAAAGCCAAAAAGTGGATAGTGAAGTGCTACCAGCTTGGGTTATTTTTTGTTTTTTACTCCATTAATTGCTGACTTATTAGAGGTATTTTCTTCTTAAAAACCTTGTTTTACGAGTTCAGTTTAGTGCAGGTGATTACAGTGAGGGGACAAGAGTCTTTTTTCCTGGTTATTATCTCTGAACTGCAGAAAAAAACCAAATCTGGAACTATAGTAGCATCTCATTTCCTGGGAAGGAAAGAGACGAGTAAAGCATTGAACCATTCAGCTCTTCTGAACATGTTCTTCCTGATGTCAGAGGAATGTAAAACTTGAATGGAACTACTGCTGCCTTACCTTGCTCCGACACATAAACAAACTTGAGCAAAAAGAAATATGTAAGACTTTTATGCATCACAAGCTTATACCAAATGATCTTTCTGCTACCTTACATATTTAAATGTGACACTTTTGATACAGACTCAAGATGTTTCATAGCTAATTATTTCTTTCATTGTCACAGATAGCATTTGGTGGTCACTTTCTGAACAAGTGAAGACCAGCTAATGCTTGTTTGCAAACAGCAGTGCCTAAAGCAGCACTGGGAGGGTGAGCACAGGCTGCCTGAGGAGAGCTCACCTACATAATACTAGACAGTAGAAACTGCTGTTTGTGGTCCGCCAGATTCTAAATGTTTGGACAATATCTAGATGTTTTGATTGCAGTTTTCTGAGTGTAAATAATCTCCATTGTCCTCTCCAAAACCCTTGGCTTGGTGCTCATGTGTAGCAGAAAACAGCAAAGTATAGAGGTGGCAGCTGTAGAAAGACAGCAAGATCTTTAGGATCAGGGCATGGGGAAATGGAGACTCCTTTCCTTTAGAGTGCTCAGCACTCACGCATCAGTGAGGGACTAGGGCATAAATACCTTCAGCTAGTATGAAAATGCATCAAGCCAATGAAAGCACTGCCTCTTTTTATTTAAGTGTGAAAGGAAAATGTTAAAAAATACTTAATAACTTACTATGGAACAGCCCTTATGCTTATATAATTTTCTATTTACACCTGGGTTTGACTATCATCATACTCTTTGGTTTTCACACTGTGTAAAGAGATAGAACTGTGTAAAGTTTCTAAGTTTGTCACAGTTATCTGGCAAGTATCTGCCAAAGCCTTTCAGACAAAGGCATCATCTGCTTGCTCTATGCTTTATTTAAGCCATTTTCTTATTTCATTGTAATACTCCACTGCAGTTTCCTGTTCACTCAGCAAGTGAACTGAAAGAAGACTTTGTTGCATCTTTTTTTCTATACTAAATAATTTGCTTGTAGTAACTGATTTTTCCGCTAAAGAAAATCAAATGGAGAATTGATGAGAGATTCCATAGCTAGATGAGTTTAATATTTCACAACAAAATAAATTTAGGACTAGAAACTGATTTTCAAATTGGATAGAAGGGTTTGTGATCCATATTGTTTTTTACAATGAGTAGTGCAGCTACTGTGTCTTTGCATACTGACTGGCAGGAATTAATGATATAGTTTAATTTTTATAACTGTTTCATTATCCTAAAAATATGTGGGTAGGTTAAAAAAACAGGCACATTTGTTTGGGGGCTTTTGATCTTTGAACTTTGTATTTCTTTCTTCAGGTTTGAAGGTCAAGCAGACCTTGCAGCAAAGATTATGCTTTAGGCACAGCAGTGTGAAACAGTCTACTTCATGACACTTTTCTTTTGGTAGAATTTGAGGGTTAGGTCTCAAATTGCAAGGAAAGATTTTACCTGGAATATATAACACTCTAACAAAGTAAAGCTAAACAGAAATGCAAAAGCGTTCTAGCTGTGTATTTGTCATTTGCTCCATGTCAGTACATCCCAAGGCTTAAAATTTTTTTTTTTTGAAATTGGAGTTTTCCATGGGAATTACTTTTCTTGTATTATAATCTAGTCTGGGGAAGTTTTGGGAACAAGTAGGGTAGTGACACTTTGTGTTGTCTTCGTTTTGATTTGCTTGTTTGTTTAGTAGTAATTCTAATACTTTTACGGATATTTTCCTTTGTATCTGAGGCCAAAAAAAGCCATCTAGATAAAATGAACACTGTCTCAAAGAATTCCTGGTTGCTGCCACACACAAAGTTTGTGTAAGGCTGAAGCTTTAGTTGGATCCCTTCACTGCCTATGCAGGCACAAAGGTGGGAGGGGGCATGGTGGGGGCCCTGGCAGGTGATGCTGAGATGAAATCTCTACATCTAAGTTAACAGCTGATCACTAGCAGCAAGGGGGAGGCAGGTCCCTAGTGTTTTGCATGAACACTCGTGTCTTCTTTAACCTATATAACCCACTGAGCATCCAACTACTGCCAGCTCTTTCTGTGCCGCCGTGGGAACACAGCCTTGATCTCTGCCTCATGTGGCCCCTGTGGGGGACGGTTTGACCTTCCACAGGGGCCTGAACTCCGACAGCCCCAGTCAGAGCCCATGTCCAGGGCAGGCTGGCAGCACAGGTGGTGCAGGGGACATAGTGGGGCTCTGCCTGAGATGAGTCATTGGTGCCCCGCAGCCAGTTTTTGCTCTTTTGCAGGTCCTCCACCAACTTTGATGGAGTGCAGAGGCAGCAATAGCTCATTTTTCAGGCTGGCAGGGCCAGATCAGAGCCATCCGCGTCTCATGTCTAGAGCTAATGACCTTTACAGATGTGTGTAGTCATGATAATGCCATTCTTTTGTGGTGTCAAATTTTATATTAGGTGATTTTATATTTACCCAACAACTATACGAAAGGCAATATGCACCTTTTTCTGTTTGAGTAGTTTGCACAGAAAGCTCACAATTGGACTCGGTAACATTTACTGAATGAGTTTTCCATGAAAAGGTCACTTTAAATAAGATCTAAAATTTTCATTAAAAATCGTTTTGATGTTTCATTTTGGAAAAGCTTGAGCAAGTTTTTTTTAATACTTTTCTTGGCTCCCCTGTTTCAGAAGCATCTCACTGTATATTCCTTCTTTAAGGGTTTTGGATAAACACTACTTACTTTTCAGAATTTCACTTTAAATGGTTGACTTTGGGGTCAAAGGTTTTTGAAACTTCTGGACTTCTTCAAAGGACAAAGTGTATTGTAACTATGACTAGACAGACTAATGTGCCTCTGCAGTGTAACAGATTCTTCTGAGTTTATTATCAAAACAACTTTTATTACTTGGAGTGGGTCTACAGGGGAAAACAGGAACAAAAATGAAACAAGGACTGAAGAGACAGGAGGCTATGAAACAAAAATAATATATACACATAAGGGAAGTGGAAAAATATGTGGCAAGGATCAGTAACTGGGGTAACAAAGGACATGCAGCCAAACAATGAATAGAACTGAATATACCTGGATGAAAGGGGACACTTTTATAGAAAAGAAGACCCAGAAGTAAAGGGCAGGAAAGGTTTGTATCAACATTGAAAGGAGATGGGAAGAGATATAAGGAAAGAGAAGTGCGGTAAATTCATAAGGAAAGGAAAGTGAGGGGAGGAAGAGAAGGGAAATCTTCTGTTGGTTCTTTAAGCAGGTTCAAGCCAGGTATCCAGGGGCTAGAACATTTCCATCCCTTACCTGGAGTTAGCATGTATGGTAGCTGGTTAGCACCTGTTGAGTGACTTGCTGGAGGCTTCAGTCAACAGGTGTTTGCTGCCTCCCCATTGTTCAAAATGCTGCCCACCCCTGCATGGTCTCCCAACAAGCCCAAGATCACCTTAATGGCAAATGCTTTTATTGGGGCATAAAGTAATGTGTATAGAGGTCACCTTCCAGAGAACGGCTCTGGGATTCTCAGTGGGCAAGAACAGTGTCTCACAAATCACAAAGGGATTGTTGAACACAACTAAGCAATTTAGAGGACTTAGATTATGGTTTAGAAGATGAATGCCAAAGGTATGAGAAAAGGTCACTGACCTTTCATGATATGCAACCCATGTTACCAGCACTGCTGCACAGTGAATAATCTGATTTCCTCATGTCACTTGCCTCACTGGCTGACAAGCCCGTTTGAACCTTTGCAACTCAAAGCAATAAAATTTACCATACCCTCTTCAAATCTTAATTCAGTCCCCTGCTCCTAATCCCTATTTCAGCTCTGTGAGAAATAAGCGAGGCTGAAGCCTGTTTTCAAGTTTCCCGCACAACTTAAAGGCTAGGTAACCATACTGTGCAGACTCCTTGCAGTAGTAGCTGAGCCATCCTTTTGATAAGGAAAACAGCGTGGTGGCTGAAGATGTGATGTCCTGGAAAATTAATTTCCTCCACAAGGCCTTGGCAGCATGGTTCCAGTCCCCATATTAATATCTTTCAGCCAGTGTACTGGATCTTAGTTGTTCTCTTTTTAATTCCTAAGAGTAACTTAGGTCAGAGAATACAGTAAGAAATCAGCTCCCTTCGGAGGGTCAGGAAGAGAATGACTCTAATTGCTCCAAGTAAAGCCAGATCAAACTCATTGACCAGCACCTGCACAAAAGATTTAGGGAGTTGCTTGGTGGGTTCATAAAATAACTGCTGGAGGAAACAGCAACATCCATACAGAGAAGGGTTACCATGGCAATTCTAGGCTTAAAAAAGGGACCTAATTTAAAAGTCCTTCACTACTGGGATTCATAGAACATTGTGAATCCTTCACTCACACATTCATTGTGAATGACAATTTGTAATGAAGAAACAAACTGGCTTGTGGTGAAGAGAGTAGGCTGCAGGAGGTCTGGTGATAGGAGACCTTTTGCCCAAATGGCTTGAGCAGGGCAAACACGTCTCCTTCAGTGAGCTATTCTGAATCCAGAAAAGGTGGGATGTGATTCTTTGAAATAGGATCACATCCTATTTCCTTTGAAATGTGATCTTAGGGCAGGCAGTATAATTTAAGTCAGCCATTATGATATCATTTGGTCAGTGCTGGCAACCCAGGACCTAACTATTCCTAAAACAGTTCTGTATATTCTTGTTTCTACAGTTGCAGCTCTGCTCTTCTTGGCTCTAGCACTTCCTGTGTTACTGTGCTACTGTGAGAGGGAGCACGAAGAGCAAACTTGCTTTTACCCTCAAGTGAACCTGAAACAGAGTTGCCTTTGGAGAATGCTTGGGTTTACTCCTACAGTTGGTCTGAAGGCTACAGATCCATGAAAAGGGATGGGTGGGGGATGCATACAAATCCATGAATACTACAAAATCAGTGTAGTAAAAAGCATTCCGTGCAGAGCTTTCTGTTCAGTGGGGTATTCATGCTAGCAGCACAAGGTTGTTTTACCTGTTAACTTCAAATCTTTACACACAAGGGAGACATAACTCACAGTTCATTGTACGGATAGAAATTGAACGGATCCATAGGAATTATCTGTCTCTTGGTCTATTAGCTGTTTTCATGTGCACTGTGTCTAAGATGTCTTGATTCCTGGTGAAGACATTGCTGTGTGGCATCCAAGAGCAAACCTGCCTGGAAGGCGATAGTGTGGAGTGCTGTCTGTGGCATGGACTATGTAGGGTAGCTGCACTGAGTTCAGGTAAGTATACAAATTCCTGACTACTTTCACAAATGCTGGTTAATATAAAACTAACAGGAATTATAAGAGCTGGTAGTTATTTCTGGTGCTAGTGAATAATGATGTTATTTTAGCAGAAGGGGAAATAAAAAGCAGTGATTTGTGGTGTTCAGTGACTCCTGCATATTAACGGTGTTGTGGTTTAACCCCAGCTGGTAACTAAGTACCACACTGTCTGAGAGGAGGTATGAGGTTGGTCTGTAATCACTGAGTATTTCTCTTGGGGTTTAGCCATCTTTAAGAGCACTAATACTTTTGTACACGTACTAAATATTGTTTGAAGTCAAATAGAAATTAAAAGTAGCATCTAATCAAGAGTGTTAATGAATGAAGCCGTACTGAAAGCCAACATCCAGAGAGTACTTGACCTGAATGGTACATCTAAAAAAATATGCTGCTGTGAGAAGTGCCCACTGGATCAGCTGGACGGTCAGTGCAGCATGCAAACAATATTTGCTTGAGGTGTTCAGCTTGGGATTTCATTATTTTGATCGAAAAGAAGAACTATTGGTGGCTTGTTTACGATAATTAGCATTAATGCACTTAAAGAGAAAGGCAACTTGTTTTTCCTCCAGGCCAAAGAGCCAAAAAGCACCCTGAAATCTACAAAATACCTCTAAGGACGTCAATATTTGAAATAAAATTAGTCCCTTTACATCTGTAAGACTCGGGGATTGTCTTTATTCCCGGAAATGGAAGTATTCCATTGGCTCTGAGACTGGCTTGCAAGCTGTTACACAAAATTAAATTTTCAGGCTCTCAAGAAAAAAACAAGTGCGGCCTGTGCTACTTGCACGCAGTGCTAAATCAGCATGGTGTTCGATGTAAAATATACTATGTAACTTTCCTGACAAGGTACAGGAAGAATAGGAGAACATCATTATTTTTTTAGTTCAAGGTCATTCATCTTTCACTCTTGGTACTCAGTATTTTAATATTCATGTCTATATGTAATAAGGAATCTCTTTGTGGCTGTAAATGTGATTTAGCAGGTGATTTGCTTTGAAGCTGGAAAGAACATGAAGGAAACATGAAGTAATTTAATGCATTATTGTATAGTTGCAGTGGTAAAAGTATATATTAAAAGACTTCGAGTTAGATTTTCTTGTAATTAAGTTACTACATGTATGTTTTAGGCAGGGATGTGCAAGTTCCTGGAATGCCAGAAAGAACTAATGCTGTTTCAAAAACTAGATGTGTATATAAGTAACTATCAGTATTACATTGTTTGCCAAACAGTACTGCAAAAACACGAAATTAGGAATAAAGGGCAAACTTTTTATATATTCTAAATATTGCTCAATCTACCCAAATGACTATTTTGTACTTAGTGTTCTTGGACTAATATGCATTTACATATATACTTACATGTATGTATACATATACATGTACACATGTATGCACTGCTTCACATTGTCAAGCTCCCAGAGTAACTCAGCAGTTTACACGCATCATTACTATAATATGTATGCAAAATCTTGCCACTGTTACCATTTATTGCCTTTTCTGCCCAGAAAGCTCCTTTCTTTGAGGGCAGAAAGGATCCTGGAGGAGGGACCATATTTAGCTGTGGTTGCAAAGTGTCAGGCACAGCAGGTAGAACTAAAAGTTAATTAATAACACGGAAGTCCTTCCTCTTTTGTCCTGATACTAAATAAAGGTTTGGGGCCCAGGCAGATCATAGGCAATATCTATTAAGCCACTTTCAAGTGATCTTCTTTTGGAAAAGCATTAAGCTGAATTATCTTTTACTTACTTTTGTCTTCTTCAGCAGCATAGCTGCTAAAGAACAGCCCATAAATGGTACCTCTAAATTCCTCTCATGTTTAAACATTTCTTAAAGGTCAAATATGCTCATGACCAAACCTGTTCGTCTAAGTTCATGTTCCTTCTCCAGCACTAGAATGCAAATGCTGTGAAATAGTCTAGCATTAGAAAGTGCTAATTAGCTCAACATGAAACACTAAAATGAAGAAAGTGTAGGTAGGTTATCTCCATCAACCTACTAGATTTTTCCTAATAACTTTCTCATTGATTTAGAAATACATCTTCTAGTCTCTCATGACTATTGAATGAGTCCTACAATAGTTAAGTACTATGAAAAGACTGAATGCTTTGCAGATCTCTAAATGGCCACTTGAAGTTATTTAAGTCTTATGGCTTCTTTTCTTAGATAATATCTTCTGATAAGGAAACAGCTCTAAACATTTCAAAAGCTCATCTTTCTTCCTTTTGAATATGGAAGGATATCAAAACATAGTATTTAATGGGAACACAGTAAAAGCTTAAATTATGAAAAGTTCCTGCCTCCCATTTATTGCAACAGGCTCGAAGGGAAGAGAGCTGTTTTGTAGTTGCCAGTAATACCCTCATTGCTTCGGTGATAGGAAGGAAAGGGTGATTCAGAATCATTCTGCTTGGTCTCACGCCAAAAGGGAATTTGTTCCCTGATTTTCACCACCAGCAATCAATAGAAAACATTCCAATTTGGATATTTTAGGATTTGAGATGGAATCAGAACTTCTCAACCATTTTCCTAGAGCTATCTTAAAATACTGCACTTAAAATCATGTATTTGTGGAACATCAGAATAACAGGATTAACAAGAGGAAGTTGAGTCATAGAGAAACTTGAGGAAACCTATCATTCAACAGCTTATAGCTGTGTGGTTCATAATGATAAAATGCCTGAACTTTCTTTCAGTTCCCTGTTTTCCAGATTAGAACAACACTGAACAGTTTTGTCACCCTGAAGTTTCAAGACACAAGTTTAATTATGTAGAGTAGTTCCTTTGCATTTAGGTAACAAGGACAGCAAGTAAAAACGCAGAATGGTGTCTCACCCTAACATTGCTGGAGTGTCTCTTTGTTCAGATTATCAGGGTTTTGGCAAAGCATTAGGACAGGAAATGTGACAAATTCAGAAGAAAGGAAGAGATATGTAGCAAGAATTGGAACAATAGAGAGTTTGAGCTAATTCATCAAATCTAGTATTGCTGGCAACTGGTCACCTCTGTGCATTAAGTCAAATTTTCCTTAATTTACACCTGGGAGGTACATGTAAGAGACATTTAAAACCATAATTTAGGAGAAAAAAAAAAAAGAAAAGCAGCTGCAACTTGTTTACTTCGACTTGTTTTCTTTAGCTTAACAAAGAGTCTACCAGCTCAACTCAGGTCTACCAAAAGGGTTCAGAAATACTTTGTCAACGACTCTGCTTTATCTCAAGCTTTTGTAAGTTGGGAACGTGCAGTTTGTCATGACTGGGAACAGCTGTTGCAGGTGCTGTGCCTCAGAGTTTGTGGGATTTTACACTGATTATGACACTGAGAAAGGAATTGCTCAGGAAATCAAGCTACATATGTCCATATGCAAAAAGACATTGCTCAAATTTAATTGGGTAGGATTACAAGTGAAAAATGGCCTTCATTATCATAATATTATTTTCAGGATACTATTAGGGGTTAGGAGTTTCTCCAGAGAACTTGCACACCACATTCATCAACAGAAACCAAGAGCAGTTCTCTCTTCAAGAAAAACTTCCGATTTACGTAACTAGCCTTGAGTCATGATGCAGGTTTTATAAATGACTTTGTCAATCTAAAAGATGCTTGCTATTCAAATTATGAAGCCCCTATGAGTACAGGCCCATTACTCTGAATAGAGAGGCCATGAAAGCATCAGTAACTCTGACATAAAACTGATGTATGTGTAATAATGTTTCACGTAGAACCTGGAGCTTCATTTATCAGCAATGTCTGTATCTGGGTTTTGTACAGGTTACAAATGAAACCCTGAATGCTTCAGTCACATCACAGATGTTAATAAAATGGCATAATAGAGAGGCTGAGCAAGATGGATTCGGGATGTAATGACTCTTTCAAGCCAAATGCTCATGAAGATTAGTGAAGGAGGATGGATGAGAAAGAATCTCCACTTCAGAATTATGCTCAGCATCTTCCTACCAATAGCAAATTGATTGATCTGCTGTGGCAGAAGTAAATAGGTAAAAGGCAGGTTTCTTACCTAACTGTCAGCTTGAACAATCCAGCTCATTCTAGTAGCTTTGAAATATCACTAGTTGCTGGTTTTGACCATTAACTTTCTCTACATGTAGATCAAAATTATTACAGGGAAAGCTAGGAGTTAAAATCCAGCAGAATGCAGATTTGGAAGGAAAGGCAAAATTGGGTAAGAGAACAGGGTAGGAAAGAAAGAGTGAAGAACAGGCTAGGAAGGAACGGGTGAAAGGGACAGGATTCAGAAAAGTCTAAGGATAAATTTGAAGTTAAAATGCAAACCAACTCATATAACTTAAAGCTGCTTTTTTTGTCTTATAATAATGAATGTGTGTATTACAAGATTCAGTGACTTAGAGAGTAAAGAGTTAAGGTTTCCTGACCACAACCTGGATCTGGAACTCCTCTGAGGAAGTCCTTGTGATTTAGTTTCATTTCTTTAAGAGCTCTTGGCATGTGTCTGCAGCATGGGAATAACGCTGCTTCCTGATAGCACTGACTTGTGTCATGTGTGAGTAGTTAACTATGACAATTAAGTGTGACTCCTGCACAGGAGGTCAGGCCTGTATAAGTTGCTAGCCAGGGTGAAAGCCAACTGCAGCCTGGCCCCTTTCCTCAGTGGATGTACTCTGCTTTGTATCTGAGACAAAATTAAAGTAAGTAATGTCTCCTGTGAAGCGTAGCCTCCCTTGCCTCTGTGTCTCTCTAAGTATTCCACTCCCTGATCCTTCTTCCTCTCCAAATGCTCCGTTCAGGGAAGGGATGAAGGTTTTCAGAGGTATCCATTACGGCAGTACGTCCCTGCCCAGAATAATATCTTCTGTCTGTTATCATTCAGACTGCATTCAGACATAGGAATATCAACAAGGCTGTAACAACATTGTTAGGCAATATATCTTAAATTCTATAGGAGGTTATGTAGGTGAATCTATAGGTTCCTGTGCTGGTATAGTACAGGTCAGTGGGGTTTCTTAATATCTCACTATTCAACTTGTTAGAATTTATTTATTCTTAAAATAAAGGGAAATAGCTACAGAAACTGCAGGATTCTTGCAAATGTATCAGGTTCCTTTTGAACTGCTTCTGAGATGCAACGATAAATCTTGCCTGATGTTTTTTGCCTCTGTCTTTCCAAGGAGAAAACTACTTTTACTTTTAACAAGAATGTAGAAGAGCATGTAGTTTCATTACTTCTCACACTGAATTCTCAGATTATAGTTAATCCTGTGCTTTTCAGATTTATGCTTTTGATTCCCACAGGACTATGGATCTGCTCCTGAAAGCTTTTCTCTTCTGCCTCTCTCATCTTGATCCCACATGCTGTTTTTCAAGGTGACACACCGCTCTTCAAACATCAGAGGAGGTAGAGAAGGAAGGGAGAAATCATTCCATTATAAATTGGTGCAAAATGAAGTAATACTTTAAAATGTTATGAAGAAAACATTTAATCTCCCAAGGTATTACAGGGCCAGTGCAACCCCAACTTCTGCATCCCCCTAATCCTATTAGATACCACAAGGAATAAGCAGCTGGCACAATACGAAATGCCAAATAAATGTTTTTGAACTGCTTGAAAGTATGGGGAAAAAAAAAAAAGGTGAGATGGATATAAAGCACCGAGAGCGTGACAAGAATCTGGGAGTATTCAGCCTCCAGTCTTTATTCATAATGGCTGTCACTCAAATGTGTCCAGTTTAACCCTGGTAAGGTCTGAAACCCACCAGAGACTTTTTAATCTGGGTATCATTTTGCATGAAAGTTTTCAGGAATTGCTGCTTTCTTTCAGTATTATGATGATGTTTCTTTCTCAGCCAAATGAAGAAAAGTATTCGTGTGGGCTCTGTAATTTGAAGATGTTTTCAAGGAATATGATCATCTGAGAGCCTGTCTTTGTTTTTTAATGTATCCTGTAATTCACTAGGTAAGAATGAGGAGGTGATGAGGTGCCGTTGTTACCTGGTGCCCCCTGTTCCTTCAAACACTCTTTGCAGCAGAATGCTCTGGTGAGTGTCCTGGTAATTGCTAGGGTTTTGTTGTCTTTCTTTTTTTTAATCTTATGCCCCTCCATTAATGAAGTTCGAGGTATTTGCATAGCTGTCATTTCTGCCTCTCATTCTACAGAGAAAACTGAAGCAGAGAAGAGAGGAATGAATTGCATTCAAGGAGATAACATTAATGCATAAATACAATTTACGTTTTAGTTTGCCTTTTCTCTGTCTAGTGAATTGTTCCTGTATCCCCTTCTCCAGTGGAGTACAGTTAGTCAATCCCTAACAAAGGGAAGCATGTTGAGGCTATACAATGTGCCTTTCAGGTGCAAACTGTAAAAAGTTTCCTAGGTATCTAACCCTAAACCAGTAAACCTATACTTGTAAATCACATCTGTATTAACACAGATACTCCTAAATTAAGTTACTTTGTAATGTAACTGATCTTTTGAAAAGTCAGATGTAACTAAAGATCTCCTACTTTTTTATTCCACTATGGCAATAAGGATAAAAACACCTGCTTCAGAAATTTCTTAATAGGGTCTCCTTTTTTAAAGTGAATTAAGAAACTGGATGAGGTGGCTTGGTTTATTCCACTCCCCTTGCCCCTTCACATAAGGAGAAAATTAAATGTAAACGGAATCTTGTTGACAATAAAATATCACTCTGTTATTTAAGGCATACATGACTTTAAAGCAAAACAGTTACCCATGATAAACTACATGTCTGTGACTGCGACAGATAAACAAGTTGCCACAATTGTAATGCAGATGAAAAACAGCATCTGATGTCTCAGAAGAGGCAGAAATAGAAAGTAGCCCAACTTCAAAACTGGGTTTCAGTGCAGGTAACTTTTTGCATGCTTTCTTCAAGTCTAGTCAAAGTCTGTCTTCATGCTACAAGCAGAGCCTAAATTCAGGAACTAGGGCCGAAAGGTGAAAAGGTTTCACTGTGACAAATCATATCCACAGATTGGAAAGGAGGTCAAAATGCATACTTGTGATAGGAATGTTTTTAAAAAATGTCTCAAGTAACAAATGTACACACCTTTTCTTTAGAAGACCTTTTTGCTTCAGAGCACCTTGTTAAATTTGAGTATTACAAACCAGGAAAGACATTGGCAGAGATCAGGACACCTCTGCAAGCTTTAAGCCAAAAGCCATATGTTTGCCATCATTGTTTGCTGATTATGGCATAACTATGGCAAGGAATATAGGATTTCATTTCCAAGATGTAAACTTTTGCCACTTCAAGAAATGAGGTTGCTTTAGTTGAACTGATACATGAAATACATGATTTGTCCACCACTTTGCTACTGCCAGGATTTCTAGCAGCCACAGGACTTTCACCTGCTCTAAATCCGTGATTAGAGGACACCTTTGTGCCAAAACAGGAGTAATGTACAGGACTTTAGGGAACCTTGGGAATTATTCATGGTCATGTGGGGTCTTAGCCTGTGGATAAGTACAGGACTTCAGTATCCATGGCTACTGTTGCAGATTTGAGGATTTAAGATTATGGTGAATTTAATTTCATTAATTGGATGCCAGATGACTGTGGGTTATTTTCTCTTGTGTAATTACCCCATGTTTAGACTATACATTGGGAAAAAGGGTTCATTAATGGAGGTTAGCAAAATCCTACAATGTTCCACTGTCACTTGCTTCCAGGTATGGTGGTGCCCTATCTCTTGGCTGGAGATTCTTCACTTTCAGCGAGACTGACACTCAGAAGATTGGCTTCAAACTTGTTTTTCCCATCATCTTTAGAGATTATGTCTTTAGTTTCAGCCTGTGCGTGCTCAGAATTACGAGGCTGGTTACCTCTGGGTGCTGTTTAGGAGCTGCATGTTCCAATAGACTTCAAATTCAGCATCAGACAGAGACTTGAAATCGAATGTACAAGCAAGCAGTGCTCATATACCATATTTAACACAGGCTTGTGCTGGGAAATTAGCCTTAAAAGATTTGTGTATGTTGTTCTGCTCCTTTTCTAGATCTTCAGTTAATGTTTCAAAATTAGTCTTAGGTTTTCATGGTAGGTTAAAGAACCATTCACATTGTGGTGTAATTACTTACTGGCATTACTGTACTTAAAAATAGCCTTTATTATAAGCCTAAAACACCTTTAAGGATTGTGGAAGCAGCACTGATAATATTGTACAGCACTTGTCTGCTGTACAGCCTTGGAGTGGGGAAATGCTAAATAGTATAGTTGCCCGTCTGCTGTCCTACAACAACTCGTCTAACATCACTGGTTTTTGTGGAGGTCAGTGGGATAATCCTGTTCAATTTGTAATTCACACAGATTATTATGTAAAAAGAGTTTTTGAGGGAACCTACATAAACTAAGACTCTCACATCTAAAAATGGTCTTTGATTAGCTTTGATGAAGCGCCAGAGCTGGATACCCAAAGTCCTTTTCTATACATCATCCACTGAACAAAGTTTGTGTGATCTGCCTGTTTATAGAGCCCAGCACAGGAATACTCAATGTCATTTGGAGCACTTTCACTACCACTGACCATTGCAGGGAAAGCAGCAGGTGCCTGCTCTGGGCTCTCACTTCAGTGTGCACATCACACTGAAATCATGAAACTGTGAATCATTGCCTAATTTGTATTAATGTCAAAGCACTAGAGAAACGTAACTCCAAGCTAGGAAACTTTGTGGGAAAGTCCTTTGAATGGTTCTTGATTTCTTCAGAAGGTGAGAGAGATACTACATTTTACGAAGCTATTCAAGAGCTTTGAGATTTCAAAGTAGGTGAACAGTTTACTTTAATGTGGAGCTGCAAAGTATACTTCTAAGTACTAAGCACTAAGCAGTGCTTGTCTACATGAACTGTGAAGTACTTTACAGCAGAAAAATACCTGCCAAAATCAGGACACCTTGTGCTCCTAAGGATCTGGGGCATTTCTGAAAATGTTACATTTGGATTCAGCTGCTCAAATGCTACAGCCAGAACTAATTCTAGGCACATTAGTTTCTTGATTCAAGAAAACTGTAACTTTTTCTCCATGTATTTTAGCAAAAAAATAGCTAAAGATTTCTTCACTAGAAGCTAAGAGCCTACAGGACTGTCTGAGAGGTAACCAATTCATGGATTTGGGGAGAACACATAACTAAGAAAAGGGACAAAAATAATTCTTTATGCAACTTTATGTGTAATAATCACTGCTATGAGCAAAAGGTGATTTTTAGCTTAAGACCATGGAAAGCAGCTGACTGTATGTGGAAGAGACCAAAGAGCATGTGTTAATACTAGGGAACAGATAAAATTCAATTTACCCTTTTAATGTTCATAGCCAGAATGATCATCACATTCTTGTGCAGAGGCATCGAAGAAGAAGCAGGTGGAGAAAAGATGGAGCATTTCAGCTAATTTATGAGAACTGAGGTTATAAAGTAAACTCGTTTTTGTAGTCAAGACACGTATATTTTCTAAGAGGAAAACAATATTTATTTCCTCTTCTCTTTTTCATCAGTACACTTCTCTAAAAATTGGGCATAATAATTAGTGTAAAAGCTTTATAGAATAACAAATGTAAATGTATATTATATTTAATTACAAATGTCATACTTCCATTTTTTAACTACCTTTTATTTATAAGGTTCTGAAGATTGCTTTAGTGACTTTTCAATTACTTTTCAATTAATTGGTTTTAATTTCCATGCTCCATGGTTTTAATTTTCCTGCTCCTCCATGCTCATGGATATCTGCAAATTACTTTGTGGATGAGTGAGGAGGAGTGTTGCAGAAGGTTCTGCTTCCATTTCTTTTTCCGAAAAACAAGCTGGTGAAATGGAATCAAGCACTCAGCATAAATTAAAAGGTCACATACATAAAATATGGATAGTAGTTTGTAACTACAATTTTAGGTGTGATGATAGAACGGAATTGATGCCCTAGAAACAACATATTTGGTGAGTACTTGAAGCTCACAGAAGTTGCCTTGCTGCCAGAGAATAGCTCAAAGTACTGGGGCTCCAGATCTAGCCCAAGAATCCCCCCTAGCTCCTGGACTCTCATGGTTAAATCAGGATGTGTTTTGTTCTCAGTATTAGGAAAAAAACCCCCACCAACAACAAAACAAAGCATAAATGGAATTTTGAAAATATTTGAGGCAAAAAAAAAACCTCATAGAGCTAAAATGCTTTAATTTGTTCCACCTCTCAAATGGCTTCCCAGAAAAAGTATGGCCTGTCATAATAGCAAGGATACAGTATGTAGTAATACAGTGGAAGTTGCTTGTGATGCTACATCACCTTTTGAACTGATAAATGTAGTTTTTATTTACTGAAGTGCTGGGTTTGAAGGCAGCCCATATTTGATGTTCCAAGGGCTGATTAATGTTTCCTGTGACCCATAAAACTGTGGGTTTTCTCTCATGTTGCAAACATCCTGGAAAAAAACCCCAAATGCTATTTATTTTGGTAGATGGTGAGAAAGAATCTGCATCCCACTGGTAATCTGTAAACCATTTACTTTGATTATTTCTGGTGTTTGGCTTCCTCCGTTGCACTGCATTAGTCCCACATGGAATAATAATGTTCTCCTGAATTAGAGAAGAGTAAACAGCAGATGGGAAAGGGTAGCAGTTCAACAGTCTACAAACTATGCATGAAAATGATCACAATTCTTAAAACTTATTAAGGTTTTCTGAAATAGCTGGAAGTTCACTAAGCAGAAGCAGTGACCACAAGAACCACAAGCAGTGACCTGGCAGAGGCACTCTTACACACAACTTCGGGGTTGATAGATCAAAAGCCAAGTTGATTAAATAGACTCTAAAGGCAACAAGAAGTCTTGTTTTGGTATGTGAAGCTGTGGAAGAGTTCCCAGATTTCTCTTACAAAGCTGAATGTCTGGTCAAGAACATGAGCTTTTTACATAAAGCTGGGACAAATACAGCTGCCCATTGGTAATTCTGGAAGTTCAAATGTACCTCATCCTCAGAATGTAATATGTATCAATATCGAATTTGGTTTTATGAAGAAATACTAATATGTCCTATTATAAAAAAAAATTATTATTATTTTTTTTTTAATCTCAGGTCTGGAAATGGTAAAAGCATATCCTACCAGTATAACAGGAAAAATCTGAAGATCCCCTGAAGGCATGCAGTCTCAGACTAAGATTTGGGTCAGAAAAGGTGTTGTTGAAAATGAAAGGCTTGAAGAAATCAAGGCTAATGCAGAGATTATTTCAAATTCAGATGAGATCAACTTGCTGTAATTTTGCATGCATAATAAGTAGAAAGACAATTTGGGGGGGAGGAGGAGGTAGGAGCAAGTGAAACACATTCAGTTGAAGATTAGTACATCCCACATTTCGCTAAATCAAGGAGATGAAGGAGCAAGTGGTGTGGACTCAGAGCACTGCCTGCCTACAGCAGATAGGCAAGCTGCTCGGGAGCAGCCTCATGTGCTTCATGCTTCACATATGGTACTTTAATATAAACTGCTGTGAAAGTATGACTTAATGACTAGAAATGAAGCCTGTCCCTGAAATATGAACGTGATGGAGATGGTTCAGAGATATGCCAGGAGCTGCTATTCAGATTGAATAAAAAGGAGAGATTGCAGTCCATGCATGAAGCAGGTTACCTCCCATGTACTATAGTTTTACATGTACCAAGCTCTCTGTTTTACCCGTTTTCACTGCAGTATCCAGGTGTTAAAGTGCATATATAGTTATGATATTCTTATGATACAGAGAAGAGCCAGCATCTCTGTTTTAGATACAGAAACTGAAACGCAGAATAGTTCTCTGCTCACTTGAGTGCTAACAAATGCCAAAGTTCAACCCTGATATATCTCATACCTCAAATAACAGAACCTCTGAGTATGTGAGAAGATGGGGCAAGGATTTTGGATTATTTTTCAAGAAATAGAGCAGAAATTTCAGATCTCAACAGGGCGAGTGAAATTTGAGGGTATGTTTTCAGGACTGCAGTCTTGAATTAAGGTATTAACTGAATGCAATTCCTGTGTCTGAAGCTATACATGACACATTGTGTGTTCCTCTACTGCAGGCACCTGAGGATTTGGTATAATGGATGTATCCTGGCAGCAGTTGATCCCATGGAGCATAGTAATTTCTATAAAATTTAACTAAAGCCTGGCTGATTAAAAATGACAGAGATGCTTGTAAACATCATCTGTGTGACAGCATAGCAGCTAGTTCACAGAAGTGGGAAATTTGCAGCTGGAGGGACTGAAGGTGCCTTGCACTTTTGCAGGCCACTGCTGTACAGCCTCGTTGGTCTGGGTGATGCTTTGCCTTGCCTGCTGCATCTCACTTGCCACAACACGCTGGCCTGCTGCTGGGCCGCAGAAATGCAGCGGGGATGCCTAAACCAGAGATGAAGAAACTTCAATGAGAAGGCCAAACTGATGTAAATACCGCAAACCCCTCCTCCACTGGGAAGAGAGCACTTCTGCAGGCTGTGGTACTGTTCCTTTCTAAGGCACCTTTGGGAGCCACAGCCCTCAAAATGGACTTTAAGGTAGAGCCGTAGTGTAGACTGCAGAGATGTGGGGCAGGTGTCTCTGGTTTCCTAAATAACAAAGATTTCTTCCAACTGGAAAGCTCTCAGGTTTGGTAAATTATACCCTGCATGTCTTGGCTCTTTAGCTTATCTCCCTCCCTCTTTAAAGACTTGTTAGGATTACAGGGTAAGGAAGAGAGGGGCTGGCTGTATGTGGTTTAGATCCCATCACCAAGCTATTTGCTTCATATCATCTGATTTGTCACTTCTAATCTGACATTCACCCCTACACAACAAAGCAAAGCAAATGGCCAGTGCCTCTTATATCAGTGCTCCTGTCAGCTCCTGAGATTGAACATAAGATTCCTGTAGCCTCTGGTTAGTTGACTGCCACTGTTAGTTGTCACTATGGAACACCAGACGGAAACACGACTGATTCCATTTGAGCAACTCCTAAACAACCATGTCTTGGAAAATATATCAGACACAAAATTCAGTGGTCACCACTAAAGGCCTTTTATGTGCTAAGGCCTGTGCTGGGCCATTCCATCAATATGGAGTAGTGAAGGAAAGCACATCCCTTCCTAATTACTTGTCTCCATCCTCAGAGAGGAAAGCCCTCTCTAAACTGGGTGGTATGAAATCGCCTTCTTCAGAGTAAATTTTTTTTTAGTTAGTGAGGAAGTTAACTGGTATGAGTGCTGCAAGGTATCATTCTGTTGATCATCTCCTAGAAAAAGCAGGATTTTTAAAAGTTCATTTCCTGGCTCATATACTTCTTGGCTGAAAGAAAGCATGCTCGGAACCAAGCAATGTGCACCATGTTGCATCTTACTGCTTCATTACATCTTAGTTCTTGACTTTCCCCATCAACCCCAAGATGCTTCAGACAGCTTCACCAAATAACTTTGACTTTTTTTTTTTTTCTCTCACAAACTGTTCTTATGCCCAGGAAAATATGGAAGAGAAAACTGGCAGCTGAGGTGACAACTCATTGCAAAACCAAGATAAATTAATTCACTGAAAGCCTAATCACTTTTCAGTAGCTGCGCAGAAGAAAGATTTGAGTGTTTCTATGGTAAGTTAAGCTCATTTATCAGTTTGTTCTCTCTTGCCAAAATCCCTAGAGAGAAGAAGGGCAAAGGCAAGAATGAGAGGTGTTCTAAGGTCTTGGTGGGTGGAAATGTAACAGATTCCCTTTGCTAAGGTCATATTTTCCCAACTTGTCTTGCTGAGAGGCTGGAAGACCTTTAGAGCCTTTTCTCCAACTTTCTGTGTTTTTCCACTTAGAACTCGTGATGGCCATCTCACTTGGCACAGGAGCATGTCTCTGTGGCAGCCCATTTTGTGTGAAGTCAGACCTCCTTCTTAATAACACATTTTGGCCAAGCTACCTCTGGCTGAAAGGAAGCTCTAAAATACGTGTAGACTGGGCTAATGTGAGGGTTTTGGAGTAGCTCTGTAAAAGCTGCAGGGATGAAGAGTCTCATTTATGCCTCCTCTAATTCCAACTCCACTCTTTCCAGTCTAAAATCTTGCTCAGTCTCTTCCCACCTGTTCCAACAGATTAATTTCTCTACCATACTCCTGAAAAAGCCTAGAAGAGGAAAGGAAAAGCTGGTGTGTAAGCAGCAGAGGACCCCAGAGCATGTAAGGGATGACAAAGATATTGGAAAATTGAGGGATAGCCTGGACCAAACAAAACTCTCTTATTGAGCAGACTAACTGCAGAATCTCTGAAGACTGCTGTTATCCTACAGCTGAATACAAAAGTATATCCTGGCTTCCACTGAGATACAGAAGAGTGGTTGTGCCAATAGAAATGGCTCTGCAAATAGTTGCACAAGTGAAAACACATCAGTGAGGTAGTGGTAATTACGCTTTTTACCTTCCAAGCTGAGCCATAAAACGTACTTCCGATTAAGGCTCATCCTAGATTGTAGCCATGGCAATTGATTTGCTATTTATTGAATTTCACAGATCCAGAGATAGGCTGTTTGTGAGGAATGCATTTGCTCTGGCTACAGAGAAGAGGATGTATGAGCCTGGCCAGGTCAAGGCCTTGCTTTTCATGTGACAAAAGCCTAAAATCCTTTTCAGTTTGAGTCACTGACCAGTTCTGTCACTACTTTACAAAGTTCCTATACACTCTGGCATTCTTGCAGATTTAAAATTGTGAGTACCAGAAGAAGAAAGCACATATAATATATTTTTGAATCAATAATGAAGTTAATTCTGTCATAGTTCTATAACCCTATCAGACCTGTCATAGATGCTGTTATCAAACAAATGACTATATTTGTTTTGTCAGTTCTCTGACTATGCTAGTTCTGTAAAGATCACCAAAAAAAGAACAAAAAAATAGCTCCAGTTGGAAAGAACAGTATCCATCTGCATTTAAAAGTAATTTTCTGTCTAGGATTCTTGTTCTAAAATGTAAAATCCCCCTTTTTCTGTGTAGGATCCCTAGTGTCAGACATGCAGTATACACTCTGAAATTTTAAATGGCTTGCTTTCTTGCACTAAGTTGTTACACTTTGCAGCCTCAAAAGTGATAAACCATAAATATCAGTCCAAATATTAAGGACAATAAAAAAAGCCCCATGTAATGTAATCCTGCAGGTTTTGTGCATTCTGGTCATGATTCAGCAAGGCACTTGGTAGCATATATTTTGTCTTACATGCATGTACTGAACTCAGCAGGGATACTTGCATAGTTAAAGGTAAGGACGCATTTGAGCACTCTACTGGATTAGATTCAGAACAATTCTCAGCTGCCAAGATCCTGTTTACTGCAAATAAGGCAGCAAAATTTGCAAGAGAGAAACACTCGTGTTGCACTGTAAAAGCACTGCTTTATTCTTCAGACGCCACCAAAGTAACTACCTACATATAACCACGGTTAGTTACGAGTCTTCCTCTCAGGCTATAAATATGTATTTAACAGAAAGGGGAGTGTTTATTTACAGAACAGTGCAATGCAACTAACCACTTAAATTCTCAGTCTTGAAATGTTGCTACGATAAAGATTTATTTCAACAGAAAGACTTCTACCGACCGAAGTCCACTTAGTGTTGGGAACAGAGAGAATTATTCTAAATAAATGCATATGTATGATCAGATCTGGGCCAGTTTCTTGAGAATGGAATCACTGTTACCTAAATCAAGATGTCCCTGCCGCCACCCTGCTCCACCTAAATCTTGATCGATTCTGTTAGCACATCACTACTAATCACTGCACTTCTCTTAAAGAACTCCTTCTGTCCTTTGTGAATCAGTATTTCTAGACCTTTTATTCTTGACTTGCACGCAATTCATAGCAAAATATTTCCTGCATTCTAAAATCGTTCTCTTCCTCAAAAAACTCAGAGTGGAAACAATTTTCAGACAAAATATTGGGCAAGTTTTTAATCAAAAACTGTATCAGGTTTTGGTTTTAAAAATGTTGTTTACCTTTGATATTATTTTTATATGATAGATCCTGCGAAAAATCAAATCTTTTCAGTCAGTCTGTTATTCTCAAAGTTTAAATATATCCCACTGAACAGGAGCATTCAACTAGTCTAATGACTCCCACAAATAAACAAATTTGTGCTTCAAGAATCCTGAAAATCTCCCCTTTCACTGAAGAAAACACCCAAATATTCTAAAAAAGAAAACGCAAGTTGAGTTCGCCCCAGTCCATTAGTAATATAAAAGTACTAATAATACTTAGTTCTTGATTAGAACCAATTTAATAACGATCAAGTAAAAGCTCAGTTAGTGCAAACAGGAAAAAAAAATTACATTTGTAACAAATATACCTTCACACTGGACATGTAAGTTCTTCCAATGAGTTTTAGTTGCAAAAAAGTACAACAATGCAAAGGTAGAGTGCCAATATATTGTTTTACCATGGCTGCCAAGTTAGAAAAGTGGCACCTCTCATACAAACACAAAGTGGAACTTTTTTTCTACAAATCTGTTTGTTGTGCAGAAACTACATAAGTTTCTCACTCACTTATGCGGGGCTTTTCAGTGAAAAAATAAAATGCTAACCATAGAAGAAATGTAAAGTTAAACTATTCTTACAGAGGCTCGTAAGGGAGAGCAGAGATTGGAGAACTGTAATGAAATAAGTAATGAAGTAATGAAATAAGCCCATGGATATCATCAATCTTTAGGTAAATAATTTTAAAACAACCTTTGGCCTTAGGGAGATCATGTTTCATTTAGACATTGAATGAGCCAGCTGCATCAGCAAATCCATCTCTCAAGGGTTACTATTTATTCTGATGTTGATCTCTCTTAAGGGCTGCAGGCAATGAAAATCACTGGACAAAATCTGTGTTTTTAAAATGTTTGCACTGGGGTGATAAACTTTAGTGGGCTATAGTTGATGCTTCTTGGGGTAAAGAAACATCTAAATAATACAATGGTTATGTTTTTGGTTGGTTGTGAACCTCTCTGACTTGATCACAGCTCACCTAGCAATTCTGTCCTTCCTGTTGAAATCAGACTTCATGGTCTAACAGGTAACCAAAGCCATGCTCTGATTGTTTGTGTGTGGTTTTTCATTCTAAGCGATGTTGAGGAAGGTTTTATTTCTGTAGCCCAACTCTGGGCTAACTAAGCATTTATGACAGACTCTTTGAGGGTTTGGCAATGATTGTAATGGTTGTCACAGTGAGTCCCAAAGCAGGGAAGAAAGAGTCCAAATGGTCCTGCTTTATTGAGGATATTTTAATGTTGGGCTTGCCTGTGAATTGAGCTCAAGCAATTAGTCTGATATATAAACTGCTTCAGCAGTATCTGTGTGCCTAAGGAGAAAGTCACGTTACAGCAAAGTGTTAAATTGTTAAGGAACTCTCTCTGATGTAAAGGGCTACCCAGTGCATCTCTCGCTGAGCTCTTCCTTCAACTGATAAATATATATGAACCATAAGCAAAATTTTAGGCCTGATCCTGAATGGCTGCAGGAATATAATGGTTTAGGATTTCCATTCCGAAAGCAAAAATAGGGGATAATTCCAAGCCATGCTTGGGTATGTACCTGCTTGTCCTCTTTAGCATGTGCCCCCAACACCAATCTGCGTTATTTTTCATATTATAATTGAGCATGTTTTATTAAAAAGCAAGGGTAAGTTGTGTAAAGAGCTCTTTTGTTCAAGATCTTTAACTATTTTTTGGTTATACAAATGGTTTCCTGCCATATTGCTCTGACTTGTTCCATCTGAACTGGAATTGCTTTCTGGAGTCAATACTTATCTGCGATGGGCAGCCTGATAGGTGACACAAAGAGTAAATGGTGCATATTGGACCAGAAAGAACCAGTTCTTCCTAACTGATCTGGAGCACGTAATCACAGTCTGCTTACGAAGTCATTCTGGGCAACTGAAGAAAGCTTAGGACGCCAACGGGGAATATATTTTTGAAGTTAGCAGAACAGGGCTATGGGGAAAGTGTCATGCTAAAAGCCTGATATAAAGAAGAAATCTTTTGAAAAGCACTTGCTTTGTGCCTCAAGCATGTCAAAGAAATTTCCATGAAGTAGCTGTGCCTGCTTTTCCAATCGTTGTTCTGCCTGTACAGTGTATGGCAAGATGACCCTTGTGTAACTCCTGTAAGGGCTGAATTTATTAACCAGCAAGGCTGGTGGAAAGCTTTTGCTTTGTCTCAGAGCACATGATAGGGGTATAATTTATAGTATTGAAGACTGACACCTGGAGTTATTTTGACCTTGGTGACATAAGCAAGGTTACATGTGCTAGTCCAACTCTAAGTAGAAAGAACATATCTAAAAAGCTGGGTAGGGGTACAGAGCTCAAAGGCATTATTAAGGGACCCACTGACCATATCACAAAGTCACTTTAAAATGGGCAATAATGTTTAGCTTGAGAAATTGGGAAGATCCACAGTTTCAGCTCCTTATTTTCAATCACATGTTTTTTAATCCTGTGCTTACAAAATGAGTACTAAAGTATTTTGCTCAGTATTTCCAGCTTTTTAGACAGCATCATCAGTGTGATGCATAAGTTTTCACTTCACTAAGGAAATATTGTGATTGCTTGAAAGCGATCCTTCCGATAAAACAGAGCTTGATTTGAAACTTGAGACAGAATTTCTCTCTGCACAGAAAAAAAGTTGTGTTTTTTCCCCTGAATACTCTGTATAACACACCCAGATATGCTGCAAACTGCATTGCCCATTTAAAGAGCCTTTGGTTTTTGTCCTCACTGCAGTTAGAAACAATACTATTCTAC
The DNA here is from genome assembly GCA_013396775.1 of Cephalopterus ornatus. Classification (NCBI taxonomy): domain Eukaryota; kingdom Metazoa; phylum Chordata; class Aves; order Passeriformes; family Cotingidae; genus Cephalopterus; species Cephalopterus ornatus. The sequence continues at coordinate 282,900 of VZRE01011750.1, forward strand.
AGTTTCTGTAGTTTGACTCCACAGTTAATATTATTCAGAAATAAATTATTATAATTAAGTAATAGAAAATATATGGGATTGCCTAGTATATAGGTGGCACTCAATTGTATCTGTCTGTATCAGGCTTAAAAGCATGAAAGATGTTAGATGTAAAATAATAATTACCTTGTTATTGCAGAAAATTACCAAGATCAAGTGTTTTAGAGCCTGAGTGCCTTCATTTATTCCAGTTTTGCACCATTATTTTAATACCACAGATCACCTCCTGACTTGCAGTGGACCAAAAGGAAAATTGAATCCTCCTCTCCATTTAGCAATGACTAACATTATGACTGGATGTTTGTATTGGCAGAGATCCAAATTACAGATTGCCAAATTTGGCAATCACAAGACCTTTCCTCTCTTTACTGATACAACTGAAGGTGATATTTTTCTCTAAGCAATTTGAAGTCACAGGCCAGAAAGCAAAGCAGTATCTGGCTGCTACTTCAGTAGCTACTTCCACATAGTAGCACACAACCAGAAGAAACTTCTTCTGACTGTTTCCTCTACAAGAGCAGGATATAATATTCGATCAAAGAGGATTCCCTTGTGTTCCTGCAAATCTTACATGTCTTGAAGTAAAGGCCAGGAACTGACAAACATTCTTAATACATATATATGTCTTTATACTTGTATATCAGAGTGCAACAAAGTCACATCCTACCTGGGGGTTACACCTGGGATGTGATTACTGCATCTGCTAGTGTTAGCCTCCACCAAGAAGCAGGCGGGACTCTTGTAACCAGTTGGGAGCATCCATATTCAGTGCAGGAAGCAAGAGCCACAGCAAGTCTTGGGTAAACCACACTTAATCTGGATGTGGCCTTCAGCAGACTGAGGTTCACGTTTGTAATGCTAGAGTGCAAAGGAGCTGACTTCAACAGCAAGAGAAAATAATACATTTAGAGAACAAAATGCCAGACAGCACCAAGACAGCTAATGGCAATCAGCCAAAAAAAAAAGATGAGATCACAACAATTTCAAGTGGTAGTAGAGAGCGGAGCTCCAGTTTCAAAAAGCTGGACTTGCATAGCCCTGACAGGCCCCATAGCACATTCTGATCCCCTTTTATTCTGTGATGTGAGAAACATCACTATGCTAATGGCTTGGGTGTTTTGTTTATTTTCAAATGAATAAATCCAAAATCTATATTAAGAAAGTAAACAAGTAAAGGTGAGTCTTGTTTTTTTCTGTGAACACCTGCAAAAGAGATTTAAAAAGACTGCTGTATAATGAAGCACAAAACACAGAATGCATCAGAAGCATGTGAATAACATCAAGGAAGCTGAAGGAGGTACAGCAAAAGGCATTAGTGATTCAATAACATCAAAATAAATAGTCTGTAAATTTGTAGTAGTACAGTACCTCTTACAGATAAACAAGGAGACACGAGCAGAAAAAAAACTAAGAACAACATCTGAAACTCTCAGGGCATGGTAAATCGGCTGGACACTAAGAGAAACTGTTGACTGGCAGTAACTCCTTGCACTCAACCAGCCCCATCACATCGTGAGCAAAGAAGGGAAAAATGAGATTCAAGTAAATGCTGAGGGAAGCCCCAGGGAAATTTCCAAGTTAAAATGCTGAAAGCTTGTAATGAATCCTTTCGTTTTAGATGTTTTACACAACTCTGTGAAAGCCTGGGCCTATGAAGAGTGTCCTGACAAAACAGAATGAAATGCAGGTTTTTCCTTTAGGAAAAAAAAAATAGTTGAATTTATAACAAATATTCAGTTGTAACAAATCTCAGTAACTTGAAACTGAATTATCAGAAAAGGGAGGAAATATTCAGGCCCCATGATTAGAAGCACAGGATTCAAAGTGCAAATAGGCATGATTTATAACATTGTGAGGATATCAGAGAAGCTTCTCAAATAAGATATTCAACTATTTCTTCATCTCTGTGCTTGGGGTGTGTGATGGGGCAGGTGATATTGGAGCAGAGCACTAAAATACCTCAGCCCTGTGATGTCTGCCAAAAAGCATACGTCAGCAGTGTAAGAACATTTCCTCAGGAAAGGTGCAGTGTAACCATAACTAAGGTCTCTGTTTATGTTGGAGTTTTTGTTCTATATACTTAACTGGAGAATGCTTATATCAGTTTTCCTTCATTTAACTGGAGAATGTTTTTCTACAATTGCTTAATGACAAGTTCAAGCAAATTTTGTTTAACCAAATTGAAGAAAATCACAGTGCAAATGTGGACATTTGAAAAATGGGATTTCCAGCAGGAAAATTAGCTAAAAACTGATATATTACTGTGAAGCAGGACAATGGTTAAATCATTATTGTTTCTCAGAGCAAAGTTCAGAAATTTTCAAATCACAAATCTTGAAACAAAATAATCTTTTGAAATCTTTGAACTGAAACAAAAGGGTTTATGCTGATTTTTTTTTCAGTCAGAATCATCAAAGTGAAACAAAGTCTGAACCCTTTTAAGTAAGTGAGTTTGAATCAAAATCCAAACCCTCTTAAACAGGTGTGACTTTATGGTACAAATATATAAAAAATAAGTCTTCCCCCCTCCAAATCTTTCTTAATACAAATTTTATCTTTCATAATGTCCTTTCACATTTTCTACTGAGTTGGAAGCCTGATTCTGAGTTGTCTTTGAATATTACTTCTGTTCCCTAGATAAAACATACTTCCCATCTTGGCACAGAACTGGCTTGGGTTTTGTTTCCTGTAATGTAGCAACAAGCCCAATGTGAATTTGTGTTCTGGTATCAGAGGTGTTCAACTTCAGCCATAAGACTGACATCAAATCTTTATGTAAATGGCATTTGAGAACAAGAAACAGGTAGACTGGGCTGGTAAGTCATTTGTCGTAGTTTTCTGGTACAATTAAAAGCAATGAGTCTCCAAATTCTCAAGGAGAACAGTGTAAGTTGATAAATAAGATGCAGAATTATCGGAGTGCCATATTTACTGTGATGTGCACCACCGGTTTCTTTATTCTTGTTTTTGAATGAACAGGTGGGGAATGGGAGATGGGACCAAAAAGATGCAACTGCTCTTCCAATAACAAAAAGTGCTTTTGACTTTTGTTCTTCTCTGTACATGGACAGTAAAAAGGTGGTATCCATTTTGCAAAATAGTAACTACATAACTTCAGATTAGCTTCTCATTTAATTCAAAGTTCTGTCTAGGTGTAGATCAGAACACAGTCTCATCAACACTGAGGGAAGAAGCAGCTATAACCTGATTTATTGCTATTCTATACCTGCCTTGGCCCATCCATTTCCCTAAATCACATGGCAGCTGAATTGCACATAATGCTTAGTTGTTGGAGAGGATTTTTGATCTTCAAAACTCAGTCAGTTGGAATTAGTAACTCTACCATGCTGCTGCTTGTATAGCAGCAGATCTTCACAACAACAACAAAATACACTTGTCGATCTAGAACATTCCTCTCTAGACTGTTCGGGGACACAGTTCAAGCCAGCCAGAAGAAAACACTGTACCAGCATCAACTGAAGCCTGATCATTTTCATCTGGCAACATGGGACAGAAAATGGCATTGCTTCTCTCCCACCTTGCACTGGCACCAGGTATCTGTAACACAAGTTTGTGTCAGGGAACCTTCAAGCCCACTTCTGAAGGCAGGGCACTGCGTGGGTTTTCTCAGTGTGAAGACATCTGGTTAAATTCCTTACTGCTATGAAAATTGTCATTTCAGGAGTCCAGAACAGGAGATTAAACTTGAAGGAGGACTGGAGATATTAGAAGAATTAAATGTAGCACTTGAAAAACAATTTTGCTGGTCTATTCCATCGCTTCTGGAACTGTATTTGTGTGTGTAAGCACGCAACTCAAGGCCACTGAAAGCTTTCTGCACAAAAGCAGAGAGAATGGAAACCCCAACTGGGAGATAATCTCCTGCTTCTACAATGTGTGATATGTGCATATATTCCAATATCACCACATCATCTGACAGTCGGATAAGGTCAAGGGGCTTGCGCTTGCCTTTAAAAATATTGTTGCTGCTTATGTGGTTTAAGGCTTTTCAAGTTTCCTCCCTTCATCAATTCAATAATGTATTAGTTATATCTTTGTTGGTGTGACTAGTTTTGCCACTGCAATCTGAGACAAAAAATTTTGAGTCAGCAGTATTTATTTACAATATTTGTATGGATTGTTCTTATACCATAATGGGCTCTGATCCCTCTTGGGTATTATAAAGAATTTCATTACACAGACAGATTTATCTAGGACTTACTGGAATTCGGTTGTGGTCATTTTATCTCCCAGTCCTCTTGCCATCTTGGTTGATGGTTGTGCTAAGAAATCACTAACACCTGGTCTGAACACAGCCTGCATCCACTCGTTGGATGACAGAAACTGAACTGCCTGCCTTAGGCTTCTCCTTGGGTTTATAGCTGTGAACTCATCTTTGTGTAAATCAGAAACATTTTACATGAAGTTAGGAAAGATGCACACCATTGCAGCCCAGAGGTGAGAGGCAAAATAGCCTAAGCCTCTTTGGTATGTGATCACAAAGAACTTTGTCATTTCCATTTGATAACCTTATTCCAACTGTTAAGCCTTCGTTATCACATTTGTCTATATCTCCTGTTGAAACATCTTATGTTCACTAATGATAACGCACAACACTATTTAAAAGTATTTATTACAAATGAGAGACGATTATATAATGCACTGGACTTCTTGATGGGTTGGAACAGATTAAGCTTCTCCGTGAAAACACTGTTCTTCTCTCATCCTAATTCTGTAGCAGTCTTAGAGCTGATACCCAACTGCAGCCCAAATACGCAGAATAATTATTCAAAATGTTAAGCCTGATCTTTCATCAGGACAGTTATCATGCTGCTTTCCATTAATGAAATTATGTTAGAGGCTTTTACCAATATGAATCAGGAGGTGACGAAATACCAGTCTCCTATAATACAGAAGATCTCTGTGATCTCGAACCTGCTTTTGCTTTGTGCATCCCCCACCACCTACACTGCTGTTTCTGCAAGCAGCTATTCTCAACAGTAACGTAGATTGGAAGGTTGATTTATATTTTAAAACTTTTATACTACGTTCATTTCCACTCTGGAAGCAGGAAAAAAATATTATCTCTATTGATTTAAGACTCTGGATAATATATCTTTCCATGCCTTTAATCAGGTGATGGCTATCAGTGAATTCACTAGCACTAACTGATCACACTGAAACCCTGCCATTGTGAACAGCTGATTAACCCTTCAGTTATGTGTTTCTAATCAGACATAACAACCTGGCCATAGGTACTACTACATCCTGAGAATACAGGGACTGAATGGTAGTGAGGTGAGTCCCTAATTAGCTAATTCCCTTTACTTAAGGAAAAACACATAAGTAAAACAGCACCCAGCTGGCTGTATATGTGGTATTAACTGTGAACAAACTGAAGAAGGTATTTTATGAAGCACAAGCTTGTGTTTTGACCCATGAAGTAAATAAGCACTGTAAAAACAGCTATTATTACATGTCTGATATTTAAAGGACTGGAAGCTAGTCACTTGGCATCTGTGAGTTCTTACCTAATTGGCAATGCACTTTTTTAAAAGGGTTTGTCATTTTAGATTAATCATTACAAAGAGTCACAGTGCCATCTAGAGACTGCATACAGACTCTGAACAGTTTTCAGAACTGATTTTAGAGGAACAGAGAAGGCTTTGTTGGCATCCTTAGGTTTAACACATTACTGCTCGAGAACACTGCTTTTCACCGAAACAATAGCTTGCTTTGTGGTTATTAATATCCCATTTTGAACTCGGGCCTACCTCTTGTCTTCATGTCTATGGGGGGTTTTTAAATCTGATCTTAACTATGAAAATGCAAAGAAGATTAGGGACTGGCGGAAGCAGGCTTAAACAAAGCTAACCTGACGGTCAAACCCAACCCCTGAAGCATTTGCACCTGAACTGCAGCTGTGGTGTTACACACCAGAGGGCACTATGGACTTCCGACATAATCCCTGTGAACTTCAAGAGAATGCAGGAAGCATATGCTTTCCCTTGCTGTATTTATCAAGGTGGGAGGTAAGGCTCCCATAGGAAGGACTTTGCATTTCCAGCCTTTCTGATTAGAGTTATGTTGGGAAGCCTGTGTGCTCAGCATTGGCTAACGCTGTTTTCATCGTGTGCCTTCACAGCTATCGGAAGGGAGGGAAGGAGGGAGAGAGAGGGAATGGGCAGGCACAGCAACACGAGTGTCTGAAGAGCATTCTGATCTGCTCTGTAATCTGCAGGGAACAAGTGCTTGGCAAAAGCCACTTACCAGAAAGACCAAAGTAAACAATCTGGGATGAGCAATGGAAGGGAAGTAACATAGTAACATATTCTGGGGTTTTTTAATTAAACCTAAGAGATTTAATTAATGTCCTGTAATGACAAGCAGCCAAGCTGAATTTTCCTGAGACCTGAAGCATGAGTTGAGACCTCCCCCTGTAAACAGTCGTCTGCATCTGTGATGCACAATTTGGGATTCAGATGGGAAAGAGTCAGTTTCGGTAGCTGGGTGATGTGGTTGTGTGGGTCTGCCCTGGCCATAGTTTGTGGAATTCGGTCAGGCACTCAAAATCAATTGGGTTACATCTTTTGTAAGAAAGTAACTTACATCTTGGGTGGAGAAGATGTAAACATTGCATCCTCACCCAAAGGAAGGATCTTCACACACATTATGGGGGTAAGCTGCAAATACGTGCCATGAAAAAGTGGGACTGGTCTTTTATGGTATAAAATGATTGTCAATCATACATGGCTAGGCTTCGCGAACGAAGATTTGTGAAGGACTCTACCCACCCTTGCTACAAGCTCGCTGATGGCTAAAAAGGCCAATGCGAGATAGACACGTCCGGTTGCAAGACACGTCCGGTTGCATCAATCATACACAGTTTTAGATTATGTCCCTTGTTATGCCTACTCAGCAAAGCATGCTTTATTGCTGAAAGAGATGTTATCAGCTCTTTGGTTCCTTCTACTCAATACTTTTGGCTGTCTTTTCATCCTCAGGGCCTGCACATCCCTGCCTGTGCCAGCCTCAGCCAGGAAGCACCTGTCTTGCACTTTCTCATGATAAGTGTAATTCAAGACAATTTGGCAGGATGTTCCCAGCATTCTTCAATGCTAAAAACCCTCTTTGCTTAATCCATCACTGATAACTTGTAAATAAGACACAGTTTGAACTGCTGTACCCCAGCTCAGGCAAAGCATCCTGCTATGGATGCTTGAATACATGTCTAATTTGCATACCATGCAAACTTAAAATCTTCATTTTTCCCTTTTAAACAGAGTGAAAATGGAGACTGGGTAACTGAATGGTAACAATAAAATACTGTGTGGGCTAAGATAAAAATCACTGTCAGGCAGCACTATTGAACTACTCGTGTCTCCTAAAAGTACATCTTCTGAAAGAAACTGTTCTTCCCCTGGCAGAGGCAGACCCTGCTTTTTGTTGCTCTGGGAATGAGCACAAAAGGCTGGTTAGCTATCATATCCTCAACTCAATATGTTGGTTTTGTCCATGAAAGGGTTTTTTCTCTTTGAGAAATGAAGGCAGAATGGTGCTAGGAGCTTCACAACTATGACTGTACAGAGTAAATTCTCAGCCCTTCCTGAGGCAGCTGGTAGAGTGTCTGTCTTGGGGGCACCTAGGAGGATAGAGCCAAAGAAGTTCCTGATTAAGGCCATGCCATTACTTTTTGCTCCCGCAGTTGCTGTGCAGCCCATGGGGCAGCCCTGCTCCTCCTGTACCATCACACTGCCCTCTCTGAAGAAGCCAGGGTAAGCCCATGCAGAGGTGGGTGTGTAAACCCCTGCCTTGCTGCCTTCTGTACATATCTTTTAACACATAAGAATTTTTTCCACCTTATGCAAGACTGGAATTGATTCATGTAAATGGGACATATTAAAATTTTGGGGGCTGGCCTCAGCATCCTGCTGTAACCCTCAATCCAGGGAGAAAAGTCAAAGCAAAAGGCATGCAGTGTACTTGAGTACCCTTAAGTCCAACTCCTTCCTGTGAAGACAAAACAAACCTTCCCTTTTTTTTTTTTTTTGTTCTTAACTCTGCTGAGTGAAATGTAAAAAGGTGAAAGAACAGCATGTACCAAACAAAAATATTTATATAGGGGAGCCCTGAGGAAATCTCTTGAGCTTAGTGTCAGTTATGGATCCCATCCCTTCATACCCCTTCATAGGGCTACTCTAAGAATAGCAGGAAAAACCTTTTCTGCCTTTCTTTAGATAGATATAAATAGATGGGTATTCCTTAATTATAATACACTAACATAGAGAGGAGATCACTTTGTTTTGTTGTTTTATATCAGGTACTTTGTTGGTTCCTTCTTAGTTTCTATAAATAGCTTAATTGCAGTTTAAAACAAGTAACTAAACAAATTCTGTAACATTATACAGAAATCTGTTTTGTTTCCCACTATGAAAGGAATTTCTCACTTGTTCTCGGGGTCTAAAGTTGAGTACCTTTCTAAAGCCAAAGTCTACAGCCAAAGTCTACTTGACCTGCTGTTAACCCAGTGTTAGATATAACCATTGCATATTTGTCAGTAACAAGCTGAGTGAGATGTTATTTTATGAAAGTTGTTGAGGAAACCTACAGAGCAGCTTTCAGTTTGACAAGGCAATTTGATGAATCATGAAGTGACAAATCAGCATGACAGACCTTCCATATTTTTCAGCCGTACAGAAATAACTCCTCATTAAAACAAAGTGCCCAGCATGTAGTAAAGAGCAATGGCTGCAGAGCTGAGGGGTCTAATTGGGCTCTCAGAGGATGCACAAGAAAACAGATTTACTTCATAATCCGCTGATAGCTCTGTTGAAAATCACTTTTTAATATATGACTAATAATCTTCAATTTTTCTTGGAAGCCTGTGGGTAAAACCTGGTTTTGCTGTGAATCCAGATGTTCCACTTGTACAGTTTTACAGACAAGTTCAGGGCTTTTTCCATGGGGCTGGGGGTAGGCAGGCCCCACTGGGATGGGCCTTGACTGAAAGCAGCTCCCAGGTCCAGGTCGCTCTCCCTTGGGAGCACCCAGGGTCCCCCTCAACCATGCCAGTCACCCCATGGGGGGCTGCACTGTGGGCCCTTGCAGTTTGTAAGGGAAGGGTTTCTGAAGTGCATTTTCTGTCTCTTGGTCCTAATTACAGTTGTAGAGCATTTGGATTTTTTTGCATTTATATTAAGTGGTGTCTGATAACAATTTTTTTCTTCACGGGTGAGAGGATAAGGTCGTTGTGAATTCATATCCAAACAGATGTCTTCTCTAGATCACAGGAGTTAGGTAGTGACCTGCAAGTAGGACAGACTAAACTAAACCAAACACTGAGGGCTTGCCACACGGATACTGCCAGGATGTCAGGTTGCAGAGGTAAGAGCTGAGACACAAACAATTGCACAGTAGGGTTTATTTTGCTACTTTTTAATGAAGCATATCTGTATATATAGATTATAACAATCTTTATGTGATCACAAATTTTTACTCTTTTCCTTCTCTATGGGAATTAAGTGAGCTTTGTTAATAAACTCCCAGATTGCCAAAGAAAAATCGAAGTGTTCATGCAGTTTATTTTCATTCCTGCTTCCTTCTTCATGATTAATTTAACCAGTGCAGTTTTCAGAGGCACCAAGCCAGAGATCATTTCACTCAGCTTTCATGCTGTGAGATGGAGCATTTGGGTTTGAATATGAATTTGATAGTAGCAACAGTAGCAGTGGGAAGCTTTATCTGTCAAAGGGAGTCAAAATGAAGCAGAACTGAGAACTCCATCAGCAAGTTACTCTGTTACAGCTGTGCTGCCATAGTTCTATTCCTTTCTTTTTCCCCTCTTTATGAAGTGACAGAAAAAGTGTTCCCGCCTGGCTCAGCACTTCAAATCTAGGCATGCTGTAAAAACACAAAAGCCTTGATAAATGTTGGCCTCTATTAATTTATGGCGAAAAGAACAAAGGTTCTGTAACTAGTTTGGGGGTCTATAAGAGCTGATTTTGGCTGAAGTGCTAAACTATAATCTAGTTTCCTGAATCTTCATCCAATTATTTGCAAATTAATGAAAACTAGTATAAGACGAGCTAGGGATTAGAGATGAGAGAGAGGCAGGTGACTTTGCAGGCAAATAGTAACGTACCAACATGAAGCTCTTAGACTCTGAAAGATACAGAAGAGGTGGGAATGCTCACATGGCCTCCACTCAGGTCACTTTTAGACACTGTCCTTGAAGAAAAGTTCCCCTGCTCAAATACAGCTGTGCTGGAGAAGATCAAAACCAGCCATATGAATTTGATCAGAGAAGCTGAAACAGTGTGGGGAAACCATCCTGCAGAGCAGTTCATGGGTTATGTTCACGTGAAACAGTAGTAACACTTCATACTGCTCTAATGAATCACTTGTTGTGTGATCAGTGTTTGTTCATATGTCCTTAAACAAAACAAGGTTAAGTGGTCTTCAGACACTTTCCCTTTTACATTATTCTCATCAGCCTTTGATTGTTTTTACAGAAAATCAAGTTTTGTTTCATTCACCCATCTCTTTTTTTTCCCTAGCTCCCTTCCTTTCCCTCCTTTGTTGTTCTGCCTCTACCTTTTCCTTCATGTGTGGCTTACTTCATCCACTGACCTGTAACTGTCTTGGAGACATCGGTCACTCTTCCCGTGGTTTTAGTGTTCCTCACTTAAAGGACTCCTCACAGGATCTCACTTATGGTTCCTATTGATAAGGTTCTTATCCTAGCTGTCCTTCCACAGTATTTATCCTCTCTTTTACAAGGACTGTATTCACTTTTATACAAAAAAAACCCCCTGTATTTCTTATACTTCCTTCTTCTAGGGACCATTGTTGAATGTGGGACATAAAAATAATTTTTGATTCAAATGAGATGGGCAGTCTTAATGCTTTCTTTGCTTTTGATATGCTCCACAAATTGTCCTTTAAACACTTCTCCTAGCCTATTCTTTTGGCCCCATTATTCCTACATCTATGACTTGAACTCTCATTTGAGTATTTGCCTAGTTGGTACTTTCAGGTATAAGCCTCTGTATGGGGATTCATGTCTGTGTGCCTTGCTTGAAGACATGAATTCAAGCCCAGGATCTATATGAGCTTGTCTTGTAAACTCTTGAGAGTTTAGACCATCATTTTGTCCCATGCATGTACTGCACTGTGTACTTGGAGAGCCTTGTTCTCTGATGATCCTCTCTAGTGTTGTCCAGACCATCAGTAAAGGAATATGTGAAGGAAGTTTGGTAGTTGAAGGATAATAATTAAATGCTGGCATCTAAGTGGTTTAGAAAATTATACAAGGGCTCTCTGAAGTTTATCTGTTATCATTCTGGTTTGTTTTTCCATTACATTATTAAGTGTCTAATTACTACTGGGAAAAAAAAAAAAAGGCACTGTTTTCAATATTATGCTAAGACAAGAAAACACCAGCACCCTTCCAAAGTGGAAAGCCGTAGTTCCATGTACACAGCATTCTGGACAGGACATTGGCAACTTAATGAGTGGGAAAATGTTAGTAACAGTGAAAAGATCTATTACTAAGAGTAAATTCAAAAGGTAAAAAAGATGTCACTGTTAACGTGACTCTATTTGTGGACAGACGAACACCGTAGTCAGAGTCTTGTCAAATATTAAGAGAAAAGCTACAAGTTTTATAGTGTAGTTATATTTGATAGAGTATGCAGCAGAAGTATAGAAATGTGATTAAGTGTAAGTGACTTTCATAATTTCCCACAGCTTTATTTGCATATTTCTTAACAGGAAGGCAGTACTCTGGGGCATTATGATGTGAGCTGACTTCTTACTGCATTTCATTAATTGATTTATGTGATAATTTAGACCAATGAATGATGTTTTAGGAGATGAATTCTCAGGGTGTGATATTTTTATATTTTCACAGAAAAGAACCAAAACTGCTACATAACTCCTTTCTGCTGCAATTAAATAGTTTTAAAATAAATCTGCCTCATATATACACCGGTCATTCAGTGTCATTTCACTCTAATTCACCTCAAGGGATCTATTAAAAAGAACCTGTTACCCTGTCTCAGGGGCAGGTCGTAACACTTAAATACAAAAATTGCAACCATTCTAAGCTCAGAGAGTAATTGAATACAGATCACTGTGAACCCTGACAACGTGGTTGCCAGTGAGGAGGAAAATGTTCTTTTGTTGCTCTACCTTGCAAGTAAATTTTTAAGCAAAATTCTAGGTAATTTCAAGACCAAAACCCACTACTTACACTTACTCATATATCTTATAAATATACAACTTTTTTTAATTGTGTCATTCTCTGACTTTTTAATTCAATTTTTAGCACAGAGAAGTTTTGAATTATCATTTTAATTTTGAATTATCATTTTCAATTTACTTTTATTTTAAAAAAGGCAATATGTTAAGAGGGTTATAAAACAGACTTTTCCTCCTAGGTTTACATTTTATTAGAAAGCTAATGGCAGAGCTCTGATGCCTTGGGGCTCCATAGAGAGCTCTAGCAGCAATCTGTAACTAGTTCAAATTTCTTCTTGAATTTGCATAATGATTTTTCTTTTGGTATAAATTAAATCTTGCCACCAACAAATACCACAAAAAAACCCATTTGTACCTAGACAAAGTACATTTCAAAAATTGTGTAAATATCATGCATTTTGCAAAATTAAGTGTAATTTCTTGCTCTAGTGGTACTTATTGCAAAAACCTAATTGGTTCTGTTTGTACAGTAGCCACAGGACTGTGACTGCCTAGCAACATAGCTCAGTGAGATCTCAGGTTGTCAGGAGACTCAGATTCTCAGAACTTACTTTCTGTTTTCTTATTTTGTGGTTGTTTCTTGTTTCTGGTCAAATAACAAATGACCCTTCAGCTTCCTGCTTTATTCACGACAGTTAGAGTGCATTGGTTTTGCTTTTAGCTGCTTTTGAATACAGGTTTCAATCTAACCCTGATATCCCACACCCGCCCTGAGTATTGATGAATGGTTAACTCTCAGTGTTGTCAAGCAGCCTAGCTCTTCCTCAGATTTCCTATCCTTACAGAAAGCACTGCCAAGAGCTTTGCTGTGTTAGAGCTGCAGCCAGGAGATGTAGAAGCAGAGCTCAAAGTGTGCTTGATAACATGAGATTTCATTCTGAAATGGCCCACTAAGTTTTATGATAACAAGAGGGGGAAAAAAAGATTAAAATTAGTAAAGGCAGTAGAATGGCAGAAAACCAATTAGATAATATGGTCAACTAGGACTTGGCACTGCTTCCAGAATGTTGCAGGTCTTGTTTCTCTAACAGCTGTTCTGTCAAAGGAAGAAGGGCTAACTATCCTCTTCTTCTAATCAAAAGATTTTGCTCATTTATAGGCATCAAATCTTATAGAAGTCGTAACCAAAGTGGTGTCAGAGAAAGTAAAGAGAACAGTTGCCAGAAAATGTGGCTTGTGGGGAAAGACTGCAGGAAGTGATTGCCTTAAGTTCATAGAACAAAAAAATTGACTAAAGGATGTAATTGTTTTGACATACAAAGATTTTTGGGAAGTGATACTCTACCTGTTTTTTTCCATGCTATGGTAGAAGCAGGCCAAGAGGCAGTCTATCAGGAAGAAGAACTTTGCTTTTCCCCTTTTCTCTGTCATCTGAAAGGCTAGTTAGTCACTGCAAGGAAGCTCTCCTAGAAACTGTGAAATCTCCTTCAGTAGATGAGAAAGAAAAAAACAGACCAATTCCTATTTTGGAGTGGAGTAAAATGATTTTAAGAGCAGATTCACAACAGCCTTTGCTTGATTTGGTGTAGCTAAGATTTGAGTGATAATGCCTAGAGGCTCAGCCTGGTGTGACTGCCTCAACCACTCAAGCCCCATTGCCTTGGGACATCGCTGCCATTCTACCTTCCCAGGCCTCTCATCACAGATTTCATCACAGTTGATACCGCCAGCTCATATTTCTGACCACATCTCAGACTCAGCTGAGAAGGCAGCCTGTGTATGCAGGTTTGTGTAAGCCAAAAATACTTGCTATATTTGTTAAGCCATAAATACTTGTTAGGAAATGTTTGTTCAGAGTGTACAGCTAAATTTGGCTTGTGGAAATATATTGTTATGTGATCCCAACATACACAATAAAGACTCAATGCTGTATGGTACAAGCTGTGTTGAGGCTCACGGCGCAGCTCTGTGGTGACTGACAAGGAAATCTCACCTCACCTTCCATCAACAGGTATTCCAGGCTGTGAACTGCAGGTCCTGTCTACTTTTTGCCAGAGCAAAACGCACAAAGACACACACACACACACATATATATGTGTAAGCATACAAGACACAATGTGAAGTTCCTGTGTCTGGTCACAGAATCATGGTTGTGGTTTAGTGACAGACCACACTGTATTTATAGCCTCTCTGTTCTTTCTCCTTCCCAGACCCCTTTCTCCGGTATACTTCTATGATTTCTGCTTTTAAATCAATCTCCTACTCTCAGGTCTATTTAAAGACTACAGATAGGTAAGGTAAGGAAAAAGGACTATCTTAATTCATGAGTGCCCTCTGGGAGCCATGGAAACAACTGAGGAGGAAGGTGGGCAGGACAGGGGATGGTGACTGCTGCTGGAAAGAGACCCTAGCCCCCATTTCTCCTCAAGCACTTTCTCCTTCTCCAGGTTTTTTTGTCATCAGAGGAGCACTCTATCAAGCCATCAGTGGGCAGCATGTGGTTGTTGTTTCCCTTTAAGTAACTTCTGGATTCAGATCTGCAAGATCTACAGAAACTACTGTCTTCTATTTCTGCACCTAAATAATGAGGTCTTAAGGGAAAAATGTGAAGAAGATCTAGTCATTACCTTTCTGAAAGAGGAGTTCACAGTTGTTTCCTATTTATCTTCCTTTCAATGCTGAGGAGAGAGGATCTGCCTGAAGCAGGGTAGTGCTGAGCAGCTGCTGCTCTTCATTTGCAGAGCTGGGCTTCTGGAAAAGCCACTTACCTCACAATACCTCATGGAAAACTTTTATTTATAAGATGTGCCCCAAACAGTTTTAACTCATAGGAAAATAAGTGTATTTCAAAGCAAGGAGAATATTTGTCATATGCTCTTATGGACTTGAAAGGGTATTTCCCCCCCAGCACCTCTATCCCCATCCCCTTGGGGGATAAAAAAAGATTTATTCCAAATGCAGCTATCTTCAGACAATGGTAACTGGAGGTTCTAAGTACAGACACAAGTTCATCTGCTTGGGGATGGAGACTTGTTTTGTTGGTAATCTGTGGTGACTGCAGTACTGTTTTAGTGTCACCTTGGACTTGCCATTTCTAGGTTTCTCTTTAAAGGGTATCTTTTTTTTTCATAAGTCTCTAAATTTCTTTGAGACAAAGCAGTACTTTATTGCTTTATTCCTGAACTAAGATGCCATCTGGAAGTCATCTTAGACACATGCACGATTAACTTGCATTTAAATACACTAATGTTAATATCAGATTTTTGTGTGTATAAAGTTGTCAGAGTAAGAAACATGGAAGTAACAGCTGCGTGTACAACATGGCTGTTCTTGCTTACAGTGTTTGGTCAGAACTTACCAAGGTTTTTTTCACAGGTTGTTTTTCCCAGTCTGGGGCCAAGAAGCCAGCCAGGGAGAGACCCTCCACCTCACACTGTTTCTCTATTAAACACCTTGTGTAGTTCTACAGTTTATTTCGATGAAATTTGTTTAAACCTCTGCATGAACAGAGAATTGCCAAGTCTTTTCTGGAACTTTCTATGGCTTCATGACTGAGGCTGATTAGAACATCACAAACACTCATGTTCTCAAATTCACCAATTAATTTTGAATAAAAAAGTCAAAAATTCCTTTAGATAATTTTCTCCTTCTCTATACAGTCCTGACTTGTTTCTGTAGCATAGGACCCTATTTGCAGGGCTTTGAGCCACTTTAAACATAAAATGTTAACTTAAAAAGATTACTTTGGTGTCAACTCAGTTATTCCATAACTTGGAGGTGTGGTACATAATTCAAAAGTCATTTCCCCTTTGATGTGGATGGTGACCAATGTAGACCAACCCTTTCCTGCCTTCACTGCATTCATGAGCTGTGAGCAGGAGCTGCTAACCAGCCTCACCTCACGTTGGACTGGTCAGTGAACAACACAGATGAACTCGTGTGTGTACTTAGTGCCTCCAGTTTCAGTTCTCTGCAAGCAGCTGCACTTGGAATACGTCTTCTTTTAATGCCAGGCTTCTGACTTCCTCTGGAATTACTTTAAAAGGCAAGATACCTTGTTTTCTTTTGTCCATGGAGCTGCCGTTTTTTCATGGAAAGATAACAAGAAGAACTTGTGAAGAACTGCTGACCAAGAACAGAAAGAATGGTAGCTATTTAATACGAGAGAGTGAGAGCTTGGAAGGAGCCTTGTGTCTGTGTGTTTTGTAAGTACTCTAATACTGATTTTTTAATGAGTTTTCAGATGGATCCAAAGGCAACATTCATCTACTCTAACATTAATGGTTCTTCTCCGATATTAAAAGACTCCATGGGAGTGTGTATATGCATTCAAGTAGTGCTGGTTGTCTTAGGCTTCCTTTATAGTGTGTGGTGAGAGAGTGGCATTTGCAAAAAATATTTTATGTAACAGACGATAAATGAACTGTAATTTGTTGATGCTGGTCTCTCTCTGAAGACAATAAGGGGAGCACCAAAAAATTAGCTTAGCTGCCAAAACATGTTAAGAACCTTACTCAAAGTAACTGCCTCTGTAACGATGAGTAAACAGCATTTTAGCACTGTTGAGAGACTGAAAAGTCTCATGGTGTGTTACAAAACACTTCCTTCTTTGTAGAATTTCTCTCTTATGAAAGCTTAGCCTTGCATTTCAAAGGAATTTTACCTGATATAAGAATATAAGCTGAGACAGAAAGTTACAAAGTCCTGTTTGAATTCATATGACAAATCCACGGACAAGATGGGCATAGAAAATTGCTACTTCTAGTCCTTAACTTTAATTACCATAATTAAAATTTTATTATTTTCTTCTCCCGTAGGGAATAGCACTTTTATTTCCTCATCAAGAAGGTTGTTTTACACTTCTCATATATAATTGATCTGTTCCTAATGCATTAAAGTTTATAAATTAGAATCTAGGTCTTTCTTTGCTTGAACCTGTGAGGTTTTACACTTTCCTTGAGGATGTGTTTGAGTGCGACATGAAAAATTTTTAACAACACATCTAATCAATTAAAAAATACAAGAAAATGTTTTATCAATGACTAAAAATGCATTTCTTATGAAACAAATCAAAGGAGAAGGGAGAGAAAGGGAGAGAAAAATGTAGTACTAGGGGGTTGGTAGATGGAAGAGAGAAGGTCTGCACAATGACAGAAAAAGAAGAGAAATACCCAGTGGGGGACAAACAGATCCCTCAGGGAGGAGGACAAACAGAGCCCTCAGGGAGGGAACTCTGGGAACCTGCTTTCATTGTAGTGTGGAATGAGACAACGTAGGGGTGAGGGGAGGACGAGTGTGGGAGGGAATGGGCACGCATCACCTGTCAGAAGGTACAAAAGGGACAAATGTCCCTTTTTTTTTTCTTTTTTTTCGTCTTGATTTGTGTTAGTATGGGTTGATGTTTTTTTGTTTGCTTTTTGTTTCGTTAAGGGCAATTCAGATTTAACTTACGATATCTTGCAGACATGCCTTGGTCTGTCAAAGTGTGATATCTGGGCAGGCGTGTAAAAAACCATGTGACTTCCAGCTTGCCTCTGTGGGTTTTTAGTGTTAAAAACTAATGAAACTTTAGTGTTTAGTGCATTTAACTATAACTCATACATTAATAAATATAACAGTTAAACTGAAAGAATGGCAGCAGTGTTTTAACGGGTGCTGGCTTGCACAGGTAAAACCAAGGCCTGTCTTCAGACAGCACATGGGATGGTAATAATGTATTGGCTGAGAATTGCCTCAGAGACTGGACTTCCTGGCAGTGGTTCAATAGTCAGAAGAAAACAGACCTACAACTGGGGGAAATCAACACTGAAACTCTCAGTGCTGTTTCAAGACAACTTTTGGATTAGAATTGCATCCTAAAACCTTGCTTAGTCCCTGACATGGTTGATGTGCAAACTGATGCAGCCTTCTCAAATTAGCTGATCCATGGGCAGAAATACTGATCCACTTGCTACAGCAAACAAACCACCTTTTTTTGTCCTCTGTTACTGGAATATGGGGAGGAGTGCACTCCCATGGAGAATCTGGGAGTCAGAATGGTGGGAAGAGATTCAAAAGCATCTCTTCTCTAATTGATCATGGTGCACAGCTCTGCTGATACATCTTCCTCCACAGCACACTGTCATTTTCATCCAAAACTGTCCCAGGTGTCTGACAGTTCCTCAGTCAAGACCTACTGCACTTGCTACTGTTCTCCTTATGGTTCAACATGTCATTTTCCAAAAAAAACCCTCCTTTTACCTTGCTTTTCTGCCACTGGATCTCCCCTGTGCCTAGGCCAGGCAATATTAATTTGTACCCTATTACCAGCTCTTGATAAGCATTTAGTAGTTAATGTGGAAACAGAAGTTTCCATTCTAATGGTAGTCTCATGTTTATTTAATAAAAAGTAAAGTAGCTAAATAATATCCAGGAAGTGACCTTTTAAAATTTAGATGATTAGTAAAGAATGACTTTCAAAAATTATCAGTTTCTGGTATCTTTTTTTCCTCACTTCTCTGTCTCTGTTCAAAAAATGAGCACTTACATTCATAAAGTACTCTTAAGCAAGGAACATGTGGATTTCCACAGGTATATCAAGAAGAAAATATGCATCCCTGTGATACCACTCTTTGAATTAAAATAAATCTATTATAACTGGAAGTTTTATCCCAGTCTCACTCCATAGTAACTTTTTTTTGCAAAACAAAGCAGTTTATTTCACAGTAACTCGTCATTTATGTGTAAGTCCCCTGATCCAGGCTTTCACCCTAAGATTCTCCCTTTCAAGACAGCTCAAGTCACTTAGCCACATAGCTACAGCTGAAGTTCTGATGAACGTGCATACTAGTTAAAAGAACTTGTTTTCAGATACTGCTCCCCGCTCCCCAACCCTCTCATTTGTGGTGTACGTCTTTTTGCAACTCTGCTGCCTTTTTATCCTCACAGTCACGATCTCTACTTCACCTCTTGAATTGCTGCCACCGCGGTACTTGATAAAGCTTTAATTTCTGCTGATAAAATACATCCAAAGACATCAGTAGCCTCAGTGTTCAAACACCTTCATATTATTAAAAATAACAATAACTAAA
The DNA here is from genome assembly GCA_013396775.1 of Cephalopterus ornatus. NCBI lineage: Eukaryota > Metazoa > Chordata > Aves > Passeriformes > Cotingidae > Cephalopterus > Cephalopterus ornatus. The sequence goes on from VZRE01011750.1 coordinate 302,210, forward strand.
ACCCTGGGAAATGCAAAGGAAGAACAATTTTCTTAGAGGTAGGAGCCATGCAGTAATTTTCCGGGTGCTGGTGACTGGAGGCCATTTTCTGCTAACATCTCTCCAAGAATTCAACAGCCTTCTTTAGACAGAATATCAAAATGAAGTTCAGGGAAATATCACACTAGAGGAGGATAAGAAAACAGATAAGTGGAGATGATGTCTGTGGAATCAAATTATGCTTATAAAAGGTCTGTGTGTTAGGTTTAGTTCCTAAGTTCTTGGAAACCCCTAGTTAGAGTAATCTTCTATTTCAAGATATTAAACCTTCACTCATTTTGCAATCTCTGGGTTTTTGCAGTGTTCTGTTTTGCTATTCTGCCTCTGTCTCACTGAATTTTATGGCACAACTTCTCATATCTCTAATACTGTCTACTGTTTGAAGATATCTCCGGTCTTGCGCTTAGTTACAAATGTGGTGTGTTACGTATACAACTATGTTTTTCACAGCTTTGAAAACTTTGTCTACACTTACCGTATCTTCAGGGAGCACCAAGGATATTTTAGAATACAGGTGAGTAACTCTCATTGTATCTCTAGAGATTGCACTAAAGATCTTAGATTTTAAAAATCATAGATTAAAAGATCATAGTTGATCAATAATCATTTTAATCTATGATCATTTGATCACAGATTTAAAAAAAATATAAACACAAAACCATAGAAAATATTTATGTTTGCTTTCTTCTCATTTCTTGTCTTTTTGATGTTTTGTTTATTATTACTTATGAGCTCAAAAGTAGCTACTGTTTTTGTAGAACTTCCTCATAATCTAAGTGGAGCTGTTATTTATTAACCAGTTGCTTTCAGATTTGACCATTTCTTTTTGATAGCATTGAAGAAAAATCTATCACTTTTGTTACTTGCTCCTGTTCCTAATTAGCTCTTTCCACTTGCAAGCCCTGCCTTTGCACACAGCATCTTGTAGGGATCTGGAATATGGCAATGATCTTTTTCATTTGAAGAATCTATAATTCTGTGTGATTGTGAGGCACCTGAAGTGATGATGCCAGATAATGCTGCTTATTCAAGAACAGATAAGTCTAAGAGCAGACTAGTGCATCAATCAAATCCCCAGGCAATGTGAGAGGACACCTATAAAGCTGGCTCACTACCCTGCATGTAGTAAGACAGCCAAAAAGACTGCCAACAATTAAGTAGCATTTAAGTGGAATGAGGAAATCACTTCATAAAGGACACACCAAGCTCTCATAGGTTGGTAATTTATTGCTTATTAGTGGTTTTCCCTGAGTATGAGAGATGCAATTTGCCATGAAGAAGAATGGTTTGTTGACAGAAAATAATATGTTTTGGCCTATAGTCACAGGAGTGGGTTTTGCTGTCATTCCCATCAGCAGGTAATAATTCAGACACTTTTTTTCAAACCCACTTTTCTTTACAGAGTTTTGCCAAGAATGTGAAAGAAGAGTTTTGTTCTTCAAAATTCTAAGTCAGATTGTTTGGGCTTACTAAACTAATAGACTGAAATAATAAACAGATGGTGGAGGAGAGATTGTTTGGAGGTTTTTAAAGGCCAGATTCAGCCATGAGCTTTATAGAGTGCAGTAGTTTGCCCCCACCAGCAGCTAATCACCCTCACAGCTGCTCACTCCTTGCAGTACAGGTGGGTAGAAGAGAACATGAAGAGCGAAAGTGAGGAAACTCCTGAACCAGTTTAATAGGTAAAGCAAATTTGTGCATGCAAGCAAAGAGGTGGTGTTTAGTCACTCCTTCCCATGTGGAGGCAGCCACCTCCTAGAAAACAGGGCCTCAGCGCACGCAGTGTTTACATAAGAAGACAAATGTCATAACCACAAACTTCTTCACTTGCCCTGAGCTTTTACTGCTGATCGCAGTGTCGGGATGGGATGGGATGGGATGGGATGGAATGGGATGGGATGGGATGGAATAACCCTTTGGCACATTCAGATCTGCTGTCCTGTGTCCCCTCCCAGAATGTTGCATGCCCTCAATCTACTCACTAGGGAAGCAAAATGTGAAAAAAAGAACAATCTGAAGGCTGCATGAGCACTGTTCAGCAACAGCCAAAACATGGGTGTGTTATCCACAGTTTTAGTCACACATTCAGAACACAGCACTATCCAGGCTGCTACAAAGAAAGTTAACTCCATCCTAGCCAGACGTAGCACACAGAGGCAGTTGGCACAGAATCCATACAGGGCTGAATGGAAGACAAAGGATGTAGAAAACCAAAGAAAGTAAAGACATGTTTCTTTGTTAGATGGTGAATTAAGTGAAACAAAAGCCCCATTCACTTTTAATGAGGATGCTTGCTGTGATTAGAGCTGATTGATAAGTTCAGTGCCTGGCCCTGAAGTCACCAGTCCTGTAAAGTCTATGTACAAATCCCTGTGGGGCTGTGCCATGAAGCAGTTCAGTCTTGTTGTATGAACCCACACTCCAAAAGCAGTTTGTGAGAACACTGTTACTCCCCTAAGAAGTACCATCCTCCATTTTTAGCCTCAGGAGTCGCCAATGCAAGTTACAAAGCTGGACAGATAACAAACCCCTGCCTGATAATGACAGCTGGGGGCTTTCCTGTAGATCCTCAGACACACCGGCCACCACTGCACATGTGCTTTGCTTGACACTACTGACATTTTGTAAAAGTTTGTCTCCTGTTTGTTACACAGTAGTTTAAATGCAAGATTTTAAATATGTTATCTCTAAACTTATGCTCTAAGACCAGAGGGAAGTGTGTAGTATTGTCTCTCTTTGGTGCTCTGCTGTAGTGGATTGCTGCAGCCCACACCTACACCAACATTTTAAATCTATGTTCTTTTTGGGCTAAAAAAAAAAAAAAGAGAGATAGTGCCAAATCCATGCTACCAAACAGGTGTCCCAAGTGTTTTAAGGACAGTACAATATTCTGTCACCAAATCTGTTTACGAAACAGGTCCTTGGTAAATAAGAAACAACCTATCATTCCTTTCATTTAGGGGACTCCATGGGAAGGACAGTTGCAAACAAACTTTGTTGACTTTTCCTTGCAGACTTCTGAAGGTGTTCCAGAGAGAACCTTCAGGACATTAAAGGACCTGATATACGCTTTTGAAAAGCCAGATCAAGGACTAATAACAAACCTCCGCTACCCAGTGAAGAAACAGAAGGCCTCACAAAGAAGCCAGAGGTGCAGCTCAGGAATGGACAAGGTTTATAGTGGTGAGAAATTTAGCTCTGCCTTTGTGGTTTTTTTTAAGATGACAGCATTGACAGGTTTGTGGTAAATAGTTGCTAAATGTCCTCTCATCTGGACAGAAGTTCGACATTCTCCCTTCTCTCTTATGTTCACTGTTCAAGAATAACCATTCTTAGCTCACAGGTTACTTACGTTACTTACCTTCATGCACTACAAATTAACAAATTAAAACTGTGAGAGATACAGAATGATGATGTTGCCCACTCCCTCATGGGTGTTTACATTTCTAGGCTAGGGAAGGCTGAGAATCAGTTTTACCCAAAGTGGTTCTACCAAGGTGCCAGGCCCTTGCACTTCACTGGCAGGTGAAGCTGTTTTACCTTCATTGTCAGGTTCTAAGCTATTTTTACATGAAAACTTAACTCAGTTATTTTTGAGACTGGGGGGTAAGGGGAGCAAGAAAACAAAAAGAAGAAAAAAAAGCCAGTCATCTTGTGATTAACTGTGATTTGTATTAAAACATGACTAATTAGTAAGCATATAGCCTGGTACTCAAAATCACAGATTTGGAACCGGAGAGTTCAGCCTCTCGTTGATCTTCTTCTGCTAATTTATGCTCGTGATTTCCAGGTGTAAGACAAGGATATGATTTTTCTACCTGACAGAATTATGGAAATAGTTACAATAAAGATGCAGATTTTCATAAAGCTTTAGACTGTTTTATAGCCCCATGTCAATCCGAACAGCCTTGTTTTGGGCAGGATGACTGGACATGCTATCGGTAACTTGGCAGCATCCCTTACACACCTCTGAAAGTCATTCTTCATGTTACTGCTGTACTGTGCTCAGCTGCAGCATCCATCAGGCCACAGACTGAAAAATAACCCTGAAACTGTTCAGTGTCCTCTGAGTGAGTGTGACAAGAGCCATAGCTAGGGAACGGGTGAGCAAGGGAAATCCTTTCATTAAGTACGATTATTGTAAAGGAATCAAAACCTTTTGTAAACCTATCAAAACCTATTCTAAAGGAATCAAAACCAAAAAAAGTCTCCAATCTGCTGTGTGATACATCTCATGGCTAACAATAGCTCAACACAGTGGTGTGGGGCAGCCTCTCTTAGCTGCAGTCACTGCGTTTTTTTGCACACAACAGCACTGCAACAAGTCCTGGTGCTCCCTGAGCCCAACAGACTGAGGGAAACAGTAGCAGAGAGACATTTCCCATGTCTTCAACAGCACCTGTATCAAAAGGCAGATAGGCCACATTTGCTCTAAAAATGTTTTTATGGTATCTTATCATTGCCACTCTGGGGAGATGGAAAATACTGCAGTAGATGGATATGTTTTTAGGAAAAATCAGGTGTAATACATATTTTATTGTCTGGTCCTGCAACAAGGATTTTTATAGTAGATGCACAATGCTCTGTTCTGGACTCACAGGGAGGAAAACAAACCCTTTCATTTCACTGTCAAAATATTTGTGGTTGTCCATAAATATGAAGGCCATTAGAAATAATCCAACTACTTTGGAATTGTTGTTATTCAATTTTGATTTAAATTTCACTTATCCAGCATTCCAAACTTTCTCCTCAGACTGCATTATTACGGGCTCACAAGGGGAGCTCAGGTTAATGTCATGATGGATCTCTCTGAAACACAGGCACCTCAACACACCGCAGTGCTCCCCAAACCAATCACCGTATTTTCCTGTCCCAGTCCCTTGTGTTGCACCAGCAGCTGGCTTTGCTGCACGTGTGGCACTGAGCGCTCCAGTGTGACCACTGGAACACCTCAAGGGACTGGAGTCATGATGCTGGTGGTTGGAGATTGTTGAACTTTGTTTTCTAGACTAGGAACAGCTTGTGTGAGAGTGGCTGCTTGAAGAGCAGTAGGTTTCCATAGTGGAGCTTTGAGTCCTGAGCATGCAATTTCCCTGGATTATCAAAAAGCATAATAAATCTGAACAAGGTGTAAGAGAGAAAGGGTTTCTTCAGGCTCTCCTTCCTTGGTTGGGATGAGACCTTTTCTCTTGGGTATTTACTTAGAGAAGAAAGGGTGTGTTGTGCGATAGTCACAGATATCTCGGCTATTGATCTGATTTACCAAGTACGAATGATTTCCAACATTTCACTGCTCCTCAGGAAGAAGGGGGTCTCACATGGATACAACAGTTTATAGCAGAGCTTGATGGCTCAGAAAAAGGCAGTGCAGGCTTTGCCTTCATGTGGGCTGCTGGCAAACCCATAGTCCATAGGATAGGGGGCCTAAATGTTGGCCATGCAACAGCAGAGAGAATACTGAGAAACCAAATTGAGTTACTGGTACCTGCCCTGCCTCAGGCTGTCCTGCTTACCGTGACCTTTCAGAAGGGCCACTTGCAATGACAACATCCTTTTTTATCAATTACTTTACAGACATTGATGATGGCGATTACATCACTATCTTACCCTGAAGGATCTGCACCTGACAATTCGGGAAGCTGCCATTTCAGGCTGTGCCACAGTTCAGTGGATCGGCTGGAGAGAGCTGCCAGCTGCGCGTCTCTGTGGATCTTTACCTCTGGAATTACTCTCTTCCTTTTGCTGACTGTCAGAGCAGCTGTATTTTCTCCCATTAGATCCAGTACAAGCTACTATGTATTTCTGCTCAGCAATAAAAGAATTATTTTTTATAACAGACGCATACATACATGGAAAGGTATCTGTGTCCATGTATGTGTCTTTTGGGTTTTTTAGCCAGCAAACTGTTCAAGATGTCGACTGCTAGAGGGAATATTCTGTTAGAAAACAGTAATATAAATACCATAAATGAATGTACATAAAGCAATAATTTATGAAAGAATTGGTATGTGTTGATAAAAACCATAAATGCAAAAACTTCTATTGGCATTATAAGATGCTTTAAAACCTCTAAACTCTGCTATTTTGCATATGATTCATGTTACCTCGTTGGATAATTGGATAGTATTTCCTCAACATCAAAGAATAGTAGTATTAGTCTGTAGTTTGGAATAATCCAAATTAAAATAAAAATGCTGTGTTACATCCATGCCATAAAGAATTAATCAACAAAATGAAAATGGTCTGAAACACTTTTAATATTGAGGAACGGTTCTGGCAGATTACGAGTGCAGATTCTACACGCATGTCGGTATGAACGCATACCGGTGTTTAATAGGTACTGTACATCCGAGAATGCTTACTGCATTTCATTTGCTACTGCCGTTGGCTCTGTATTATAATGAGTATGTGTTTTGTTGTTTTCTTTAAATATAAAAATGTGCTTTAATATCACCCCCAATTTTAAATATTTAATAATTTTGTTTTGAAGGTGGTTTGCAACTAACAGCCAAAGCCGGAATTGGAAGGTATGTCCTGACTCTCCCAGTCGCTGGTACACGCTCCCTCACCATTTGAGACAGTGAGGAAGACAGTTATACTGGTTGTGTGTTTAAGATCTTTCACAAATTATTTATGTATTTGGATAATACTAGTCACACTATTTTGTTGCCTTCACAAGAAAGGAACTTGTCATAGGAATTTTAGTTCTTTCAGTGCTTAGGAATTAATTAGTAATTTAACAGTGCTAACAGTTTTTGGTGCCAGGTTCAACTGGTACTTACAGCATGAAGGAGACAAAAAAATAAGGATATTAATTAACTCTGGCATTGCCAGAAACACTAAAATATGTGTTCAAAACATTATGAATTGAAAAGAAAGTAGTTGTTCATGAAAAAATTGTACTATTCGACTGAAAAAACCCAACCCTTGCCTTGTAGAAGCACATACACTGATGTGTCTCTTTATTTTCAGAATTGAGCAGCCTGTCTGATAGCTGGTTATCCCAGGTATCAGACTGAGCAACTGCTGTGCTGAAACACTCCACCTCCAGCAGCCTGGTCTTTAACAGAACACAACACTAGTTTTTCTAAAATCACAGTCTCAGCAGTCCCCCACGTGCTCAGTCAGTCTCACTGATGTTCAGCCTTGGGAAAAGGCTGAGTGACAAGGATTCCCAGGCTGTGCCTCATGACACTGACTGTGTGATTCCTGACGGCTGGAGAGGGGACAAGGGGCCGGGCTGTGGTGCCTTTCAGCTGGCAGCCGTGTTTCGGACTTGGATTTACAACGCAATTGTGGCTGCAACTCCAGGTGCTGCATCTAGGACTGAGGGTGGCTCTAAGCCCACACAGTGGTCACTTCTCAGGCATTACCTCCGAGGCAGTCAGGTGAAGCACAGAGCATGATAAGGATAAAGGATGTAAAGCAGAAAAAAGAGACAGAGAATGAAAAGAAAATTGCATTACGATTGACATTACACTATTGCTATATGGCAATGTTTATCCTGTTAACAGTCTAAGAAAATGAGGACAACATACACACTCCAACACACATTTGCAGGCAGTACATACAGCAGAAAACCACCCGTGCATGAGCTGAGAACGCACGTTTGAAAGCTTCACGCAGCGGCAGCTACTTTCCAGCATCCCGAGGGGGAGTGTGTGCGCGTGTGTCCGTGTGAAGGCGGGGGTTGGGCAGTGAGGGGGCAGGCCCTGTTGCACCTGAAGAGTCGAAAGGTATGAGAACAGGGTGTGAGAAAGAACACGGTGAACGAAAGGAAAGAACGTGGTGTAAGAGAGAACGCGGTCTCCGAGCGCAGGGGGCGGGCGCTGTGCGAGGCGGACCGGCGGCGGGTCACGACTCCGCGGGTTCGATCCCCGCCGCCGCCGGGACCCCACCAAGGCTTCTCCTTCCCACGGGAGAGGCGGGAGGGGCCCAGGAGGGGTTCCTGCCTCCTCCCCGGGCTCAAGCCCACCCCAGTGGGAGAGGAAAAGCCGATGCGGACAAGTCAGGCGGCAGCAAAGCGAAACAGGGCTGTGGGCGCAGATGGGAACCGGCGGCAGCTGCAATCCCGAGGCTGCCCTCCAGAGGTTGGGGGGTCGGAAGACAGCTCACCCCAACCACATACAACTCCGCTTAGGAAGATTCTCTCTCTGCACTGCCTCAGCCGCATGTGAGCCCTTAAGCCGCTGTCGTCAACCCAAGCGGCTGCATTCCCCGCTACCGCCCGCCTCTGTCTCCCTTAAGCAAGATGGCGGCGGCGGTATCTCCCGTCGTGCCCCGCGGCGCCGGCGGCCGGTCCCGCTCAGTGGCCGCTGCGTCAAAATGGCGCCGGCGGCGGGAAATGCGAGTGAGGGCGGAGTGCGGAGCGTCTGAGGGGCTGCGCCGCCATGGACGCCCCGGGCTGCATGAAGGCCCTGCTCCTCGCAGCCACGCAGTACCGCGCCGCCAAGACACCGCACAACGCCGCGCTCCTGCAGCGCAGCCTGGAGGTGGGAGTCCCGGGGCGCGGCGGGAGCGGGGCGCGGGGGTGGCTGTGGAGTCCTTTGTTATAATGTTTTGTGGTGTGTTTATGTTTTTACGGTGAGTTTGCAGATGTGTGCAGTATGCCTATAAACACTCAGGGCAAGCATACAGCGTGTGTTACGAGGGACTTTTGTGTTTTTTTTTCATATCCCCAGAATTCTGACCCACAAAGGTCATTTATTTTCACGTCTTAAAAAACAGAGTTTGAATGATGAGCTGGTCTTGTATCCGGAGTTTGCCAGTTCCATGCAACACGTATTCCAGTGTAGTTTTTGCTCAGAAGGTAGGCCGGTGCATTTCCCTGACCTCCAGGTACAGCCTTGTGTACAACCCTTGTGTTGGCCACTGACTGCATTACTTCATCTGCAAGGTACCTTTTGCAAATACAGATTTATTTTTTTTACTAGCTAAAACATTTATATGAGAGTTAGCATCTCGCTTTGCTTTCTTGTTTGTGTCCCTTGTAAAGAGGTATACAGGGAATGCGCAAACTCAACACTGTGTGTCTCTGTTATGTAAAATACAAATTGTGTCTGCCTGTATTGATGTGCAGATGTATAACTTTCGGCATTTTCTTGTATAGGGTTCCCTGAACCCAGGTTCTGTTTTTTCGTCTCAGTCCCAGAGTGCTCCCAAAACAAAAGTGACTGCTGCTGCTGCTTCTTTTCCTGTGAAGTGCCAACTTTAGGTTCCTGTCCACGTCCTTTGGAAGCAGGCTGTTAGGCTCAGCTGAAGGCTGATTGCTAAATGTTTGTGTTGAGCAGTCTGTTTGGTTGTACTTTCAAAATAAATAAATCTGGTACTTTCCAAGAGTAAGGGGAACACATCCACAGGAATGAAAACCAGATTCTTTTCAAAACGATTTTTTTTTCAGCAGATGTGAATACGGATGCCTCAGTAGAGTGGCACTTGTATTCTCAGTTTGTCATATAGGACAAAATCTATTTAATACAACTCTGTGCTTTGACTTCTGTGTGAATTACTTTGTTGCAGTTGAGTAAGGTTTTTCCCCTTTCATCTCCAGGTTATCTCTGGACTGAAGCTTACACGGTTATTTGCTTCAAACCAGATTCTACCAAGTGAATGTCTCAGTTGCCTTGTGGAGCTCCTCGAGGACACTAATATAAACCCATCTCTGACCTTGTCTGTGGTTACTTTGCTATCACAACTAGGTAAGGTTTGCATCTGAACTTATTATCTTTTGCCTGGGCAAGGGAAGACAAGACAGGTGCTGATTCTGTGGTGAGAGTGATGAATTTCTTAGAAGAAGCATGTGAAAGATGAAGTAATTTTCTTTGTGGTGGAGTGCTTGGCTGAGCCACCTGTTAGGATATTAAATCTCCATGAGAAGCAGATTTCAAGTCATCACTGTGAAATTACAATGATTGTGCTTGTCAGAATTTGTTTCCTCACTGGGTAGGGTGAGGACTTATTCTCTTCTTCTTTATTTTTGGAGCTTGAACAGACTAACTTTTTAAAGAAGTGAGAGACCTGCCTGGGTGCAAGGATAGGGAGAAGCCATGTTACATCAACAGCTGTCATCACCTCAGTTTACCTCTCCCACCAGAGTGTTGGCAGGGAGGTAGTTTGGGCTGTCCTATAGCTTGGGCCTGTGTGCATCAAGTTTCCCAATTACAAAATAGATTCTACCGCCTCTCACTTGTCTTTTGAGATGCCTGTTTTTTTGGTTATCCCTCCACTGCTTAGTTTCTCATCATGTATAAGTAGTTATTTAAGACTTGAGTCCTTTGGGGTGATCACTTGTTTATCATCTCTGATTCATAGGGTTTTAGCCTCTCTGAGCTTTCTTTTATGTTTTTGGAACAGTTACTGTAAAACTATATTTGCTGAGGTTGGGTCTGGAAAATTTTAAGAATTAGTCCTCCTCCAACTGACCTATTGCTTACCTGTCATCCTTGTTTGCTACATCTTTTCCAGTTCCTAAGTAGACCTGGCTTTTTTTTTTATTTAACTGTTGCTAGAAACATTATCAAGTTATCAGTTTTAGTCTGCTTGACTTTGGCTTCTGCTTAAATTGGTAGCTAATGCAACAGTTGCTTTTGCTATTAGATAGGGGGTTTTGCTAATAATTTTTAAATTCTAGCTTCAGACAATGAGACTAGAGAAGCTCTGCAGGACACCTACAATCTGACCAGCGTGCTGGCAGGGGTGGTTCATCGAAGTTCTACTAACCTTAGCGACCCGCTCTTACTACAGGTAACAGGAACTAATGCTTAATAATATTTGGCTACTGTAGCATAATATACAATATACTGTGTGCATATAATAACCCTTCAAAAGCCCTATCTGAAATAATGTGTTCAGGAAAAGTCTTAGGTGTGGTATTTGGTTATTTCTCCTAGTGTTCATAACAAAAGCCTGGAGATTGTTTTCTCTAATACTTTGATGGGTGACTGTGAAGGAGTGAAAGGAAAGCTGTGGCTGCCTGTTTTCATGGAAGTTTTGCAGGGCATGTCTGGCTTCCTTCCTCCTGTTCAGTGCTATCTGCCAGGAATGCCAGGGGGCTGTACTTACAGAAGCTTACAGTGAACGTCTGACATCTCCCAGTTTGACCTCAATGATTTTAACCTTTCCTTAAAGGTTTTTTGGTTTTTTTTTTTAAATATACGCAGATTTTCTCCTATGTGGTTCTGAGCTTTTAGCAAGTGCTTGCTGGTTGCCTGTGGTCACATCTCTCTTTTCGGAGTGGAAAAGCAGGAAATGAATTTGCTAGGAGTGCTGTTGCCCTTGTTCTGTGGAAAATGAGTTAGGCATCCAGTAAAGAACACTTTTCTCATGGTGTGCATATGTCTCAAAGCACTAGGAGTACCACAACTCAGGGATCCAAGTCTTTGGCCTATCAGTAGGAGAGATATTGTAGTCGCCAAATAGATCCAATAAGACCTGGAAACAGTTAGATTTTGTTTCAGCTGCTAACCTATGCTGTGATTCTTGTCATATCTGAGTATATTTACTTCCATTAACTTAGTTATGTGCCAAAAGAGTGCTATATGAAGGACTTTGCTACCATTAGATCTGTTGGCAGCCTTTAGAGCAAATCTCTTTTCCTATGAGCATCCTTTCTGCAAGAAGTTGCAAAGTACTTTTTAGATTTTGATGGAACTTTCAGACCTTTCAATAGGAGAAAACCCCGTTCTCACTAACAGTGGAGAACTTGCTGGTGAGGCACAGGGGAGAATTTAATAGTCTAAAAAGGTAACTCCTCTGTCAAAATAAAACCTTACTAGTCTCTTTGGGCTTTTAATAAGTACATCAGTGTAGTAGAACTTTACTCAATGCGCTTGCAGCAGCTTGTGTAATTGTTATATTTGCATTAGAGTCTGAAAACTAATTTAGCTGTGGTGTCTTGTTATTTGTCCTTTCGGTTTTAGCTTTTGTAACTTGTGACATTCCTCAGTGAGATGCTATAGGAAAGACATGTGAATAGCTTTTTATTTCCTCAGGGTATTCAGTTGCTGCAGAGGCTAACCTACAACGTTCCAGTCTTCTGTGCTGGCACCAACATCGATGAATTAATTTCATTTCTAACGCATCACGTGTAAGTGTGTACTCCGTTGTCTTTTCTTATGGGAAATAGCAAGCTGAGTTTCTAAACTTTCTGAAGGCATACAGCATATTGTACTAACCTGGTCTCCAGAGTGAGCTGTGGCATTTATTCCTCTGAAGTTAACAGACTTTTCTTTGAAAACCATGTTGTTTCAGATTGTTTAATGCAGTGATTGTGGGACTTTGGGTGATGGAATATTAATTTGCCTCTTAGCCCACCCCTACACCTCTGGGAGCAAGAAGCTAACAAAGAGAAGAGGCAGGGGAAAAATTCATGCTTGTCACTAAGAGCAGACTTGTTGGCTTAATAAAAACTTTATTCAAGTATCCCTATAAGAAGTCTAAAGAGTATTAGAAGTATAAATGACCTTTGATAGCATTGATCTCTGATACTTTAGGGCTTTTTTCAGATGTACCCAGTTAAAAGCTGCCCACGCTGTGGGCATTGCAATCCGAATTTAGCTTTGCTTGGTGGAATGGTGCCTAATTAAAAAACAAGCTCCCACCAAAACCCACAAAATTAAAAGTCCTCCAACCACCCAGTCCCCCAGTCTCCCACCCTACAATTCCTTGTCATTAAATTCTAGATGCTTTAATAAAAACATCTTTTGGACTTTTCTTTTAAGTCAATCCACTGAAGATGAGTTAACGATACCATGTTTAGGACTCCTGGCAAATCTCTGTCGTCACAACTTGTCTATTCAGAGTCAGATAAAATCTTTGGTAAGAATTTTGTTTCTGTGTCACGGTTCTTTGGCTTAAGGGCAAGAGTTACTTATTTTTTGTGTTATTCATGATTTGCACGGCTTATTTATAAATACATAAAATCTGTAAATTTGCAGGTTTTATAATACCTATGTTTCTCCTTTTTGCTTTAGAATAATGTGAAGAGTTTCTATCGTACCTTAATAAGCTTCCTGGCCCACAGCAGTTTGACTATGGTTGTGTTTGCACTTTCAGTATTATCAAGCCTTACCCTAAATGAAGAAGTAGGAGAAAAAGTAAGTGATACTTCAAAGTCTGTTCTATTCTTAAGTTGTAAATAAAACTAATTGTCACACTGGCCAAATAAAATTCTAATTCCAGCTAGTTTTAATAAGCAAGAGACCCTGCAAAGTGTGTGCCTGTACATAACTTTCTTTTTCCTTTCAGCTCTTTCATGCTCGAAATATCCATCAGACATTTCAGTTAATATTCAATATTGTTGTAAATGGAGATGGTACTCTAACAAGAAAATACTCTGTTGATCTACTCATGGATCTTATGAAGAACCCCAAAGTCGCAGATTATCTTACCAGGTATGGCTTCATTTCCTAAAAGTATAAGGTATTTTTCCTAAGCTCTAGTTCAGTTTCTTTGTTGTATGCTATTTGAATTCTGAACCAAACATTTTGGGGAAAAAAATCCCTAGATGCTTTTTGAATAGTTGATTATAACTGTTGTATGTGAACCTAAAGGGTTGTTGGGTTACTGGTTTCACACAGAAGTGTGAATTGAAATCCACTTTTTTCCTTGTCGCTTAAGGAATATTGAATAGTGTATTCTGTCATTCTTTGTCTGGACAGTATTGGTAGTCAGACAACTTGATCTTGCCTTTTATAGTGCTATATCATCTTGAAGTGGATTAGTATGGTATAAATTGTAAGAAGTAATAATTTTATGAGGAGGGATGTGTTATAGAGCAGTTCTGTGGAGAGGTTGACTAGTGGTTGTGCAAATTCAGCTAGCAGAATTTAGTTGCTGATTTTCAATCTAAATCAAACCATAAAAATAGATGAAAAATCTTGGCTTATTTTAAGGAATTTGATTTAATTCTTAGAATATTTTTAAAGCTTGTTCTATTTCAAATAGAAATTACATTATCAAAGCTGTAACTGTGCTTGAATTATCTGGGAGGAAGGAGAATAGGGCACTCGCATTCACCACTCAGTAGAAATGTCTGTGGTGAAATTTCAATTTTATATTTTTTCTCCTCTATGCATGCTGTAGATATGAGCACTTTACCTCTTGCCTTGGTCAAGTATTAGATCTTCTTCATGGAAGGGATCCTGACTCATCATCTAAGGTATTTATGCTTTTTCAGTTAAAGGCTAAGAGGGTACAACTCCTAATCTAGTTCCTCTTCTGTCACCATAAGTAGGTTCCTTGTGTACAGGAGTCAATAATGAGGACTCTTAAATGACCTGGAGTATTCACCAAGTTTATATTTTCTAGTTATTCAAAAGGCTGTCAGGTTGAATTTGTAATGGTTGTTTTTTTGTCAAATTATGTGTGTCTGCTTTCAGGCAACAGATATAAAAGCAAAGAACCAATAAAAACACGTTTTTGTGCTTCAGCTAATAACAAATTTTGAGATCTACCAGAAGTGCAGTGTGTACTCACTTCACTTGAATTAATACCATGCAGACTTCAACTGATGATCAGGGAACCCTGATGGTAATTTCAAAGATTTAAGAGTAAATATTCTCACCTGAGTTGAACAAATTGATGCCACATCTGTTTAAGCAGTAAACCATTACATTCAGGTTTGTCTCACTACCACCTTACATAAATGAACCATTGGCTATCTGTTGCTAAGGCTAAAATATGAAAATTTTGGGGCTGAACACATCTGTGAAACACATCTTAAGCTTTTATTTATGAATGTGTTACACATCCTAGTGAATAATAAATGCTAATATTTCTCTCTGTGTGATTGTTGTTGTTGTTTATTCCATTTGTTTAGAGAAGGAGCTTTCCAGGGTGCTTTCATCTTTATGCATGCTCAGAGACAGGTGCATCTGTTCATGTCTCAGAATGTTTTCACTTCCCATAGCTTTCTTCATTCTGAGTGTAGGTGCATTTCTCCTGCTTACCGAATCACTAGCCAGCAGTCATACTCTTTAAAAAAGAAGGGAAAGCAATACACTGAATACTGTACAAGCCTTCCCCAATAGAATGAACTGCGTTTCTTCTGCTGACTTGGCTTTAAGGAAGGAAAACCATTCTTCAGAAAACTCCAAAATGGTAAAAGGAGTTGCATAGAACTTACAGATCTCTTTAGGCTTGTGCTATGGGAGTCGCAATTTCTGTGTAAGTTCTTGACTTAACAGCATTTGAACTCTTATTCACTTCACACAGATCTTGGAGCTGCTGCTTGCCTTCTGTTCCGTGGCAGAACTGCGTCATACCCTGCGGCAGGCAATACTGGAACCATCTGGCTTCCCAGTCTCTGGAAGCACCAGATTTGTGACTCGCTCAAAGACTTTTGAACCATCTGTTGCATTGGTGCACTTGTCAAACCAGCCATTGGAAGGCTCTGAAGACTGTTCAGTTCTAGCATTACAACTATTCAGAGAGATTTTTGAGGTACCAAGACTGATAATTGAGTTTGAAGAGTTTTGTAGAGCTCTATTTTTAAATTATATTTAAACAACTATTGGAATTTGACTTGAAAAATAGCATGTTAAAAAAACCTGAAGAAGACTTCTTTGTAAAGAAGTTGTGTTGAAATAAACATACTTTGTAAAATAATTGTTCTTTTAAAGACATGCTGTATTTTAGAAATATGTGGTAAGTGGAAAATATGGCAGTTCATGAAGTCATGAGGTAGATAGAAAACTATCATAATTGCTTTCTAGGAAGTAGAAGAGTAAGCTTGGCTTCCTTGTGCTGTACTTTAAAATATTGACACAAAATTAAATGTCTTTATTACAGGATGTTATTAACAGTGGGAGCAGCGTCTCAGCTGAACACTTTGTGGATCTTTTGCTGCCTGTTCTTCTTGATCATCTTCAGATGCCAGAACAGATTGTGGATGAGCTATTAGTGAAGAAAAAGTGTGAAAGAATGGTCAAGGCTATTAATGTCCTGACAAATATCCTTTTTATGTGTCCATTGGCAGCTAATTTATTATTCCTCCAGCATGATCTGCTCTAAGATGTTACAAGATACATCCATCTTGAGTCACTTTAACAGCTTCTAATGACAATAACTGCCCTAATTTTATTTAGGACTGTCATCTTGGTAGATCTTAAGTAGCTTTCTAATTGCTGTGAAATTACATTGCAATACAGTGGTGCAGATAAAATGTTGTGGCTATTCAACAGTGCAGAAGCACTTTGCAGATTAAAAACGAAGATGAGTGTTTTCTGCTTGAAATTGGAAGAGGAGTTTGGGTGGCCATCTTGATCCGTATAGTACTGTTACCTGGCTAAGTAGAGTGCAGCTCCTAGCCAAATATGGCATAAATTTAGATCAGTGAAATAAGGAAAAATAATGTGGAATGATAGTTTTATGCTCCTCATCAAGTCCTTAGTATTCACAATAAGTTTAGTAAAGAAGACATGACTGGAGGATGTAGTCCTGCATCCAAGCTTGAGTTCTGTGAAGAAGTCTCTTTGCCAACTCCCTTCTAAGGACTGCCTGGTCACTGCCTCTTGTTCACTATGTTTCTTTATGCCACCTATTTTATTTTGATTTCCCTTAGCAGTCTGTTTCCAAGTAAGTGTGTGTGTTAATTGCAAAGTGAAGCTTACTTGGGTTGTGAGTTAAGCATGACTTAAGTGGATTATGTAGTTGGGTTTTGAAAGAATTTTTGGAGGCTCTTGTGCTTTGATGCACTAGCTTTTGTGTCCTTTATTATTAGAAAATGTTGCCTTTTGGTGCCAATACCTAAGCATAGGTATATTGAATTTATTCTTAACTCTGTCTACTGCTCTGTAGAGATGACATACTGAAAATGCATGTCTCAAAGGTACTGACCACCAGCCAATGCATGTGTCTCATAGAACACCAGTTTACTTACAGTGGGATTGATGCTGGCTTTGGGACAAAAGTAGTGGACTCTAAAATGTGGTGAGCACACACATCTATCTAAAATCTAATTTAGCATGACTTGTATGAGAGTTGTGATACCAATGGAAAGTATGTGATAGTTGAAAGTACCAATTAAATGCATATAAATCAATACTGGCATTAAATCAAACAACATTTTTTTGGGAATAGAAAGTAATGTTGATGGTCAGTTCAGTTGGTAAAACATAGCTTAAGCATTCAGTTGGCATAAGCTGGAGATCCACTTATGTGGATCAGTGACCTTAAACCTCATGCAGTAGTTCAAGCTTATCCAAGTAGAGGCTTACTAGAACTGGCTCATGGCACCTAATTTCTCATTTTGATTTTATGCAGTCAGAGTTCAAAAATATCACACATTACTATTGGAGGGAATTATTGCACTGAAAATGAAATTTTCATGTTCCTTCAGCTCAGTGTCATGAACCTGAGTGTTGATATAACTGAGAATTACACAGCCAAAGCCCAGTGAAATATCTAATTGGACATAAAGTTAAACCCTCCTCACTTTCAACTTGGAAGTGATTTTTTTTTTTTCTGGTCTTCACTGTTGCCATCCTTGGCATGCTGAAGAAGCTTAGAAGCATGTCCAAGGAACTCAATGTGGTCTCTTTGGTTTTGACATTGTTGCCTTGCTAGACATATTTAATTTCTTTGTGAAAGTATTTATTAAATTTTTTTAAAATTGACTGAATTTATCTGTCAGTGCTGATTTGACAAATCTCACTTTTTTTTTCCACTCAATTTGCTTTTCTGCTTGGATGTTTTAAAAGCAAACTTGCTGCCGATATTATTTTGAAAACACTTGACCTCATGAGCAGATTGAAGCAGGATGTACCTGGTATGGAGGTCAGCTTCTACAAAATTTTACAGGTATGATTTTAAAATGTCTCATGAAATGTATCTGTGATGGAAAGTGTCACTGCACTACAGTAGTTTTAGTTCTGAATGTTTTGCATGCTTATCTCTGAAGTGGTGAAACTTCTAGGAAAATATAATCCCCGGTGCACAATTCTTAAAGATTGTTTCACTGTTAGTTCTTCTAAAGCAAGAGCAGTTTGCTTCTTCTTCAGTCATTTATTTCAATAATGCACATGAAATCATACTTTAGCTGGCTGGTAAGAATTATCCTTGTAAGACTGAATTAGGACTGCAGTTTGCAGGTAGCAAAGTAGAAAAATATCGCAACGGTATAATCCTTAGTGGGGTTGGTTACTGTTAAATATGAACGTTAATTTGGGACTTGGCATGGTCAAAACAGTTTCTGGTACCTGTTGGTCAGATGATACCTTAATAATTTTAGATGAAAAAGCAATCCAGAGAGACAAACACTTCTTTACTGTTTTGGAGATTTTTCTTTCAGGAGTGGGAATTGTGTAATTTAATGGGTAAAAAGGAGTTTCACAGTCTTCAATAAATATTTATAAAACTTGTGACACTTTATGTTGAAAATCAAGCACTTGAAAACCTGAGGGACTCAAGTAGTCTCTTTACCTGTTTTGTTGGCTTTAATGGGAAAACTTGTTTTAAATACTCAGAAGTGTAAACGATTTTTCCAATCACTCATCTTCCATTGACTTCAGGCTCAGAAGCTTAGAAGTGCAAACTTTATGAATAAAACACTTCTGTGCTAATGGGCCTTGGTATTGTGATATTTTGGTAGTTTATGTTTGGTGGGGGAGGTTTTATTGTTGTTGACTGCTATATTTTGCCTTGACCAAACTGTCTTTTTTAGGATCAACGCTTGATTACGCCTTTGACATTTGCTTTAACATCAAACCATAGAGATCAAGTCCAAGTGGGACTTGGAATACTGTTTGAGGCTGCACCCTTACCAGATTTTCCTGCCATAGTGTGAGTCTGGTTAGATTTCACATTTTTATGACCTTAGTGATATTCATGTTTTTTGGAGTACTATTTTCAGCTCATCAGAGGCAGAAACCTTAGAAAAACTGTCTTTTCCTTTTGTGCAGTTATGAGACAGTAGTGTTCTTGGAAGCCAGAGGAAGACTCCAAGTGCTGATGGTATTAATTTTACATTGGATCCTAGGGAGTGTAGTAGTTACTGACTCCTGTCCCCCAGCATTCATTTGCCTGAAGTCTGTGCTTGGAACTTTTTACTTAGGGTACATCTAATATTCTGGCTGTCAGATTTCTCTCTCTACTGAACTTTGTCAGACATGTCATTCTTCAGTTCCTGTAATTTTGCTCACCCTTTTGCAGTAGCTTCTAAGAAAGAGCAGATTAGGTAAGACACAGGCAGATGGTAGGGATATGGTTCAGGTATTTAAGGTGGCCTAAATAAGGGGAAAATATTAACAAACTCTGATAGTCCTTATTTCTGTAGGTGTAATAAAATACAATTTAAAACTTTTTTTATTTTTTTTTGTATCCCGGTCTTTGCAACCTAGGAAACTAATCTGAAACTTCTTCCTTTTTTCCTTGGTAGAGTTTTTTACAAACAAAAACGGAAATTGTTTGAAAGAACTTCCAGATCAGATGTCTCTTTGGCATCTGAGCTGCTTTTCTCAAGTGAAAGATTTGTAACATAACCAGCTTATCTTGGACTAGTGATTGAATTACTACTTATATGGGAGGAAAAGTAAAGGAAGATGACCCAACCAAATCATGGCAATTTGCCTTGCTCTGGTTTTTTGGTTCGTTTTGAGAAAATTTGTGAAGATAGTGGCATGTACAGAAGTTCAGAAAACAAACAAAAATCCCCACACACCCCAAGAAATCCTATTATTTCCTTCATAACCCAGAAATAGGCCAGTGATAAGAATACAGTAATAAGAGTCTAAAATTGTGTTCACCCTGAAAACATCAGTACTGTTTTTATGAATGCTACAGTCCTGTGCAGCCTGCTTAGAGCAGGAAAGTTGAACTGGGTGGTCTGTAGATGGGCCCCTTTCAACCTTAATTATTCTATAATTGCATGATTTTGTGGATAGAGGAAACATCTTCATAATGGCCAGTAACAAACAGTCTGGCTGGAAGAATGAAGGATCTGTACAATCAAATAGGTCTGGAGTTATACAATGGAATAGCCAAATAACATCTCTATAAATGCAAGTTAAAAATAGGCTTTGGGTTCACTTAGGAAGCAATTGAGACAGCACTTTAGTGAAGTGGCTGGGATAGCTTAGTAATTAAGGAATTTATCAAGAGGAAAAAAGTTTTAACTGGTGCCTCTAAAATCAGCTCTTTTGGTTTATCATTCTTTCTTATTTGAAATATGTCATTAGTAGCTGCCCTGAAAATACCAACCACAAATTGCATGCAGACACTGGAATATAGGTACTGTAATTACTTTTTTCTAAGTTCTTGAGTTCTTCCCTATACAAATTTTAACAGATTGTACATTTATCTGCATACTTAAATTTGGGTTAAAACTTAACCCAATTAAATGTGCAATGCAATATAGCATTGTAAAATCAAATCGCAGACAAGGGAAAATTAAGGTTTATTGGCAGCATTCCACTTTCTTGTGATTCAATTTTCTTATTTTTATGCCCAATAAAAGTTCTTACTAAATACCTTCTCAATCTTCATTGAGACAAACAGTGGCCTAGTTAAGTTGAATAATGACAGGTGAAATAACCTTTTTCACAGGCTCATAAGAGGCATGATCTGTTCTGCTCGAAAAGAGCTGAGCACTGTGCCCTTTCTGATGAAATTCTGCATTTGTCTCTAAAGGTTAGCCATAAAACTCTTCTTTTTTTTCCTACTCTGTATCTTTGGACAGTTTGGGCACATGTCTGATATGCATCTGAATGTTCTATGATAATGTAAACGTGACTAATCTATTTTCCATGAAAGAGAAGTTAATTTTATTATGAAATTGTTCTCCTCTTCAGTCCTTGCAATGCAGATTGTGTCATTAATAGCCTTTACATTTATACAGGCTTGGTGAAAGCATTGCAGCAAATAATGCCTACAGACAACAAGAAACAGAACATGCAGCAAAAAGAATCCAAATGCAGGCACCTGTGACCAACATTACTTCAGTGAGGTTTTCCTCATCCCATCCTTCAAGTGATGAATCCACAGCTTCAAATATTCAGGAATTAATACAAAAACTTCACTCTGGACTAGAGGTTGGTAGAATTTATATACCCTTGTTAAACATTTGGCACTCTTTTTACTGGGAGGGATGGACATTAAAATCCAAGTGTCAGTCTGCCATGTGTGTATCAGTTGAGTTTGGTTTAGATTGCTGTCTACTTAGAATGTGCTCCTTTTACTGAGCTCCTGAGCAGAATTCAGTGATGTTACTTGGACCTACATCAGAAGCGCGGACTCCTTACTGAGATCTCTTTCTCCAGTGGGGTTGCCTACACTATTCTTAGCTGTCAGATGTGAAGGCACGAGTCAGATGTAGTCCAGCTGCCTGGACTTACTAGGACATATACAAAGAGCCGCCTCCTCCTCCTCCTGCTTCCTGAGAAATAGCCTGTAATCAGGGAAGGATGCTATGCTGCTTTAGGAAAGTGTGGTGCATCTCTTGTACGCCTAAACACACCTACCAACATTTTCCTTTTGTTGGCTGTAACTGATTGTAGCATTTGCAGTTCAGTTTTTGTGGCCTTCTTGGAAAGGCACTGTTATTATTTCAGAAGGCAGTTTTTACTTCCCTCTGCAGCAACGCCCATCACAAGTGAGACACTCAAACGAGCACCACGTACCGTGTGCGGCTTTGTGGGCCGTACTGTCAGATACTGAATGTATCTCCTCTTCCTATTTTCTGTTCAAAGCAAGTTAGCTGCTTTGTGGCTGCTTCAGACTGAGTGATGGATTGTTGCTTCTGTTTTCTTTTGGCTTGAAATAACAGTATGCGAATTGGAAAAATGAATAGAAAGTGTCTTGATAACAGCTTGATATCTGTATTAGTGGGATTGCCTCCAGCCTTAGCTTTGCAACTCTCATCTCTTTGTTGTAACTGATAAAACTGGAACTCAGTGAGCTACCAGTTCCAAGTCAGCTGCCAGAATAATAATGGAAAAGGTCGAGTGAGCCTTCATTGACGTATTTTTTACTCTTCCATTGGATGCTCCCATTGATTGTCCTCTCCAAGACTGCACGTGACATGGCTGTGTTTATACTAATGTAAATCCAAGCAGCCACAGGTGCCTAAACAGCACTAGTGCAGCAGCTTCCAGTGCTGTGACAGATTGTAAAGCTGCTTCCACTTTTTTTTTTTAGGGAAGAAAGTTGTTGATGAATTGTTGAGTGATGCTTAGGCCTTCTAATTAGTAGAACTTTCCATTAAAAATCAATATACACATTCACTTTAAATATCCAGTACTTCATTTCTCTGTGTGCTCTGTATGTTGCGTGAAGCTCAAAGGTGTGTAGAAACATAATTGAGAAAACACTTTTCTTTGTATTACTGTACAGAAAGAATGAAAGGAAATTAGAGAAGCTTTTCTTTCTTATGGTAGTCATCTCTATGTACTTTTGCAAGTAGGGAAATAAACTACTTGCTTCATACTTTAGGGACAGAAAAATGAGCTGACAACTGGAGCAGCACAGGGGCTCCTGTTAATACGCAAAAAAGTTCTTACATAATGATTCAAAATTTTGCAAAAATAGTAATTTTTCAGTAGGTGTTCAATGTATGAACAACTGGCATAGTTTGTACTTGGTCATACGTCAGCATATATGAACAGCTGCTCAAAAGTGGTGTTTAGTAGCACTTGCTAAGATAAAATATCCCAAAATCACAAAGTAGCATTCTCACTTGATTCAGGCATATATTTTAATAAACACTTAGGACTTGTTGTGCCATACATGGTGAATTTTGTCTAGTAAGTCAATGGGTTAACATAGTAAGTTGTGTTCTCGAAAGTATCCTGTCAGAGCAACTTTCCTGGGCCTTTCCTGTTAATCTCTATGTTAAAAAAGCCATGGAGTATGAACAAGGAGTTTTAGCCATAAGCATTTGTTCTGTGAATTCTAGGGCAAATGACTTTAGGCATCCTATGAGAGGACTGCTGATTCTCCAGCAAAGATTAGACCAAAGAGAACAATCTGAGTAATGATTTTACCTTTTTATAGTGCAGGACTGACAGTCTACAGCAGATGACTCCTATTAAGCCTAACTAGTTCAAGTAGTCATAAACTTTCGCCGAGAGTCAGGTGGATGTGTTGGAGCAGACAGCAGATGTGAAAATAGGAATGCAAAAAACTAATGGACAGGTGGAGCTCACAAAGCTATTGAGCTCTTTCAGCATGCATTACCTGTCTTAAGTACATGCAGATTTACAGTAGCAGTAACTGAAAAACGTTTCCACAGATGAAGGAGCCGTTGGCTGACATGAGGATCTCTGACATAATGGACGTCTACGAGCAGAAGCTGTCGGCATTAGCAGTGAGTACAACCTGGCGTGTGGGGGTACCTTGCAGTTTGTACACTCAGAAAATGTTAATGAAAAATGCTTTTCCCACATACAGTCTAAAGAAACCAGGCTGCAAGACCTTTTGGAAGCCAAGGCAGTAGCTCTGGCTCAGGCTGATAGGCTGATGGCTCAGTACCGATGTCAGAGAGCCCAGGCCGAGTCCGAGGTAAGTAGCATGAGCTTCCTTCTGGGACTCAGAGTTGAGACTAATAAGTGCCTTGATAGTTTTAACTGTGATTGCATGTGAAAACTGTGCTGCTTATCTGTAAGCTGTGCTTGCAAGTTAGGACAATCTTAATTTTCACCATAAACATCCTGTTTTCCTCTGAGTTGTTCTTTGGCACAGTTTTCTTTAATGTCCTTTCCCTTAAGGAAGTCAACAAAACCGACCTACTTTACTGATTATTGTTTGTTAACCGTTAGTGTTAATTTAGTGGTAGTAATCTTGAGAATTAATAAAGCCACTTACTAAAATTCTCTGTAGAATGTGCTGGTATATGGAGAACTGTTTCCTGTTTGTGCCTTTTAATCACTGGTCAGAGATGAACTTTCAAATAAAGCTTGCTTCTGTGGGGTATGTGCTTGAGCTGTGCATAGAAAACTCAGAATAATTTCTACTCTTTAAAGGTCATAGTAAATATTGGGCTGCAGATTACTAAATTCATAGTTAGAATATGTCATCGTTTACTCTGTTCTTGCCTCTTCCCTCGCGTTATCTATAACAGGAGCAAAAGGAATTTAGTGAACAAATTAATTAGTAGTTCACATTAGGTGAGAGAATTTGTTCTCTTAATGTAGATGGTGATATTTTAGTGTTAGATCTATGGCCTCAAAGTGACTTCTGAAAAAGAATTCCTGGTAATGGTGTATGTGGTTTTTCGTTCCTTTGTTTTTTATTTGTGGGGGTTGTGTCTTTCCATTCAAAGGCAAGAACTCTGGCTGCAATGTTGAAGGATGCAGAACGAAAAAATGAAGAACTTAATGATTTGCTGAAAGCTCAGCAGGTAGAATCTGAACGAGCACAGACTGATATTGAGCAGCTCTTTCAACACAACAGGAAGTTGCAGACAGTTGCAGAAGAACACGAAATACTGAAAAAATCCTCTGTTGATCTTCTTCAGAGGTAAGGCGTGTAAGATGGCTAAACCAAGACTTTGTGTTTAAAGAGTGATGACGTCCTTTATTGGGTTAAGCACATTAGAAGAGCAACATAACATGCTAAGTCATGATTTTAAGCGAAAAGTTCACTGTTTTTTCTTTCTTCTATATGCTTGTTAATGAGGTGAACGTAAGTCATTCAAGAACTTATTATGTTAAATCTAACATAGTTTAACATTCAGCTCTCAATGGAATGAGAACTGAAGTCATAGATGTTG
This sequence comes from Cephalopterus ornatus, assembly GCA_013396775.1. Taxonomy (NCBI): domain Eukaryota; kingdom Metazoa; phylum Chordata; class Aves; order Passeriformes; family Cotingidae; genus Cephalopterus; species Cephalopterus ornatus. Next base: position 326,952 of record VZRE01011750.1, read on the forward strand.
AAGGTCCAGTTAAGGAAATAGCATGACCTTTGTATAAAGGAGAACATTGTTCTTTAAGAAACCGAATTAGCAATGCTTAGTTTCTGTTAGCATTATGCCATGCTCTCAGTGTCTGTCTTTGATTTCATATGTTGTCTTCATTATATGCCGCAAATATTCTGGAGAAGCAGAAAATAATGGTATGTCTGCATAAGGACTTTGGATCCTTCATCAACCTGGTAGCAAATTTTACTGATATTAGGTAAAAGTGAGTTAGGGAGGGAGGTGGCACCTTGTGTGTCCTGAATTATTTATGAGTGTTACTTCTTTAGGATCTCAAGCTAAAAAGGGACACACAAGACACAGAAGTACATAAAGACAGAAACTAGAATGTGCTTTTGGAAGAATAAAGGCGTAAACTTTTCAACTCTCATGAGCTGGTTTTGTCACTAGGTGTCAGCAAGGCAAAGAAGCTGAGAGCAAATTTCTTGCTTAAGAAGGAGCAGGCACTACCTTAGACAATTTTGAAGGCTTATTGCTGCCAATAAAGGAGTCACTGAGGGAGGAAAATGTATAAAACTTTTGTCCATTATGAGATTTCTTTAATAAGTGTCTAATATGGTCGTTGTGGAAGTGCCTCTATTTTTGCTTGAATTATGTGCAGCCATACACTTTGTGAACATATATTTGACTAAGTCACATGAAATAAATCAGCCTCAGTCTGAGGCTTTAAATTTTCCAAAGTAGGAATAAAAGCTTTCTGATCCTCACAATGTCCTTACAAAGCAAAAACTTGCTTTCTAAACAATTTGCATACTTCAATTATACTTTTCCTTTAAAACAATTGGATAACTGACATCAGGGGAGGGAATTTTCCTTTTCGTAGGGAAATAGGAAAATGTTTGCTTAGAGTATGAGATCTGTTTCATAAGCCTGTATTAAATGCACACTGCATTGTTTTCAATACGTTCAGTTTTTAGGATCATGAGCCAACTGGAAGTCATGAACTGACTCCCAGGGTCCCTTAAAAGATGACTGACATACCCAAACTGTTACAGAGTAACAAATTTCAAATTGCAAATTTCTACAGGCGTTTATATGTTTTGATAGTTCTTAAGTTTTCTGCTGGAAGAAGGTTGCTTCCTGATCGTTACTAATTAAGGATATCTAAGGGATCCACTGAAGCTTGGCTTGTTTGTTTGTTTGTTATCTTCTTCCAAGTCAAGCATTGGAACAGGCTGCCCAGGGAAGTGGCTGAGTCACCATCCCTGGAGGTATCTAAAAGATGTGTAGGTGTGACATTTAGGGACGTGGTTTAGTGGTGGTCTTGGCAATACTGGGTTAATGGTTTGACTCAATGAACTCAACTTTTTCCTTCCTAAATGATTATATGACTCTAATATGTTCATTTAAAAAAAAAAATCCAACACACAGTTAACTACCACCCAAAAAATCATCAACTGAAGAGCCCCCTTTCCCAAAGCACCTTGCTTCTAGCTTGAGTGGGATGATTGCATTGATGATGTCAAGTTTTGGTGGGTTTTTTTGCAAACTATTGAAGTAAAAACTCTTCAAAAGCACTTATACTTCATGTGTAGGTATGAAACAACTGAAAGACAATATAAAGATCTACAGAATACATGCAGTTCACTAAATAAACAAATGGAAGCAATGAAGAAACTAAATGAATCACTCAAGCAGCAGAATGACAGGTAAGTTCAGTCTAGTCTTTTTAAAACAAAGTGAAAAGTAAAACTAAATAGCACTTTAGTCTTAATTTTTCAACTGTGCTTTAAGTAACGTCTGAGAAGCGAAGTTAGAGGAGGCCAAAGATGCTTCAGGGTTGTTTTGTATGTTTGTGTTAGATGAGAATCCATGGTAGTGAGAGACTGTGGTGGTTTGTTTTGTTTGCTCCTTTATTAGTTGAAGGTGGTGAGGGAATACCCACAGACTTCAGTGATAGTAGGGAGAGAAAGCAGATGACCCAGTTCTTGGGTGCATTTGGGGGAGTGAGGAGGGTGTCGTTTTGGTAGTTGTTGAATTTTTAAATGCTTTTATCACCCGAAGATTTTTGTGCAAGTTTTCTTTTAATGTTGTCAGATCAGAAAAAAAAATAACCCACTCTACTAAACTAACACATTTGAGATTAGAAATACTGAAGGTTGGTGTTCTGTCTGTGTATAAAACATTATTCTCTAACCATGAAACTAGCATTACTTATGTCTTCTTGAGGACTAATTTTTCTTTTTTGATGGCTTAAAGTAGAGGTCTGATAAACCTTTCACCACTTTCACCAATATAACTAAGGGAATATAGGGTACCTTTTTGATAGATTTTATTTAATACATTAATTTTCAGAAGAGAGCTTTAAAACATGCTCATAATCAGGCCTTGTGTTCAGTTTAGAAATACAAATGTTATTCTTGATTTTGCTTGCAAAGTTCACTTCATCCTTCCAGGCTCTTGCCTTGTCAGTAATCAGAGCAGTCCAAACCACTGCCTTGAGTTCTGATTCAAATGGAAAATTTTCATACTGATACATTAGTTTACTACTGAATAAATTCGGACACTTAGATTCAACATGCAGATCATGGTAATTGGGGAGCTGCTCTGATGAAAGCTGACCCTCGTTAAAGGCAGGTCAGAGGTGCAGTTATTATAGATATGTTCTTGAACTGCCATGAATAAAATGGAGACCACAGAAATACACTTCCCTCCCTCTTGCTAGAGGCTGCAGCTTAGAAACTGGTAGATAAAAAGTGGATGAAGAAGTAAACAAGAGCGACAGCAAATGCCATCTAGGCAAGGCAAGTGACAAATAGAATATGCCTTAGAAATTAGGCTAGCTGATCACTGAAGAAGTAGATTAGCTTCCCAGAGCATAAAGTGCTCAGGTTACAGCTGTGCTGCTGGTAGATGACAGTACCTATATATTAAATGAATGTGGAAACTAAATATAATCCTAAGTCTGGAAGTCTGAGGCAAACCTGCATATGGGCTATGGCAATATCTTACGGAATGGTCGGGTTTGAGTGTTGTGTGACAGTTGAGATGATGTTCAGAATCGTAGTTTCTTATGCATAGATGTCCTGAATAATGCCTGAAATAAGTTTTACTAATGATATTGTCTATTCAGGAGCTTGCTAAGAGCTAAAACCCCAGCATCCCTAATTACTAATGAAAGGGAATTTTGACTCGTGTTGAATGACAATTTCAGTTCTCTCAGTGTTTTGAATGCTTTGTGGCTGTAATCAAAGGCAACAGTTTCTGGTTTTTGAGCTCCAGGTATGAACCTTTTCAATAGTTTACCATGATCAGAGAAGGGCAATGGCTGTTCCATGGAGAGTGGGGGGAAGGAAATAAGATCCATCTGTGCTCTCACCCTGCACAGGTTTTATGATTTGAAATAGGTTTTATGATTTGAAACTCTCTATAGCAATTGGAAATAATACAAAAACCATTCTAGCTTCTTAGGACATGGAAATGATGGCATCTCTCTCTTTGATCATTAAAATTTATTTCTCTGCACTTTTAGGACTGCTGCACAGTTGGTAGAAAGTGAACATCACAGGAAAGAATTACAGCAACAGCTACAGGAGAGAGACGGCAAAATAGCGAGTAAGTCACTTACCCAAAGGTCACTGAAGCTGGAGAACTATCCACATTAACTTGATGTTGTTCTTATGGGCTCTAGATAAGCAGCTGTATCTCGCTAAGCAACTTGTAAATCTTAGTTGGCCACAGATATGTAATTTAATAGTTGAATGAAACAAATACAGATTTTAATTTTTTCTGAAGGATACATGAAGTTGATTTCCCAGACTTCACTGAATCTCTGCACAGCTTCATATGTCCCTTCAGGATCTTCTTACAGCGCATTTTTAGAACTATTTTCTGTAGGAACTGCAAATTAGAAGAGCTTAATTTAACTCTCCAGCAAATAACTGGAAGCAACCACTAAAATACAGCAGTAGGTGGCACTACTCAGTAACTCAATTAGCAGCCATGTTGAGTCAAAAAAAAAAAATTAATTTAAAAAACACCTTGTTTCCCAGGGCAATGCAGTACCTGTTTTCTAAGTTTGGCAACCAATCTTTTTATGTGTTCATTTTCTTAAGCCTTGCAACAGAATATAAAAGTTCTGGAAGAGAAACTGAAAACTCAACAGAAAGAAAAAACAGACATGGAACAAACTATCGATATTCTTAGAAAGGAATTAAGTAAAACAGAGCAAGCAAGGAAGGAACTGAGTATTAAGGTAAGGACTTATTTGCACTTGCATTCTAGAGACTGGAATTTTAGATATCTATTTAACTGATGAGTTGGTAAATGGGTATTTTTGTGGTAGAGTAGCTAAAGATACTAGTCTAATAATGGACAAGAGCAAATTCTCTCAATTTTAATTGTATACCTATTGAGTTTTATGTCAGGATCTAGTTCTAGTGAGGCTGTATGAGGCATGATGTGTGAGTATGTAATGTTTGGAAGGGAAAAAAGATCACCGAACCTGTAGCATAATGTTAAATAAGAGAGTGTAGCACATTCCTCTTCAGTAGTTTTGACTTATGTAAAATGTGGATCGGCTTACTTCCCCCCTTTTTCACATCCTGAATTAAAGTACATATCCATGTACCAGAATGCACCTGATTTTTTTTATCTTTGAAATTCTAATTAAAAAATATTTTTATCTCTTAAAAGTAGTCTTTTTTTTTTTAAAGCAGAAAACAGTTTGGCTATGCCAAGTTAACAGGGTTAATGGGGTTTTTGTTAAAAAAAAAAAAGCACACAAACAAAATAAAACCACAAACAACTAAATCTCCAAAACTTCAATGCAGCCTACATGTCCTTGTCTGCAGTAAGGCTCCATGTAAACTCACGAGGCAGAGATTCATTTTACATGCAAACTGAACAGCAAATGCAAAGTGGAGAGTTGAACAAACACATTTATTGTATTTCCCTTTCCTGGAAGCGAAAGCCTAATCTCTCCAGGCAGTATTATCCAGTATATACCAAATATTTCCCTTGTTCTCAGTAAATATTTACTGGTCTGGATACTGAAATGAAATGTAGACAGCTTAACTATGAACACTTCTGCTGCTTATGTAGGACATGGGGGTTGGTGCTTTCCCATTTTGCAGTGTGGCAGTAGCTGTAATCATTCATGTGCACCAAACGTACAGCTGAGAGAGATTTCTGAAATAAGCTTGTAATTTTAAAACTGCTTTTTAATTACTTGCTTAAATTCACCACAAGGCCACTCAAGCTTTCACTGTATTGTGCATGTTTTTCAGTTGATGTTGGAGGAAACAATAACACCTGGTTTGTTTCTTCAGGCATCTTCTCTGGAAGTTCAAAAATCCCAGTTGGAAGGACGCTTGGAAGAAAAAGAGGCACTTGTAAAACTACAGAAAGAAGAATTGAACAAACACTCCAACATGATTGCAATGATTCATAGTCTAAGTGGTGGCAAGTTAAGTGCAGAAGCAGTGAACCTCAGTTTGTAGGGCCCTGTTTTTAAGATTTGAGTGTTTTATACATATGTGTGAATGTATGTAAAGATTTTTAGATCTGACTTTTGAAATGTCTAAAATTAAAGTAGCCTAACTATCAATTGAGAAGACAATGCAGTAATTGTGGAAACATTGGTTTGAAAAAACGAGCTACTGTATAGCAAATAGGTCTTGGTAGAACTGTTATCGTCTGTTTTGGGAGCTAAATGTAACTTCAGCAGGTGACTAAATATACATGTAGGGAAACATAAAGCACATAGGAGTCACTGAATATTTTTTTGTCTTCACATTCTTCTTTTGACTGTCTGGCAAGCAGCACGCTCCATAAGTTGAGCACTTTTATACTTTAATCTTGTTGATTCTGATTCTTCTGAATACCATTATTATTATTTGTGCAGTGTTGCTTTTTGATGTCTAAGGTACAAACATAAAAATAAAATTAATTCTATCAATTAGAACATGTTACACTGAAAGCTCTGTTTATCAGCCTATTGGTCCAAGTGCTTCACGTAGTAAAAATGTAGAGGTGTTTCTAATTATGAGGAGACGTGAATTTGAGCAAGCAGAACACCAGCTTTAAATGACCTTTTAGCAAGCAGCACCAATTAGGGAAAGCATGAGAAAATGCATTACATGAATGTACAAATGTTTCTTAAATACTAGATAATACTTTCCTAATCCTACAACACTTTGTTTTTTAAAAAGATCTGCACTTTTTTGGCAGTCCTCCAATGTGCTAGCTATTATCAGCATTGTCATTTTTTGCTGAACATCAGCAAGATTTCATATATTGTTCATAATGTAACTATTCAAGTAACTTGGTTTTCTTTTTAAAAATGTACTTTCCTATGAAAGACTACTACTAGGATTTGATGCATGTTTTTGAGTGGCAGAACACTTTCCTGTCCTTAATTTAAATGTGACATGAAAAACATTTATTTTAACAGCTGACAGAAGTATTTCATTTGTATTTGTACTTTGGAAGAATTGCCAGAGGGGGAGGAAAAAATCCCTCTGTACCATTACTGCCTTTATTTATATCTAATTTGTAATGGCTAGCTTTTAAAATACTTGAGACTCTTTGGTTTTCAGTTGTGTAGTAGATGTGCCTTACTGAAACAGTTCAGCTCATGTCTAAGTACAGCCTTGTACATTCTGTTGCAATTACACAACATCAGATTAATTATATCTATTTTAACCTGTTACTGAAATAACATTTTTATAAATCAACCACAGGGAAGATTTATAGACATCGTCCTGGTCTCTGGGAAGACCAGGGAAATAAAAAATAAAATAGTTGCTGTGTTTTCTGTGTTCTATGTATTCTGTTAAGTGAGGTAAATTAGAGGGATGACTGCTAGCTCTGTACACAGCTGATGCAGTTTGGTTGCCTTTCTGCATAATGCAGTTATTGCTTAGCGTGGTCAGCAACAACAACAAAAAAAAAGGAATAATCATAATTTCTGAGATAAAAGGGTTTGTTGGAATTTTGCAAACTCATTTAGGAAAGGAATCTTCATTAACCATACATCTTTGCTTCAGTTTAATGGGTTAAGACATTTTTTGTGTCAAAATAAATTTGCAGACATGGGCTCCTTTCTCTTTAAGTCTCTTTGTAATGAGGAAAGAGTAAGTAAATGCTGGGGTTTTGGAGGCGGAGGGGCGGTTCTCCTTTTCTACCAGAAAGTGCTCGAGTAAACAAATTCTAGTAGGAAATGTCAAGCATGTTAAGACTAAACTGATAAATGCTGGTTTGACTTTGTTGTCAGGTGGTGGAATGGGAGGGCAAAAATACCAAGCTGTGAGGTAGCAATAAGGTACACGTGTGCAGAAAATGGTAAGTGAATCTTTGGCATTTTCATGACAGAATCCAGAGTTACATAGTGATTTATTCCCCCTCTCCCCCTTTGCCCCAGAAAAATGTGCTGTTTCACTATGCTGTTCTAAGCCAAGTGGTGCTGAACTCGGGGTTGCATAGCAAATAAATGCATGGGCACATCAAGGTACTTTGACAGCGTTTCTGTGTTCTTTCCTGGCAGTGTTTTCGCAAATGGTGATGAATAGTGGCTAATGGAACTAGCAAATAAATTGATGCCTGTTCAGAGTTTTGTTTAGAACATATGGCTCTCTTCACTGTAGAAAAACCTGGAGATTTTTGCACTTAATTCATGCAGAGAAATACCTGTGTTATGGGGCTTGCTTTTAAGCATCTTGATATTATCAGTGTTCAAAACAGTTCTCTAATAAGGTTCCCTGTGCAGTTTTAACATTCCTGTTACGTGCTGTATCCTGTGCTATCAGACTTTTTTTTTTTTTCCTTTCCCCATAGGCTCCCTCATTCAGTGCAGGGAGTAGCTGGCACCAGCACAACAAATAGCTCTTCAATAGAGTCGATTTTTAATTATCTGTGTTGCATCAGGTTGTCAATTTGCCTGTTTTACAAGCAGAGACTTTGAGATGTCTTAGTTCAGAGCATCCTTACATCTCGATATCGAGTACTCTAGTACTTCTTATCTGAAAGTAGCTGCTTTTTATTCTACATAAGCTGGAGAAAGTTTTCTGTTCAGCACATGGCTCTATATGGCTTTGTACGTTGCTTCAGTCACGCTGTAAAATCGGTATTTTTGTTGTCTGTAGTGTGTGTTTTCTGTGCTCTCTGGTTTGCTTTTGTGTAGGTATTGGGAATGATGACACAGTAAAGAGTTGGTTCATCATCCTGTTGTATGTTGTCTTCATCTTAGCACTCCCCTTCTCTTTAGTATCGATTCTGCATTCTTTGATCTTTTTCTACGTCCCTGTTTAGTGGTTTATTTTAGGCTTTCACCACTTTCCCTTGTTTCTCTGTTTCTCCATCTCTCCACCTCTCTCTCACCACTGATTCCAAGTGGCAGTGCCTACCACTCGCTTTTCCCTGGTGAAGTCTCTGTCTTTTATTGAAATTAGGAAGGTGGGTTTTTTTGTGCTGTTTGAATCTATTAGTGGAGCCTTTCCCACCTCTTTGATAAATCAGGCTGTGGAATGGTACTCTGACTTTTGAATTAAGTCCAGTTGATCATCCTCACCTACACAGAAGATGGGATGTGAAGCTTTTCCTGAACCGATTCCTGTGCTGTCCTTGTCTTCCTCCTACGCTTATCTCATAATATTATAAACAAGGCAGAGCTATTGCTTATTATTATTGGTGTGGTCAAAATACCTGTGCTGTGGTATTTGTGTTAGCGCATGCAGCTTAATGTAGGCAAAAAAACCTTTTCCTCCCAGCCTTGTGAAACTTTGGCTGGAATTTTCTTGGCTTCAGGATCAAGTTAATATCGTGCACAAATGGCAGGACTTCTGAGCTTTACAAACTGATAGCGTGGCCTTGCTGTAGTTAAGTGATCCTAAACGTACGTGCTGGTAAGTAGGTCTGTTTAAAACAAGCAGTATAATGAACAGCTGGTGTGATCTTGGATAGGTTTTTCAGGAAGTGCTTGGTGCTCACGGTGAGCAGTAGGATTTATTTAGTGACAGTGTAAACAGAACATAAAAATCTGAGTAAAGAAATCTAAAAACCACTTTACGCTGCAGATTCAGCAGTGCCAGAAGTGTTGACTGCTGGTCAGGGCTTATGTCTTGTTTAGGCTTCCAGTTTTGATTCAGAGGTATGTGTCTAGTCCTCCAGGAATTCTCTAGCAGTGCACTTTTCTGGAATAAGTGCAGGCCAAAAATGGGACAAGCTCCACTGAAATTGTGACACCCAGCTTTATAGGTTGGGTCTAAAAGTTCATGTGAAGATGTAAGAAGAGGTTCTCTGCTCCTTTTTCTTAGAGTTTATTGTTAGCAGCCAAAGATCAAGTATTTTTAGGCAAGTACTTATTTCACAAAAAATTCTTTCAACCTTGCAAGGTTGGTTTATATATAAATAAACTCCTTCATGCGTTCCCATCTGGTTACTTTAGAAATCTTTGGATTTGCTCACTGAAGCATGCTTCCTTTCCATCTCACCAATTTCCCTTCTGCAGCCCGATGAGGTTTGGAACAGCCTGCTGGCTTTATATCCCCAGTGACACATCCATCTCTCTCTACCACAGTCCAATCTAAATTGGCTCCTTTCCTAGGAGTATGTAGAAATGAGGGGTAACTAGTGAAGCTGAATTATGCCACAATGAAAGCTGTACAGCTGTTAATGTAAATATCCTCGTAGTCCTGGACCATGCCTGACAACCAGGGCAAGGTGCTTCCGCACCTCCTGAATGGCAGTCTGGATCACTCTGGTCACTGTTGGAAAAATTAAGGAACTGTTTCCAAGAAGATGTCCATTTCAGAACAGAAATAACAAGGTGTAGTATGACTATTTTTATGTCTACCTTCTGTTTGAATCTGCTGTGCTTGAGTTCTCGTAGTTGCAATATGTTAAACTCTTCCTAAGGAGCAACCTCGTGTCCCTTCGGACACGTTGCCCTTTGAGCAGGGATTACACGATGGTCTTGGCTGCTGGTGGTCAGCTGGGAGATCTCGTCTTACCATGAGTGATTCCTATAAAGGGGAATTAGTCAGAAGAGCCAGCTGGGTTGGTGTGTGTGTTTCATGCTCAGCATTAGAGTTAAAACTCTCCATGTCTCCTCTTATGCGCCCCTATGGCTTTCTGACTGGGCTCTAAACACAAGTTTGAGTCTAGAAGGTGAGGATTGGGTTGGGTCGGGGGTTTTTTGTGGCCATTAGCTTTTGTCTGAAAAAAGACAGGAGTTATGGGATCCCTTATGTGCAGTCTGTCTTCCTGACCCATTATTTTGGAGCTGCGTTAGGTTTTGAGCAATTATTGCAGCGACTTTTCTCATGATAACAGGCTTTGGTTTGTTACTGAGGATGTCTTTGGAAATGGAAATATGCAAACTCACTGTCAGAACTGTTGTGGTGTTTGCCCCACTACCCCATCTTCCCAGAAGGAATGCACAAGAGCATCGCTGCATGCTGCTTTCTTCTGCCAGTGTCTTCCCTTCTTGTGGAGAAACCACCAAAAAGGGAAATCAGTGTAACAAACTGATTTGGGGCAGCAACTTTCCCCTTTAGCCTTATGTATTTTTGATGCTGACTGGGGAAACAAAGAAACAAAGAAGATGGTGCTGGGTTCTAGGCACCTACCTGGCTGTGAGGAAAGGGGTCTGGATTCACCTCCCTTGAGTCTTGCAGTGCAGGCTCTGGCCTAGCCTGAAAAATGGACTGTGTGCACAAAACTGGTCACAGTTTGGGCAAGAAGTCCTAATGACAATAGGAAGTATTCAACCCTCATATCAGATGTGCATATCAGTTGTAAAATTGAATTCAAAGCTGTTGGGCTAATAGCTGAGCTTTGCGCAACCTTGAAGAAAGAAGGTAATGAAACACTTGATTTGGTGTAGGGAGGCAGAAAGGAAGAAGGTACAAAGGACCTTGAAGCATATTTGGGAATGATCTGAAGTATCTTTTCAGCCAGTACGCACCTCCAGTACTGAACACAATATACTGGGAGACATATATATACTATGTGTGATACAAACCTCTGGGTTTTCTCCTTAAGAAAGAAGGAACAAGCCAAGGACAAAATATGTTGCTTTTGGGAGTGGGCACTGTATTCTAGTTCCTGATAAAAGTCTGTGTTAAATTTTTGTTGCTTAGATTGTCTTTGAAAGCGCTGCTTGTTTGCAAGGCTTGAAAACATCTTTTCCTCCAAAAGCTCTGCATCGGAAATGAACTCTTTGGTGTTGGAGAAATGTGTTGAAGGTGGCTTGCACATTCCTTGTTGCAATGTGGGAAGCTTAGGGAGACAGTTTTGTTTGTTTGTTTTTCTGACACATTTCTTGCACTGCTTATGCTCTGGAACTGGGAAAGGAGAAAGTGCAGGGAAAAGGGGAGGTTATGTCACCAGATCCCAAGGTAGGAGTGGAAAGATCCCAGATTTCCTTGGCTAAGGTGCTTTAGTATTATAGTTGATTGCAGTTTTCTTTGAATGTGGTTGGCTCATGTTACAGAGTCTCTGTTCTAAGTCTGGCCTGTGAGTTGTCATTTAATTACATTCCATAGGATGCTGTTCCTTTGGGCCGAAGTGCATCTTTGAAAAGGTTATCTCTGCCTGGAGAACAAGCATCCCATACTGGTGGGATCTCCCACATAGCAGGGATGGCTAGTCCTTGACTTACCCATATGTAGCTAAGCCTTTACACGAGAGAACAAATACTGTACTGGTTAAGTTTTCTTCAGAGTAACTGAGCTAACAATCTGTTTTAGGGTTTTACACTGTATTAAGTTATTAAAAACTAATTTTGTAAGTGAGCAGCTGTTGTTTTGACTCAGTTCTTCTTCAGAATAATTGATCTGGGTGTATTATTTGCTTCCATTGATACTCAAGTGTTGAATTTCAGTTGTTTTACAGCACAGCCAGGATGCCCTATAACCTTTGATGGAAATATAGTGCTATTGTAACTTAAAAAGCCAAACAGGCTACTGATAAGCCCCAGGAGGAAAAAAATCCAGTGCTGCTCAGTTACGATATATTTTGTTTAATCTTGTTTGGAGGATGGGGGTCATTTCTTCTTGCTTATGTGTCATATTTAGTGCCTTAATTGTTTCTCTTTTTATCTTTTGAGCCTAAAGCTTAGAAAAATATCTTCGGTTTATTTTTATCATGCATCTAGCAATTGGAAATGAATCTCGTTTAAAAGAAGCCTTTAATTTTCTTGCTTATATTCGAGATGAGGTCAATCAATACAAGTTCTTTATTGTGTCTTTCTAAGGCAGTGGGGAACCTCGGAGAGCTATTGTGTTTGTTTCAGCATTAGTTTAGGGGTTTGCTTCAACACTGAAAAGCTCCAAGTCCGAAAAGCTCTTCAGAATATGCTTTGAGGTATTGCGCTGTTCCTTTCCTTGTGTTCTGCAAAGGCCAAGTAAATGCCTTCGTGCCTTTCACTAGCAAGGGCAGAAGTTGTTTATGTTGGTAAGGTGTGTGTGGGAATATGCTGGGAAACAGCATTATGTCTGTTTAGTGTCTGTGGCTGAAGTGCTGGATATTTTTAGGCAGGGTATGCTTGGATTGCCCAGTCTTTAATCTGGCTGATGCATACTACCCTCCAGGTGACTGTTCTGCCCCAGACTGCTCAGAGGCTCCTGCTGCTGCTTAGATGGTGCTCAAACCCCCATGTGTGTGCAAAGAACTTTTGTCCATATGTAGCTATTAAACAGCAAGATGGAACATCTACTGTGTAGCCTCTCTAACTCATTCATTTCTGTATGGTTCCTATCATTACAGTATCTACATAACATTACCTTTGTGTTACCAACAGGGAGTCAAAATGCATTAGGGTAAACTGCTAATTTGGGACTCTTTATGTCAAAAGTTGAAAACCTCCATTTGGTTCTTGGTAGCTTTGCCTGCAGGCCTGACCTGCAGTACTTTCATGTGCTTCCACTCAACGTTTCTGTGCAAATCAGGAATTTCAACCTCTAGTTACATAGGAAATGAAACCAGTTATGGTGGTTGCCTGTCTAAAAGTTGTGTAAATGACTTGCTTGCCATTGTAGTGAAGCCTCCTGGCATCCTAATGCAGCAAGCAATTACTTGAATCTTAAAATCCTCTTTCTCTTCCCACTTCTGACTCATACAGAAGGCAGCTTCAGCAACAGAGTGGAAAGGGACATGCAGACAGCAGTGTCTCCTTCACCACCTGACTCTGCCTTCCTCCCCACGCAGACCTATCTCATATGCAGAACGAGGCAGAGACCCCAGGGGAAAAATAGCATCTAATCACAGCCCTGGAAGCAGAGTGCTTACGCACGCAGGTGCTGAAGCGAGGTCACACAGCCTCCAATTTTTGTTCTATTTCTGAAGCCCGGAGTACTCAAATGACATTTTTCCTTCCCTCCTTCCCTCCTGCTCCTGAGCTTTGTTTATTATAAATCTAACTACTCAAGGCCTGATGATACTGTCATGTTTATTCATAAGTTGGTGAGAAGAAAGGATAGAAGCTAGACCTAAGCTGTAGTAGCTTACCAAGCCTGCTCACAAGGGGAATTGCAAATGACAGTTGCTGGAGGTGCAAAGCCATTTGGCCAAGCCCAAGAAAGTGGGGTACAGTTCTCCAGGTGATAACTTTGCTGTTTGTTGGAGGGTGATTCTTGTTAAGTCTCCTCTATCTTTCCTTGATATGCTGCTGAGATAAAGCTGATGTCTTATGTCAGTGAGTCTCAGAGAAAAAGGGTTTAAATTATCAGTGTTTTAAAAGTGTAAGAATTTTACCATCATGTGGGATGTGTGTAATCTAAAAAGCTATTGCACTGCAGCTGTGGATAGCAAGGATGTAAGACTGGGTTTTTGCCCCACAAGATAAGCAGCGTGAGGCTTGTATTACAGAAAACAGAGTGTCCTCTACACCATCACCTCCCCGAAGTTCTTCCATTCCTCAGAACTTAAGGTAGAATTAGAGGAGAGATAGAAGGAGTGGTCCTAATCTTTGGGAAGTATTTTCCATTCGCTGAGGTGTGATAAAAATTTTAGATCAGGTAGCTGAAGTCTGGCATTAGTCTCTGTCTGTTGTTCAGTGATAACATTTTCCTGGATTTCTCCCAGACTCATTAAACATCATCAGTCCCAGGCAAATCTAACAAGGACATGTGCCTGGATGAGTACTCAGCTGGACTGAAATATTAAACAATGGCAATTCATACCACTGATATAAACCAGTAATTTTTTTGTTGGATAGTCACACTCATGCCTCACAGCTCAGGGATTCAGTGGACTACTGATGCCAGCAGGGCTCTGGTAACTTCTGTACTTGTGCATAGCCCAAGGTAAAGTTCAGCTCAGCAATTGAGGGCAAACCTGTTTTAGTGCTGTCTAAAATAATTGCTTTCCACAGTTCATGCATGTGGCCACCTTCCCTCTCATTCAGAAAGGTGCTGTGTAGCAATTAAAATATCGCAATAGCTTTGAGCTGTTTCTTAAACTCTACATATTATTCCTCTATGCAAAGGTCTCTAATCTCTTTAGGGGTTTCTGAGAAAGGAGGTAGGCTTTTCTTTTCTTCCAGGAACAGGTCTGCAGTCTAAGCTACCATCTGAACAGTTTATTTTGTATCTAAATACCACTATTTACTATAAAGGGCTCAACAACTAAAGTAGTACTTTCTGCACGCCCTTTTGAGGTGATCTTTGCTGCTTGGCTCAATTCTTCATAGTACACGTGTTCTTCCTTCTTTGCAATGTTTTTGTGTCCATAAAGGGCAGGAAAGGATGTGTTTATTTTTACCCATTTAGGAAGGGATAAAGCTTAGATCAGATTTGGGTCTTCAGCACTTGGGTAGCAACAGTTACAAAAGCTGATCTACACAAGTGAAATTGGATTTTGTTATCTTGTGTTAGAGGCTCTGGCACGCTCATATCTTTAAAGCATTAAAAGCTAAATGTCCTCAGATTCAATATGCTTTAGGCAGGAAAAATGCTAATGTGAATCCTAGCTACAAGCCTATTTTGCTGTGAAACTCCATAAACTCATTGAAAATAGTTTTCCAACACCTTAAAACTATTAATACCTTGACTGGAAAATTTGTTTGGAGATATAACTGCACATTGATGCTGCATTTTTAATAACCCTGCTCAGCAAAGAGAATATTGGCTGGTTTATATAGACTCAAGTGGGTCGATAAGTGGGTAACAGATGCATGTGACATGCTGGAAAACCACTTACAGAACAATAGCCAAGGTCATTCCATGTCATATCTGCAGCATGTGGCAGAACTGCAGAGCCAGATCTCCCTCGCCTGCTCTTCCAACCAGGAGAAATGTAAACTCCTCTTCACAGAGCCATGCATAAGTGGATTGACTTCAGAAGAGAAGGAGGACTCAGGCAGGAGCTGGTTACTATGGCTATATGCATTACTCACTCTAAATGGAGAAATCAAGCCAACAATCGCTGTATACATTAACTATATTTGTATATGAAGGAAGCTCATTGCCAGCAGCTGTGTGAAGGTGTCGTGATGAAAATCCAACTTTGTTCATGCCAGTCAAGGACTTGGTGACTTTCATACATTTAAAGAAGTACAGATTGAAAGCAGCAAAATTTATGCATGGTGGAATCATGTCCTTTGTCCTCCGTTGGTCCTTGTTTTGCTCTACAGAAAAGTTTTTTCATCTCTGTGCCCCTTGTGATCTCAAAAGAGCCCAGGTAGAAAGGGACCTTGGGAGATCGTCTGGTCCATCCTTTGATGGGAAAGGGAGCCTGGATGAGATTGTGTAGCACCTTGTCCTATTGCATCCTAAAACCCTCCAGCGATGTCCCTTCTCTGTCCTTGGGGAGGTTGTTGCAGTAAGATGGAAATGGCATATCATGTTGCTGGCTTGGAACTGATGGAGGTGCTGGCTGGCCTGGGCTCGGCCACTGAATTTGAGAAAAACAACTCCTAACTCTGTTGGCTTCAGAGTCCAGCTTCTAGCCAGCTACTGATTTGTAGGGCTGTCATCAGAGCCACTTCCCCATTGTCCATTAACATTGGAATTGATTTGTTAGGACAAAATAACTGTGAGCGGGGAGAGATTTGTAGCCTAACCACAGCTTTATTTTTGTTGGATACAAATTTAAAGTAAAATATTTTGTCCTTGCTTTGGAATTTATCCACTGAAGCAAGTGTTTCCATGGAGCACTTAGCAAACACAATTCCCTTATTTTGTTGCAGGCTGGCTGGTGTGCCTGTCAAAGCTGACCATTGGTTTCCCCCTTTATACAGTGCTGCACAAAGTATTTGATAAGTGAGGGGGTTAAGCCAAGGCTATTACCATCAAAGACTCTGGCTAAAGCTCTTGTTCCTGTCTCCAACGCCCAGGTTTTCATGCAAGTGGGAGCAGTGGATTTGGATGTGCTCAAGAGGTGTTTTTTGTAGCTTAGAGCCCAAACCAATGGAGCACTTCTATTACCTGCTGTCATTTATAATTCCACTGTTAAGACTGAAGAGGGTTTTGCACTTCAAATAGAGGCTGAATCTTTAATCTCGATGGAAAATAGAGCGTATTTTCTGCAAAAGCTTGCCTTTTCAAAATGAACTAGATTGTTGTAGTCTGCAAATCTTTTAATTAGCCTGAGTTCAAATTAATTAAAAACTGTCATTTAAAGAATTAAGCACTTGCAGGTTTCCCAGAGATTTGAATGATCTTAATGGAATAAAACAGACATTTGGAACTTTCCATATAATTAAAAATAATTGAAATCTTCTGCCTGCATGTACATGAAGAAATCAGCTAATAATTAAGCTAAGTTATTAGCAATGGCTGTATTTAATGTTACATATAGAGAGCAGCATAAGAAATTTTAAATAGGTCCAGCATGATATTGGAGATAATGCAACCTGTTACCAGCCTTCTGCAGTGGCTGTAATGCCACTTTTATGAGGAAAACAGGGCACACACAGACTTTCACTGGTGGATTAGCTGTGTCACTTAGCTTTAGTCTTTAAAGGTTAAATGGCTTAATGGTTGAGTGGCCTGCATGTTTCTGCTTGAAATGTCCCCCACACCACTGAAAGCTTGCCTGCTGCTGGGAATGAGAGAGAACCACAGAGAACACTTGGTGCTGGCAGGACTCAGAAAACAGGATCTGTACAGCATTTCTTTGTATGTGTTCTCCCTCTAGAAAAAAAGCCCTAACCCAGTTCTACTCCATATTAAAAGCCAAACCTGCATGGAATGAGCTGCTCTGTGTGAGGCTTGAGTCATGCAGACTAGGTATGGGGCTTGTTAGGGGGCTGGTGACTGCTGGTCTTGGTAGTCTCCAGTAGCTCTGCCCTTAAAATAGCTCTCTGCTCCCCAGTGCTCTGCTCTTCCAGAAGACCAGAAATCTTGAGCAGGAGCCACAGCTGGTGCTCCTCTTTCAGTCTCCACATAGACAGGAACTTCCTGAAGGGGAGAAAAGGAAAAAAAAAAAAAAAAAAGCCTGATAAAATGAATGAATGCTAGTGATTACTCATTCAATGACTCCAGGAAGGTGGAATTGGCTTTAAAAAGGCTCGTAGGAATACAAACAGATGCTTTAGTCACAGTCTATCCTCACTATACCGCAACATTAAGACTTTTTGAACACCCTAAATATATGTTTCTTATTTCAATTCAGTTTGGTTTCTTTTTATCTAATTTCTTAGTCTCCTGGATCAGTGATGCTTGGTTGGAGGCTAATGGCAGCACCATTGTCATATTCCTAACTGTAATTCTGTCCTTAATAAGTATTTTTCTTGAAGTTGAGTACATAAATACTGAGCTGGATTTACTTGGACTGGCTGATCAGAAATACTGCTGGTGTGGGAGGATGATATATCCTCTGTGTATTTGCATTTTTAATACTAATGATTTGTTCTTATCACTAGTTCATGCAGAATTTTCAGCTTTTATTTAGAGACCCTAATCCTTTATTGCTAGGAAGATGCTCTCTTAGCAAGTGCAGGATTCCTTTTTTGGTATTTGAGATCTCTAAAGAAATTCTGATAGACACGACAAGTGCTGAATCTTGAGAATGATGAATTATATGTCAGTGCTTAGTGTGTTTTGTCATGTTGTACTAACAACCGAGGTGAAGTGTCCATCCTGTTGTTTCAATGACGGCTTTATTTTGGGTAGGAAGGAGGTGTCTTTGAAGACATTAATGGACAAAGGAGGAGTAAGACTGAAACCGTATCTTCCAATTATCCTTTTTTGCCCATATACGGTTGGTTTTTAGTCTGTAAATGTGGAGTCACAAGCAATGAGGACTGCTGGCGTTCTCCTTCTGCCATGTGCTTTCTCCAAGTCCAGGAAGAAACAGGAGTGAAGGGAGATTATGGGCCCACCCCTAGACCATCTTGTCCTTAGGGGAGGGCAGGGACAGAAAGGGGGAAAATTAAGTGTTATGAGTATGTCAAGGCATGGCTGACTGCTTGTCACTTGGCTTGCTCTCTGAATGCACCCTGTGTCCAGCAGCCTTCACGTGGCAAGCGGGGCCCTCACGCGTGTCCATGCACACATGTGATCCCCTCACTGGGCCCTGGCTGCTGGGCTGGACAGTGGGAGTCAGACAGGAACCACATCCTGCGAAAGAGCTCAGTGCAAAAATATCTTTCCATTGCTGATACCTCTTCACTTCTGGTTCTGATAACGGTGGTAGAAGACACTTAAAGGAGATAGCCGGATTAAGGCAGGCGTTGCTGAGTCCCAGAGCTTGGCTGTTGTGAAGGCACTTGGGCTGCCCTTTTTTCCATGTCAAGACTTTATCAGTGATTCAGGGTCAGAGGTCTGGAGCTCAGCTCAGCAGAGCCCCGTGTGACATGTCACACGTTGTTACTGCTAACAAACAGGCTGTGGTATGGGGAATAGGAAGAGTGTGGAAGGTTCTGTTTCATTTTGGAGCCTCCTACCGTAAGCTGTACAAAAGCGCACATTCATACTCTTTTAACACTCATTAAAACACACCTTGAAGCTCTAGTGTGAAAGACTGTGTCCTTTCTGGTTAAGGAAGCATTTGGGTGGTTTTTCATTTAATGTTATGCGTATTCTGAACAAATCAGTCAGACCTGCCAACACTGCATGAGTATGGGATAGAATTGGTGCCTACTGTTGGACTTGGTCTTAAATGTCATTTGGGTTACTGTTTCTGGGAAATCGCACTCTGTATCTGCTCTCTGATTCTTTCTCTCATTGAAATAAATTCTACTCATTGGTCTCAAACTCCAATTTGCATGCTTTTTACCTGACAAGGCACAGACTCCCTGTGTGGCAATAGAAAACTGTAAGTAATTCAAGTGTATTCAGGATAGCTTTCTGCTTGCGGCAAGTAGCTAAAATTCAAGTCTGTGTGTCCAATGAAGAGTGAGACAAATTTCCAGGCAACCTAACTTAAAGCATAATGGACATTGCTATCATCTTTGAATGTATCTGCCTATTCTGTTTGAACAACAGTGCCAATTATTGCATTGCTCTTTATACTCACAGTATCTCAAACCTGTCAGTCTTGTTTTCGATTCAGAGTAAACTGGTTAAGCAAGAAATGACTTGCCATTAGTTTTTACACAGGTAAAATTCCTACTTTTGAAACCAAGTAAGCATGAAAGAGACAACCCATCTGATGAGAAGACTGTTTCCCCATGGAGAAGAGCGGGACTTGCCCCAAGAGTACTATCAAGTCCTTTCAGCCCTATTTCCTGGTGTTTTTTTCTGGTCCAACAGCAAAGAAGAAGGACTAAGCAGTATGTTCATGATCATGAAGATAATCAGCTTTGTAACTGCACACAGAGAAAGCAGTGGGAACTAAGTGCCTCGTTGTTTATATGGATGTAGCCCCTACCTTTGCTTTGGTCGGGTTCCTTCTCCCAGAAAGGTGTCAGTGATTTCTGTATGACAGTGTTTTCAATATTTTTTTTCTCCTGAGCATGGATACTTCTCAGATCTTGAAGTATGAAGGTGTGCGAGTAATGGATGAATGTAGGTATCCAGACCTGCAGTGGAAATCATCTGCACTTGAGCTCAGCAATTCCCTCTCTGTGGTTCTGGTGCACATTTGGGTGAGGACAAGAGGGGAGATTTTTCTGCTCTGGGAAATCCCTGTTCATCAGTTGCAGTACAAGAAGGACCAGAGCTTCTACCAGGACCAGATCTATATATAGGACAGGCAAGAGGCAGAATAATCCAACATAAAAAATAAAGCTTCCTTTTCTAATTTTTTTTCTGTAGCATATTTTTATACCCCAAGATAGCTCACATTTTTGTCAAAGCTCTGTGTTAAATTTTGCAGTTAGTTTTCTTCTGTAAGTTCGGGTTCTCAGAAAAACATCAGGGAAGATTTTTAAAAGATGATATAAATTTTTCTATAGCTATATAAATAAAAATGTTATTTTGTTGCCCTGCAGGAGTTATTGTTGAGATCTCGTTCTCTCCTCTAGCAGAGGCAAGACTCAGGCACCAGACCTGCAGAGCAGCATCTGAACAGGTGAGATGAATAACTATCTGCACTCACAGCATGGTAAACAGATCTTCAATCAAGACTATTGTTCTGGTGAATAGGTTTGAATAGATGGACCTGCTGGTGAGCAGTTACTGTGGGATAGGCTGGATAGATCAAATTCCGAGATTTTCTGTTGAGTTAGTGAGCTACTCAGCCGGGCTGGTGGTCCTGTCAAGTGAGCTGTTTGGTGTTTTCATGCTGCTGAGCTACTGGTATTTAAAGTGAAGCTTCAGAGGCATCCACTGAGGCAGGGCATATGTCCCATTCTTGCTTAGTGGTATTAAAGCAGTCTAGCTTTGCATCCTCATACCAGATACATTATTTCTTTTCTTCTTTCCCTTTTCATTTCTAGACCATTGTGTGAGACTGAAGTGCCTAAAACTGCATATGGAGCCAGTACTTGGGCTTTGTGTAATAAGACTCAAGCATATAATCTGCCCTTTTTTTCCATTCCATCTCCTTCATTATTTTTTTCCTGTAAAGACAAAATATGTATTTCAACTAAAAAACAAACAAACAAATAAATTAAAATCAATTCTGTTTCAACAGGATTAGCAGGTGCTGGGGAGCTGGTGTGACTTTGAAGGGACTTATGCCTGTAACCTCACTGGAAACATCAGCTGCTGTTTGGTAAAGTCAGTCATCCTCCTCACAGGCTTGGATGATCTCACTGATGGTCTCCCAGTGGATTTTGGTCTAGGCATGCAGTGCAATCTTTTTCCAACCGTCTCGATGGGTTTCTCTGTGTGGTCCAGCACAGCCTTTACTCACCACGGCGTCTCCAACCTTCTCTCCTGTAATTCCTGGCATGTCAGCACTCCCATCTCTGCCCTCCCCAAACAGCACTGAAGCAGTGGCAGTTTGCTGCAGCTCATCCCTTCCCCCTCTTGCCCTGCTGTGCCTTTTCAGAAGCTAACCTGGGGTTAGATACGATGTGCTTATCCAGCAAAAGAGAAATTCCCTGTGTGGAAAAGAGGCTGAGCCTGAAGCACTTCAGGGGTTTTGCTGGTGGCAGGATTTCAGCCTCTGTGTCTTGCTGGTGCTGAGCCAGGGTAGCAGGAGCCTGGCTTAGTGAAAGGAAGGAGCACGGCAGTAGTGGAGTTTAGCAAGGCTTGGCAGTGGTACAGCAGCAATTCACAGGGTCAGTTCAGCAGATCTGCAAGGGAAACGTCTGTTTTATCTAGTATTAGGCTGTAAGTGGGGAGCATCACAGCTGGGAGGGGAGAGGTTAGAAAATAAACTTATTTTCATATTTATAAATCTCTATATATGTATAGATATGTTTAGATATACACACAGAGGTATAAATATGTATGTGTGTGTCTCTATATATATACACTTATATGCACACACCAGCCAGTCACTCCAGAACGTTTCTGCTGGAGAGAAGGATGTCATGTCCATTTTTGGAGGTGTTTAAATTCAACTGACAAAAGGCATCAAGTCATTAGACTATGTGCGAAGCACAGACTTGTGCTTTTTCAGGCAGAAAGTAATACCTCTGGAGATAGCTTTTCTTTAAAAACTGGCCCTAATTTTTCAAGGAGCTTTGCTGACTGAATTTTTGGTGGAGGTGACCAGCTCAGTGTATCTGTATATCAGTGTACCTGTGCTTGGAAAGAGGTAACATCTTCTTTGCTTACAGAATGCTGAAAAACTCACACAGTCTCCTTCCTGCAGTGCTTTCCCGCTCTTTAGCATCGTGCCACTCGCTTCGACTTTCTTCTGTCAGCACTTGAAATGTTAATAAAGTATCCCCCGTGACAATTGCTTCACCAATTAAACTGTCATGGCATTTTCTTGGTGTAGTTTTCCAGTTGACAGAAGGTAAACACAAGATAGCAAACAATCCTTGAGTTAAAGTCGAGTTATGACTCATAGAGTTACAGCAGCGAAGAACTGAAAAATCACAAAATCTCTTGTATCTAAAAGGGCATAAATATTTTACTTCTTTCCCCTTCAACTCCTTTAAAAAATAAGCTTCCCCAGTAGCAAAGCCAGGCGATCAGCAAGACCACCTCTGCCCGTACCTTAAGGGCAGGCTCTGAATACTTGAAGTTGAAAGGCAAGGAAAGGCAAGTCGTCTTGCAGGAGGAGTTTGGCACCGGGAGCTAGAATATGTTGTGTCTGAAGGCCTAGGAGTATTTTAGGACAGTGCTGCCTATTGAAATGGAAATGTGGTTTTCAGGCTGCTGGAGCAAGGGAGAGTGCATCATAGTCAGAGCTAATGAAGTACCCTGTCTTTGAAGTCAGATTGTGTAACACAAACCCTAGAGAGACACTTATATATTTTTTCCTTGGCATTGATCAAGGCTAAAATACTTCTGCTATGAGCTTCAGAAGGGCCTAATAGAATCGGTGACTCGGCTACAGTAATTCTGATGGCGTGCTGTGCAAACAAATGCTCCGTTAATGAGTGCTGAAAAGATTAACCTGAACTACCTACATGCATTGTTGGTGTTTTTAACTCCCTGCCTTCCCGCAGTGGTTATGGATAATGCAGAACAGCTTAAGTTGGGACAGGGGGTGTGTGGGAATCCCCAAACTAGGATCTGTGATAGTTGGGAAAATGTTGCACCACAGTTCTGAAAACATGCCATTATTCTCTGACCTAATGGGCAGTGTCGATGCTCGAGGTTATTGCAGACTGAAAACTTTTCACGGAAAGGTGGTGGGGTGTCAGCTTTTGGAGAAAGAAGAGCGAGAAGGCCCATGACAAAAACCTTCTTTTCCTTCCCTGGTACGTCTCCAGAGCCAGAGAGATGATACCGTTTATTTAACTAGGCTCCCTTTTCACCTTCCTATTTTTCCTATGGCTGTGAGTCAGTGTGAGATTGATTTATCAGTGCTGTTAATCTGCTCTCAAAGCGCTGTCAGTCTCACTCCCAGAAGCCGAGCTCTCCCATTAAAACCCTGACCTGTTTAAACATTCTTAAGATACCGTAATGATTGCATGTCAGCAGGGGAGAGGCAGCAATGACAGCTCTGAAATGTTTATTATCCTAGCCCGGGTTAGGAGGGGAGCGTGCCGATGCAGCCTGGAGCTGGGCACTTGGCATGGGATGAGAGGCTGAGGGACAAAAACTGCCGTGCTACCAAGCCAGGGAGATCAGCCACACTCCTCTTGTGGTTTCATGGGTTAATGCTCTGCAGTCACTAGTGACATCCTGCTGCTCCAAACGGGAAGAGGTTTCAGAGGTCTGCATTTTGATAGCAATAGATCATGGATTACAGTGGCTTAAAAAGCACTTAAAACACTTTTGGTGGCTTAGGAATTATTTCCCCCAGGCATATTTGAAAGCAGATGCCTTCCACAGAGAAATTTAGATTTCCTTTCTACTATCACACCACACATTAGCTATCAGCAAAGAATTAATTGGGTGAAACTTTAAAATTATGATTCTGAAAAGAACGCGAAGAGGTGTCCCAATACCTCTTTGGGTTGCAGATGCTTGTGTCCAGGGCGGAGCACAGGCACTGCAGCAGAGCGAGCACAAAGGCTTGCAGAAACCTGAAAACCCCAGGTTCTAATAATGGGAATCTAGCTGTCATAAACACACTTTCAATGTACTGTTTAGTGCCAATTTTCTCATCCTTTAGAGATGTAGCAGAGTGCAACTATTTTTAAAGCCAAGCTTCTCTCCCCCTCCAATTTCTCTTCGGGCCCTCAACAACTTGAAGAATTAAACCATAATTCTTCACAAGAGAAAATACATTCACTTGTACAGAATAGGCCTGTTTTTTCTGCTGGGTATGATTTTAACACATTTCTTCTGCCAAAACTATTCCCACATGGATGAACTTTCTCTTTCAAAGAGCATCCAACTATATCATTTTGGCTCTTTCCTATTTGTCTTTTAAACAGAGACAACAATACCAGCAGGGGACCAGTGAAGAAAAAAAACCTCCAAGGTAAATAATAGGTTCTCAGTCTTTTTAGATGCATCTTATGGAGGGATAGTCTTTCTGCTTGCTTATGGAGCAGCCCAGAGGCTCCTAATTCAGAAGATGCTTTCTCCAAGCATCTGCAACTTGAACTGGTGTCCTTCTCTCTCATTGATCTTGCTTTTCAGGAGTGCCAGGTTATTACAGTGCACATTTTATTAAGAGTAGTCTAAAGGTCAGCTGTTGTCCAAACCCAGCTGGCTGATTGATCTTTTTGTCTAAGAAAATAGAGAGGATTCATAACTGGGCTTTTATAAATCCCAGATGTCAACTTCTCCATATAAGACCACAATATTGACACTGTCTGTGTCTAGAGCTGATAAACGTTATTGCATTCCTTTCCAACACGTGATGTTATTAAAAATAGGTTAGTCACAAGGGTTCCTTATCAAAGTCCCTTGTTTCCCTAGAAACAGTGACCAGCATTAACCTTTCTAAAAGTAGCCCCTGCAGGAGACAAATGTCTTTGGTTGTCACTGTTACAAATTTAATCTAGGGAAAATGTGCTTCAATTTCTCTTTCATATTAAAAGAAAGCAAATAAACTCCAAAACCACAGGAATAATGTGCAGTATCAATTGACATCAGGCTAACAAGGAAAATAAATTGATCACGTTTAAACCAATGCTGGCTGTGTCCCTTCTTAAGTGACACAAGCATTGAAATTACATTAGAGTCAGCTATGGAAACAGTTGTTTGCAGCCCCAAAAAAAGAAAAGGGAGGCGTGGGAGAGAGATTGTAGTGTTCACGCAGGACTGATGAAAGCTGAATATTTGCAGAACAGAAAAAATGTAAGTGATAACAGCATATTTGTAAGAAGATGGCTTCTTCTGAGCAATGTAGGTGGTAATGGGAATATCGTGTTTAGAAGCAAAGCTACTGGCAATGTGAGAGAGGAGCAAGAGGGAGAGAGTATCAGTGTGTTATATCCTCATCACTTGAAATAATCGTATTCTCAGTTTTCACAGCAGATTAAAGGTGTCCATAAATCTTGGTGATGTTTGCAATTCACCTTGTTTCAAACTACGTGATCAGGAGCATCTGCTTGAGTTTACACAATCACTCACTGCTGCTTCACCTAAGCAGCCAGAATCACCGGCTCTATTTTCTATTTTGCCAGCTATAAAGCAAAAAGACGATGAGTTAGATCCAACATCGACATGGATCCATACTGAGGGCACCAAGCACCTCTAGAGCTGCAGGCCAGGAAGCAATTCTGGTTTAAGTGTGACAGTCAGTCAAGCTCTGGATCGTGACAAAAGCTGATCATGTTCAGCTTGAACAGGGGTTCCTTTCACAGGTGTATCCAGAACAGGACAGAAAGCTTCAGCCCTAGCTTTAGCAGAGGGCTCTCTTCTGGAGGTACACGTCTCCAG
Organism: Cephalopterus ornatus; assembly: GCA_013396775.1. Lineage (NCBI taxonomy): Eukaryota > Metazoa > Chordata > Aves > Passeriformes > Cotingidae > Cephalopterus > Cephalopterus ornatus. Next base: position 352,727 of record VZRE01011750.1, read on the forward strand.
CAAACCAGTAGTGATTCTCTGTCTCTTGGTTCCAAACACTAAAAATACCAAGTTAATAAAGCGCTCCGATCCTCAGACCTGCCACATCAGTCTTCTATCTTTGAGCCTATCGCTTCCATAAATTCCTGTTTCTTACAAACCTACTTTATCTGTGCAACCTGTTCCTGTCCAGTCATCAGGGCAACAGCTTTAAAAATAGCAGACTCAGTATGCAGACATTTTCCTTCTTGCCTGGTCAAAAACCAAACCACTTGTTCCTGTGGGTATCTAGGAATTCAGTGAAGCTGTGGATAAGCTCCCTCCTCGCTTCCTTGGAACTGAGCTTTATAAAACCCTAATATATTGTCTTCTCTTGTGTCCAACAAGCATTACCCACAATATTTATTTTCCTTTGCGATTTTATGTTCAATTTATGCTAGAACCAAAGGAACCATATATATCTACTTATGCTGGTAAAAGCAAATCAATCTGGCTGTGTCAGTTGTTTTGCTATTTATAGGCTGCAGTGAAATGAGACCTGAGTTACTCATGGTGCTTGTTTTACAGGAAAAATGAGTTTACGTTAAGAAGGTCAGACATTGCCTAAACATGGTCTCATAAATTAGTTTCCTGAAGCAAAACACTCTCTAAAACTGATGCTTACTTTGTTCATTATCTGTGATTCACTTTACAGGCAGAATCAATACATTCTTAATTCTGGAGAATACCTGTGTATGCCAAACCTGAGCCTATAGTCTTGGCTTTTAAACTCGTGGGGCCCAAGAAGGGGATTTAAAGCCCTGAACTGGGACATGAGAACCCACATCCTAGCTTTGTTGCTTGAAGGTAGTTTGGTTCATGTAACCAAATTCCCTTACCATTTTTCCCTTGTGCAAGAAGCTTTGATTTTCTTATTCCAGGGGAGTTATGTCTGAAGAGTCTTAATTTACACACACACATACAAGCCTATGTTAATTAAGTTCTGAGGCACTTGGGAAAGCAATACTTGCCCCAGTGAAAACACAGAAGCAGGAAAAGCTTCTTCCATGAAGTCATGGAGCAAGAATGGTGTGGTGAGGGGCAGCCTGTGACGAGGAGATTGTCTCTCCCCACTGACATTCCTGCCCCCCTTCGTCAGGGCACAGCCACTCGTGTCCCCTCCTTGGGCATTGTCTCCTCAGCTGGGACCCGGCGGACAAATATAGGCATGGAGGAAAACTGCTGATGCCTTTAAACAGTTATCACCAGTGACCTTGACACAGGGGCATATAAAATCTGGACAAGGCGGAGTCGTGACACTTTCTGTGTGCTCTCCAGGGTGAGTACCAACCTCTCTCACTTTTAAGTGTGGGTGCTGTGCTTTAACACTGTACCGTGGTTTTGATGTGACTAAGGTTTTCATGTGGCCTACTAGCAGTCTAAGTAAACATCTAGCCTATGTTAGTCATCCTAGGATGCTGCTTGAATGCTAGAATGGCAAGTATATGTTTCTTCTCTAACACCAGCGTGTTCATTTAGCCAACTGGAGTAACTGCTTAAGGAAGTGTCAGGTCCCTTGTAATTATGCACCTGGGTGGAATGATTAGCTGGTACCTGCAAGTCATCTTTTCTGCCTTCTGTATCATCTGCAAGAGATGATGGCTTATGTCATTTGCAATTTTAAGAAGTTTGCTGGTCCAAGGCATTCATTAATCCAACCTGAGTTACAACCCCTGGAAAATTACTGGGCTCCCTTTAGAGCCAGGCGATGCCTGATGTTGTTGCCATTGTGTTCCTACTGTCTGCCGTTAGTACTATGGTCTCTCTCCCAACAGTCCCAGCAGAGAAAGATGAAGTCCCTCCTTTCCAAGTCTGAATGCACCATCAAATTATTTGTGGTCCTCATCGTGCCACTTAATTTTGTGCAACAGTATTGGCTTTCGACAGGGAATAGGTGTTTTCAAGACACTTCCACGAATGATATACAAGGGCTGGCTCTTATTGTTGTTAGCTAGAACATCTTTAGCTTTAGCCTCACCTTTCCTGAGTATTCTGCATTTTAAAAATAATCCTATGTCCATAGGATTATTTTCGATTTCTTGTATCTGGTAATGGGTTTGCCTCACCGAGTTCTCTGCACCCACAAGGTGTGCTGCCTGGGCTCCAACCTCTGCCGTACCCCAAGCACACAGGCTGCTGAAGAAAAAGTGATTCTCTCCCAGCTGTCCTAGTGCTGCTTTACACTGTAACATACTTGCCAAAGCGCTTCATCCTGAAGATGGGGGGGTGGGGAAGAGACAAGAAGGTGATAGCTGAGTAACTGTCCCTAAGAGGTCTGCAAGTGGAGCTAGGCTGCACAGAAGTAGTTCAGAGCACTTTAGTGTATATTATGACTTGTGAGAACCTTCCCTGAGTCCTAGAGATTAACACTGGAGCGGCCCCTCTGGCATTTGCACGTTTAATGTGAAATGACACTTATGTGCTCTAACGCTGTTCTGTTAAATGTATGAACTGATGTAGTTTCGTTGCTCCACTAGAGCTCAGACACACAGAGAGGGAGAGAGACTCTGCCAGGCTGGTATTGAGTTGTGTCTCCAGCTGGGAATTTTGGTCAGCTCAGATCATGTTAAAATAATTGGTGATACTTGTGCTTATGTAGGCCCTTAATCTTTAAAAAGATTAAGGTTTAAAAGATTATTTTAAAGTCTACCAAAAAATAAGGTTAATTCTGAAGAAGAAAATTTTTGCTCTACAGCAAAAAGACAGAAGGTATCCAGCTTGTACTGCTGGATGTAACGCTTTGGCAGCTCTGCTATCTTAGGGCTTTACGTTCCCCAGAAGGAATGTGTTGAAAAAAAGCTGCCTTGGTTAGCGAGGAGTTTTTATTCCTACCAGGATTTTGTTAGAAATACATTGAAATAAATTTTGAAAGACTACAGTGTCTGTCTTGATAGGGGTCTCAAAAAATTGTCCAGCTGCTCTGGATTTGCACAAGAAATGAAATAAGGGAATAGATTATATCTGAGGGCCAGTTATACAGCTTTGAATAGTAATCAAATGGTGTCTTGACTTTAAAGAAAAAAAACCTGAAATTCTAAAATTGTGCGTGTACACCATATAGCAGTGGAACTTCTTTTGGACTTTCTCTGGACAGCACTTTGAGTAGTTTATGTAAGTGTATGTGTGTGTGCGTGTACGTGTGTGTAAGTATTTATGTCTGTGTATGTAAAAAAAAACCAACACAAAACAACATATCTGAGAGAGTACAAAACAATCAAATTAATTGCTTGGCAGTACAAACCCAGCAGATTGGTCTCGCTGATACCCATATCCCCTGCCTTCTCTTTCATGATAGAAGGCTCCTAAACAACATGGCCTTGTCATTTGAGAAAACATGCGTAGGTATTAAGCTGGACTAATATGCTCAAATCAATCTAAAAACAAATGAAGCCCTTGCACCAACACTGCAGATACACTTGCCCTATGTCATGCCTTGCTGCAGGGGGAGAGCTGGTGAATTCGGAGGTACCAGCAACCTGGGAAGCTGCACCAGCACAGCAACTCCCCAAGCCGTGTTAGTCCTGTTTTTATTAACATGCCGATTCCTGCAATGAGAGGTGTGTCCTGCAGGGAGCAGAGCTATTTCCAGCTCCAGTGCTGACTTTCTGCAGTGAGAGCACGGGCACATCTCCCTGGAGCCACAAAAAGGCCATAAGGCACACCCTTGCAGCAGTTGTCAGTCTGCAGCAGTGAAGTCTTGCTCCGTGTTTCCCAGAAAATGCCTGTCTGAGATGGTACTTGAAGAGGCTGAGTGGCACAGCCCCAGGGAAACCAGCTGGAGACCATACCTCTGCTCCAGGCGATTTTGAAAGGGGCCAGAAGAGGCCCTGCTAAGTAGTTTTTAAAATCACAGCTTCAAGTGGTCACAGCTTCAAGTGGTCCCTCCTGCTCCTAAGCACCATATGTGCCATGAAGAAGAGATAAAATTCTCCTGTGGAGATAACTGTGACCCATGTCAAGGTTTTTGAACGCTGCAAGATCTGAGTGAATTTAAATAGGCTGAGCCAAGGAAGAGTTTAACTAAAGGTGCAGTATAGCTCCAAATCTGTGTCAGGTATTTGTGATTCAAATTAATCATCACTTTGATCACCCACCTGCCATGTTGTGCTGAGCATTCTATATTGCCTCGGATCGTTCACAAAATAGACATCTGTTTGGGTTTTTTTCCCCCCTCTTTCTTTGGTGGATCAGGTGCCTTTCTTTTTCCTCTGTGAGCTGTGCCACCTTGAAACCTTGCCAAGATGATGGTCGATATGTCAGAGTTTGGGGAGGCTGCTCCCTACCTCCGAAAGAGCGAGAAGGAGCTGATGAAGGCTCAGACCGTTGCCTTTGATGGTGAGTTGCAATACCTTTTGTGCTGCCAGTGCCTGGTTAAGAGGGCTGAGAGTTGCATCCAAGTGTAGACAAGGAAATGCAGAGCAAAGCAGGATGCAAAGCCTCCGATGTCACTGCTGTGCTGTTGCTGTTGGAGGTAGCTGGTTCAACCAAATTCTGGTTCCTTAATTTGGCAAAGCTATTAAAAAAAACTACAGATAGTAAAAAATAAAAATAATCTATGGTAAGTAAGTAATTTTCTAGATTTAGAGTCAAAGTGTATTGGTACTGCTCAGCTAAAAGGGGAATCATCTCTTTGTCAGTTTGAGAGAAAAACAGCAGACATTGATGTTTCAGTATTGAGAGATTCTGTGGCCTGACTAGATGTCTGGTTTGATTTGCAGGCTGTATGATGATGTGACGATAGCTTTTAGTTTCTCATAATTTATTTTTCATGAAATGGGTTTATATGAGCCCTGAGGTTTAGTAGTATGTGTAAATATGCCAATAACTTCAGCCTTTCCCTATTCCCAACAGTTGCTGTAACTAAAGACCCTAAGTCTAGTGCAGCTACTCCAAACTCTAAAAAGGCACACAGATAACTCAATGTAAGTTATTAATATTGCTGTTTTTCAACACAAACCTCAGAAAAATATGAAGGAATAAGGTTAAATCTGATAGCTGGCAGGCAAATAATGTGGGTTGAATTCCTTGCGCAGTTTGAAATTCTCTGTATGACTTTTTATCTTACGCCTTAATTTGGGCTTAGATCTCAGTTTCTCCATCTGCACACTGGTGATAATGATTATGGATTTCCCGTGGAGGCTGAGGCTTAGCCAGCATTAGTGAAATATTTTGATACCTTGTGTTGGAAGGATCTAGAGGAAGCTTGAGCTGTAGTTTCAAAGGGAGACAACATTTGGGAGCCCTACTCCTTCTGCTTCATCAGGCATCTTCCCAGCACTGCCAATCTGCTGCAATCCCAGAGGTTTTGTGTCACTTGTGCAGAAAAAGTAACCCAGAAATCTCACTTAGCTAGGCATAGTGTTACTGTTTGATGCAAGGCTGTGAACCCTCAATCTCCATAATTTCACAGGGAAGAAGAAATGCTGGGTTCCTGATGAAAAGAAAGCTTACGTTGAAGCTGAAATTACAGAAACCAGTGAAGGCAAAGTGACTGTGCAGACAACAGACGGAAAGGTACAAGACTGGTTTTGTCTGATCTGTGACTAACAAGGCCGGAGGTGCAAGCTCCAGAATTTTCCTGTCTTAGTTTAAGCACAGTTGCATGTTTCATGAAACTGGCTGTGAAGGGGAAGCCCCAGTAACTGGTACCACATCAGGATAAGATAACTCTTGGAAAACCACCAAGGGAAAACCAGGGATGCAGTGGTGGGTAGTCGATCATCAGCCACCACACAGCCATGGGCAGTCTGTGCCCGGAGGTTTGCAACCAGCCAGTTCTGGTTTGGTCCCCACAGGTGAAAACCCAGGCTGTAGCCATATTTTATGGCTCCTTTTGCATACCATCATGCTTCTTACTTTGGTCATCTCATCCTTCCCCCATTTTTCTGATATCTGTGTATACAAATGACATTATGTAGGGACTGAGCTGAAGAACTTCCCTCTACAGGGCGAAAAATATATTTTCTCCTATAAGGTGTCTGAAACAACAGAAAATCCCAGTGTTTTCCAGTGTTTCAGTACTTATTTGTCTTTGCAGACGATGACTATAAAAGAAGATGACGTGCAGACAATGAACCCTCCAAAATTCGACATGATCGAGGACATGTCTATGCTGACCCATCTGAACGAGGCGTCTGTGCTGTACAATCTGAGAAAGCGCTACAGCAACTGGATGATCTATGTAAGGGCCAACACAGGGTATATTTAGCCACCTGCTTTTCAAGTCCACACTTCATGTTTGAACGTGTTGTGTTCTTCATATTCGTTTTGCAACTTTGATATGTCACAAAACTGAGGGTCTTGCTCATCTTTTCAAGGAAGAAGTTGCTCAGAATTGACACGTGTCTAAATACAGACAGACAAAATCAAATTATTAGGATAATGCATAGCTCCTCGGTTTTGCTTGCTTGCCTAGGAGATGTGTGGTGTGGGACATATTTTCTTCTATCAAGGCATTGGGGAGACCCAGTTTATTTTTCATCTTATCATACTAATCTATGTCAGCACCAGCCATGGGGATTTCTTTGTTAAGAAACTGCCTCAAGCTCAGAGTTCTTTACAAACACAACTTCTTTAAAGTATGAGCCTTTCTATCTTAGTTTAGTAGTTATATGACCTTCATTTTCAGTGTTAACATCTGCCTTGTTTCATTCTGATCTTTCCCTTTGTTCTGTATCTTTCCCATGACATGATTAACATAATTTCTGTCAGCACCAGAACAAGCTTCAGTAGCATCTAATTTTACAGGGCCACAATTTTGCTCTCAGTTTGCTGCATTCAATTGTGTTTGAAATCAGTCAGAGGAATCTATTGATTTCCCAGCCAATCTCTGCTCTGATTTTTGGTGTTCATCAGAAGAGCAAATCCAACTTCTTCCCATTTAAATTCTGATTGTCAAACACTTCCTGCATTTCTCTAATAATCCCTTTATGGACATGTATGGCCTAAAGCACAGCTTTGTTTCTAGATCAGTATAGGTAGAAAGTTAAATTTGGCATCTTGCCTTAATTCATTTTCTGGTGGGGGTTTATTGTTTTGCTTGTAGAAAACATGACTGAGGACTCGTGCCAAGGCTTAATGCTATTTTTAAGGGAAGAGACCTAGATTTCACCTGAAACTTTTAGAATTTGACTGAGCTAATTAATCTATGTGCACATAGTGATTGTGCCCATATAACAACTGGGTTTCTTTGAAGATTTTTGCCTCAAGCTGGACTAAGTACCTGCTGACACCAATTCCCTGAGGTTACAACTGAAAGCTTATTTTTCTTCAGAACATCCAGGCCCCAGTGAGCTTGGACTGTAGAGAGTCCAAAGAACATCTATAAAGATACATTTTTACCAACTGTGTTTCTCCAAAAGCTGAAAAAACTCCAGATCTTTGGAGTATAACCCTAAGAAGTTGTTTTCTCTTTGAACGTCCACCAGAAATTGTCCCAAGGTGCTCACATGAAATTAATAATAGAAGGTTGTTTATCCTCCTAAGAATGGAGTTCAAATGGGAAACCTGTAACTTCCCATCACAATGCCTGTTTTCAAGAGGAAATAACTCTTGTGGGGTAGCAAGGCAGAAAATCAGATGTAGATCTATTTGCTGCTCCTTTGTTTTACTGAAGGGGATGTTTCTGTTTCTGGTTGACATCCCAAAAACAATTTTCAGCTTTTGAAAACTTCCATATCTGCAATTTTGATATCAATTGCCATTAGGAAGTCAATTAGCAGACCAGTATCTTCAGAAATTCAAATCAAAGGCTGAAATCCAAACCCAAATCAGAAGCTGGCAGCACCAGGTCCTGCTTGGTTAACTATGACTTTTTCCTTATTCACTAAAAGAGTTTTTTTTTTCTACTCCTGTTTTGTGTTCCTCTCTAGACTTATTCTGGTTTATTCTGCGTGACTATAAATCCCTACAAGTGGTTGCCTGTCTACAAGTCGGAGGTTGTTGCTGCATACAAAGGGAAGAGGCGCTCAGAGGCTCCTCCCCACATCTTCTCCATCGCTGATAACGCGTACCACGACATGCTGCGGAGTAAGTGGCACTGTTTGCTTTCGCACTGGGTTTTGCTTTAATTAGCTGATGAGGTTGTACTGGATGGAAGTTTGTGAGAGGTTTTGCAGCGTGTAACAAATGTGAAAATACTCTACAAGCAACAGAGCTTGGCAGTCTGCTGATTTTTGTTATGTACTTGTATCTCTCTCTCTCTCTCTTATACATTTTATTTTTTTTTAAGATCCCCCCCCCTCCCCCCCCATTCCTGTGGTACTTCTGGTAACAGTAAGCTCCATACGTGGATTATCTGTAAGGTGTACAAATTTAGCTGTCTGATCTGGGTGAATCCATCAGTTTGTAACAGAAATGGGCCTATGTCCCAAACGTCTGTGTTTTCCCGCCCTCGAAAATACACTTACTGTCAGTTTAGGCTCTGTATTCTAATGGTGATAAGATGTATTGTCTCCCTTGGAATGTATGCATTCCAAGGCCAGAATACGAGGGTGCTGTGGGCACCTCACTTGCACGAACTTGCCAGAGCTCATTGTCGCACCACCTGCTGTGGCTCTGGGCACCAATTCTGTGGCATTGAACTCCAGGTTTCCCTGTGGAATTTTCTCACCCTGACCCTCAAATTACTGCGAAGAAAAAAGTTTATCAGCAGGGGGCAGCATCAGCGTGTTCACACCAGGTCCTGCGAGGCAGCAGGGTAAATCCCTAAGAGGCTTGACTGGAACCTGCTGTTAGCTGGTTTTAATGAAATGTGAAGCTGTGAGGGGACAGAAAGTGCTGGGCAGAGGGGATGTATGTGTGGCTGCAAAGAAAGGCTCTTTTATCAGATAAGACTATCCAATATATAGCCTGCCATGATGACTGGGATTTCAAAAAGAAAAGAGGAATTGAGGTGCAGCGACTTGGGAGACTGCCATGATTTAGCGTTTGCTGAATTTGATTAATAATATATTAAGGTCGTAAAGTGTTTTAATAAATGCGTGTTTCAGATCAGGCCATTAGGCCTGGACAATGGCTTGCTTCATTCCAGCATTGTAAGGAATGGCCTGTGAAAAAACAGCAAAATTACTTTGCTGGTCTGATATTGAAGGAGCCGAAGGGTCAGGTGTGAGCAAAGACATGCCCAGGAGTAAGGGAAGATACGTTTTGGTAACAGGAAATTATTTTCTTTATTATAGTTTCCCAGACACAGGGAAATGTGTATGACTCACAGGTCTTTAATACCGATTTGAAAAAAACACAAGAGAAGGATTCAGGGCAGGGCTTTCACTGCAGGAGGTCATTCGAGGTGATACTAGTTTTTATCTTTCCGTCTCTGCTTCATGTGATTCTCTCCTGTCCTTAAAGGACTGATTCTGGAGTAGTTAGTACTCATTTGCAATTATAATAAGCAATTTGCACACCCTATTAAGTTTGTCTCCTTCTTCCCCCCCTCCACAGATCGGGAGAATCAGTCTATGCTGATCACGTAAGTGTTTCTTTTTTGACTGATTTGAGACTCTGTTGCTGTAAGAAACTCTCAAAAAAAAAGAAACCTGAAGTGAAATACATGTTGACTCCTGAAATCTCAGCTAAATCACCTGGAACTTGATTCAAGCCAAGTAACTGGCAATTTGGCCACCTGATGGTTAACTTGAGCTCCATGAGAAACTAAGGGTTTTGATGGAGGTTGGCCCATTTCTGATCCCCATCTGGTGTTCATTCCAAGTAGGCATGACAACTCGGTAGACAGTTAGAAAAGCTTCTTCCAGGGTTAGCCCTGCTACAGCTGCCCTCTTCAGAACGCAGAGGACTCGTTCTTTTCAATGTGGTTGCTCTTGCTGCAAATGATATTTAAGGATGTTGTGTAGATGCATCAAAAAAGAGGGAAATGACCAAGGTAGAGAAAAAGAGGTGTGTCATTTACTGGAAAGCATGAAAGATGGAGGCTTGAGGGTGTCTCTACACAGTTTATATGTGTTCCTGGGTAATACTGGCAAATTATTGCAGCTTTGCTGTACTTTTTTCTAACGCATTAGCTGATACTCAGATACTCAGTCTGGGAGTTTGCAATAAAACTTCATAGGCTTAAAGAAATCTCAGTGTAATGCAGGTTTGTACTGGACTTCTGAGCCCAGTCACATGAAGAGTGAGTCACTGCTATCATAGGAAATTCACCTCTTCATTCAGTCAATTTGACGTGATTTCCATGGAAATGGCCAAACAACAGGCTGCAGACATCAGAGTCAGTGATTCTGAGAACAGCCTTGAGGGGAGGAGATGGCTGGAAAGGGGTTGAAAGGATGAGTTACAGCTGTTTGAGCAAGGCCTATGTTATCTTCCTCCTTCCTCTAGTGGAGAATCTGGTGCTGGCAAGACTGTCAACACGAAACGTGTCATCCAGTACTTTGCCACAGTGGCAGCCCTGGGTGAAACTGGTAAAAAGAGCGTAAGTCTTCCAGTGGCTGTCTTATTTCAGGCTCCCAAGGTTCCCTTGTTTTGTGCAACTAACCTCACAAGTTGCAGTACTGACCGCATGCTGTTCTGAAGGCAGAGAGGCAAAGCACAGCTGAACTTGCCACACTCTGGATGGAGCAGAAAACACACTCCTGGTTATGGACAGTTGCTTGTTGCTGCTGCTCTTTTTTCCAAGAGTTTTAGGTTTTGTGTGTGCTAAATTAGCTTCTGATTGTGTTAAAGCTGGTCAGAAGATGGGGAGACTGTAAAGATTATAAATTTTTTTTTTTCACAAGGAAAATAGTCTTCAAAAAGACTAGAATTATAACGTCTCAACAAAATGTCTGTTTTGTTGAAAGCTTTTCTTTATTCACCAAAAAAAAGGAATGTTTTGACAAAAGATTTTTTTTTCAATCAGCTTTTCTGTATCTCTGGATAAGTGCTGCTTTTCTTATAAGTGCTCTCTTAGGTTACAGTGCATGCTGTATTCGTGCTGCTTTTTATCTTGTGTTGCTATGAGCTTCGTTGCACTTGAAGGCTCAGTGCTCTTGCATGGTAAATTAACTGATTCCTATGAACCGTATTTGTAAGACCAAAATTTCAGCCAGACTTTGAGTCTATGCACATAACTCATGCCATCAGAATCTAATCCACATTCATCCAAGGCCTGCAAGGCTTTCTTAACAAATGACTGAGTGGTCCAGAGCCAGCTTTCTGCATGCAAACATGGTTGGTGCTCATGGTGCTTTGGCTCTGGAGATGAGGGAACCAATGAACCAAAACACCAACTAACTGGACAGGGAAAAGAGGCTGCTGCCAGATGTCACGAATAAAAGGGTGTACATGCAAACAGACAAGTTTTAGGCAATGAGATCATGCTGCACTTAAAATTTTGGATTATTTTGGGGAAAAAAGGGTGATGATAATGAAAATAAAATGCAGTCTGGGCTGATAAACTACATGGAACATCTTCCAGCTGCAATATCTGTTATTTGCACCATTGTGATGTATGGTTAATACAAAGTAACAGCCACACATGTGTTTTGAAGGCTTCAAAAAGTACTGCTGGTGTGTTGGTGCCCACTAGACAGCTAACCTTGCTAATCTTTTGTATTGTTCTTCATGTTAATATTTACATTCTCTCCTTCTTTTTTTTTTTCCTCTCTCCATTGTGTTCCTACTTTGTCAGCAACCAGCTACCAAAACTGGGGTAAGTCATCAGCTTTGCTATTTTACCTTTTCTATGCCAAAATGGTACTGGGCCCTGCCAGATGTGTCACAAACCTCAGCATTTCACTTTTTGTGGTTCTCCCAGTGAAGCATCCCCGGAGCCCAGGCAGATAAAGTCATTCGCTTCAGCAAACTGAAGTCTGTGCGAGTGACAGGTTAAAGCTTTTCTCATTCCCCAAAATCCCAAATACTACAAGCTCTGAATGCTTTAAAATCTAAAGCATTCTAGCGCTTGTCACTGTCTTCAATAGCCCCTCTCCTACACACATCGATGCCGATGTCCCCACATGCTCCACAGTACATGGGAAGATACAGTGACTTCTTTCGCATGCAGATGGCACGAGATGTGAAAACTACAAAGCAAAACAGTAGGGAGCAGCAGAACGTTTGAGGCCTTTTAAGCACTCGTAATTGCCTGACCTCACTGTTATGCTGTTCACACTGTGCCACCCCTGGGGTGAAGCTAAATAAATCACTTTGCTATAGAGGCTCCACTCTGTAAGTGAGTGCATGGCTGAGTTACACTTGACACCTGAGTCTGTGGCCTGTAGGTTTCTCAATAGTATTTCAATCTTGATTCCCAGGGAACCTTGGAGGATCAAATCATTCAAGCAAACCCAGCCCTAGAAGCTTTTGGAAATGCCAAAACCCTGAGAAATGACAATTCCTCACGTTTTGTAAGTCTGTAACATAATATAGTGATGTCTAATTCAACAGTGGCTGGTTAATAATACCTCTGTTATAAGCCCTTCATAAATTGCTTCACGTTTTACCCACTAAAATGATTGTGTTTCCACACAAGAATAAGTACTGTGCTGACATGACCTTGGGCCCCTCCTCCTTTCCATTAGGCTTGCAGGAAGGCAATTGTTTGGGAGCTCTGCCGCATTTGGTTCACATCGGCTCAGAAGTCCAAAAAGAATGGCACGAGGACGACAGCCCAAGTTTGGAGCCCATGCTTCCCTAACAAACCTAGTTAAAAATTAAATTGGAAGGTGTGGAGAGGGTCAGAGGTTGTAAACATCTGTGTAAAGCTACACAATTGTACAAGGAGCTTGTCAGCTGGAACAGAAATTAATTATTTTTAAAAGTTTGTGTGTTTGAATATGAGAAACTAAATGAAAACTACTAAATTTTTATGAATTGGGATGGATGAATATGCCAATTTAATGGGCAAAGCCATGTAAAATCACAACACTCTTCTGACATAAGTACTGCGTATAAGTTAGGACTGCAAATGAGGAGAAGCCAAAAAAAAGGAGCCTATATCCCTTAAGTCCAGGCTTATTGCTCTGAGTCCTGCATTACAGTAAACCTGCATCATGAAACTGGAAGCAGTGTGCTTTCCTCTATCTTAGCCTGGCAGATAAGTATACTGTTATCCTTTCTCCACAAGCAGATTACATAGCTGTATGTACAGATTTAGACTTGGAGAAGTATCATTGTTGGATACTTCTCATTGAAAATCCGCCTGTGCAAATCCAAGGAGTTGGCATAAACTAATTCTTTGGGCCAAATGATTGCCGACAAGCAGCATCCTTTGTTTCCCTTTGTGTATATTATATGCACTAATTAGAATATTCTTCTTGTGAATTAGGGTAAATTTATCCGAATCCATTTTGGAACTACAGGCAAGCTGTCATCTGCTGATATTGAGATTTGTAAGCAGAAAACTCTCTCCTTTTTAAAAACACAATTGCTCATCTGAAAGCTCTGAGAACCTTTCTCACTGAATTTTCCTTTGTGCCACTAGATTTACTGGAGAAATCCCGAGTGATTTTCCAGCAACCCGGTGAAAGAGACTATCACATCTTCTACCAAATCCTGTCAGGAAAGAAACCAGAGCTACTAGGTAAACATCATGTGGATCCAAGGCCTTTAAGAACCAACCTTCAACTGAATGGACAGTGGATAAGGAGGGGCTGGGGGCAAACTCACGTGCAGAAAGGCCCTTATGCTTCTACTTGAAACTGAACTTCCACTGACATCTTTTAGAGATGCTGTTCCAGTGGTAGCAACAGAGACCATTATTCTAAAGTCTAAGACTTTCAAAACATAGCATTATAAAGCCAAAAAGTGTCACACTGAATTTCTGTAATCCAAGGTCTCAAAACATCTGGAAGATGCTTTGCCTCCAAAAGCATTCGCATTGATAAAACTTTAATTATCCAGATTTTCACATGTGAGAAGATCTGCTTATAGATCCATGAAGAAAAGTTAGTTTCCTCTTTCTGCCCCAAGTGACAAAACTGGCATCCCATCATGTTGTGTAGCAGGAGAGAATATTCAAAGCTGCCTGCTGCTGATTAAGTGATGATTACCCCTCTCAAGATTCCCCTGGCTAAATGTGGTCCCACAGACCCACTGCAGAAGGGCAGAGAGCAGCTGAGGTCTCTGCTGCCATCTCCTAATGCTTTGAATAAAACCTTCCCTAGTTATTTAAGCAATGCGGTTTGCTGACTTCAATTTGTGCTCGGAAGGAACGCATTTTATGAAATACATTGTGGAGTCACTTTACTGCTCCTCTAAACTCCCGTTACGCTATAGCAATCATGATCTCTTTTGAAGTCTTATTATCCTGACAGTGCACGGTCAAGTCCCTAACATTCTTAGCTTTACTTGGCCTAATTAATGACAATTACATTATGGGAAAGATTTCAAGGAACCTTTGCACTGAGATTCCTGTGAGAATCCCTGTGCTGGGAAAATACACTCTTTCTCATAAACTATCTGTATACTCTACAACAGCACACACCTTTCTGGCCAGCAAGAGCGAGTCTGCAGGCTCTTGAAGAGGCTGAAACCAATAGGGACTTCTGTTTTGTAGACAAGAAATGTATGTGCTTGTATATAAACATATACATATCTAAATATGGGTAAGTATAAATATCAATAAGTATAGAGAAGTATAAATGTAGATGAATTAATATATAACATAGTGACTACACAGCAAAGTAAGATAGGCTTATAGACATTAAGATTTTATATAAACATATATTGATAGACATATTTACACGCATACATGCATATTTGGACAAGTAGGAACATGTGCATGTGTACAAAAGATTGAAATCTAGACCAAACATGGGTCTGCTGAACGTGGGAGAAACTTTCTGCTGATTTAAGGAAGCAGATCTCTGCCTGTAGTTTTGGAGCCAGCTAGCTTTCTAGAAAATAACTCTGCGTTTTTGGGTTTTGAAGTGAAGGCAAAGGAAGGAGGAGAGAGCAAGCCGTATTCAGATTTTTGTTTGTCAAAAGGCAAGTGTCTTCTGCAAAGAGTGATGGAAGTCACTATTTTGTGAGTCTGTTATAAAAAAGTAGAAACTATGGGTGTCCTTCTTGTCTTGGATCATACTTCTCTCTACTTAGATAGTATTTTTACCTCTACAGGCACACAAGGCAGAAAGAAGGGCTATACAGGAAATTATGAACTCAATATACTGCAATAAATGCTTCGTAGATGTGTATGCAGTTTTCCCATATTCTTTTTATTCACACTTTCTCTAAATCTTCATCTTCAGACTAGAACAGTAGAGTAAGAGAGTTGGTTGCTGCCCTGCAGTTAAAAAAAAAATCAACAAAACAGCCTAGAGCAAAATGCATGTTACCCTTGATTTTTTGATCTCCGTCTTTGAAGCTAACCTGAATGGATGGCAGTTTTGACCTTGGCAGTTCTTTTACAGATATGCTACTGATATCTACCAACCCATACGACTACCACTTTTGCTCCCAAGGAGTAGTTACAGTGGACAACTTGGATGATGGAGAAGAATTGTTGGCAACAGACGTAAGCCTGCATGGATTTGACTTTGGGTTCCGTAGATTGGATGTGTATGGGGAGGAAAATCGCTGGGAGGAGCCTGACTTCTGTCACTGGAACTACTAAAGAGAAAGCAGAAATAGGTCTTAATTTTATTCAGACTATGGGAGCATGAGGCCTGGTAGACTATTATGCTTTTGAATCTGGCCTTACTCCCTGCAATGCCCATTGGCACAACCTTCTTATAATTTTGATTTATAAAATACTGCATAAAGGGAACTCTTCCCCTGCTCCCCGGCTACTGCTGGGTCTTCAGCATGTTCCAGGGGTTGCTTTGGGTGATAACACTCTTTGGCAAGACAGTAATATCTGCCAGCAAAGGTAAATTATGGGACTGCAAAACACCATTGCTTTTGAGTAGGGAAGTGAAAAAATACCTGTTTCCTTTTCACAGCAAGCCATGGACATCTTGGGATTTGTGCCCGATGAGAAGTCTGGTTCCTACAAGCTCACAGGTGCCATCATGCACTTTGGGAATATGAAATTCAAACAAAGACCCAGAGAAGAGCAGGCAGAGGCTGATGGCACTGAAAGTAAGAATAACACCTGAAGTTACTACTCACCTTTAACACTCTGGCACGTATCAGACAGTGTGCTCAGGAAGCAGCAGCCTGTTTGCTTTGTTCTTGCACGTTGTAGCTCCTGCTCAACCAAGAGTACTGTGATTTATTTGTAGCAGGCTTGGTGAGTGGTGGGTAACCTTACTCAGCAGAAGGTGAACATGCACAGTCAGGCTAGCAGGATCAAATTCCCCTTTTGAGACCATTTGCACAAAATGGGTGTAAAATGTTGCTGCTTTAGCTTTCTCTTTCACATGTGCAGGTTTTGCTTCTTTACTTTCTCTTGCACTTCAATCTATCCATAATCAGTGTGGAGATATGTTCTTTTCTCTAAATCTGAAGAGTTTCTTAAGTGTGAGACTGATTCTTGCAGCAATTGGAGTATAGTTAGATGACCTTCTCTACCACAAGGGAGAGTACTGGCCCACCTAACATAAATCTTTAAAAGACCAAGGTCTTTATCCAATTTCTCTTTGGAAGTAGAGGTCCTCCTTTTTTTTTTTTTTTTTTCTGGGCTAAGCATATTTCTATGAAGAAGTTTAAAGCCAGTTGTAACCTTATTTCTCTTGACCAGGTGCTGACAAAGCTGCCTACCTGATGGGAATCAACTCCTCAGATTTGATTAAGGGTTTGTTGCACCCTAGAGTGAAAGTTGGCAACGAGTATGTGACCAAAGGTCAAAGTGTTGAACAGGTAAGGAGAAGCTTTCAGGATATTTGGAAATCCGTCCTGCAAGCCTTGAAAATTTGTCTGTTAGATCTTACAGAGACAGACAACTGCTAGAAATATTAACATGAGCCTCTAGTACCTGTTCTCATTTTATATCCCCAAACTTGGTGGAATAGACAGTGAAAGTGAGGGAAACTGCTAAAGAGACTGAAAAAGGAATAGTGGCCAGCACTGCCTTTGATAGGATTGTTTTTCTCATGTGTAAGTAGCAGCCACTCTAGGAAACCAGGTGCAGTAAAACCACAAGGGTATTTATATCTAATTCTGGATGAGAATAGTTACCTGGAAGAGTTGAGCCGTGGATTATTTATTCACTCATCACTCATTCATTATTAATGTAATTTTAAGCTCTGTGTGACCTCAATCAGCCAAAGGCAATATCCACTTAAAGGTATCTCTTAATTTAGTGGGGGAAAAAAGTCCTTGAGTTAGCACTGCTGCAGCTGTAGAAGATACTGCAGCATTTTGGTTACAAAGAAAGTTGTTGCTTGAAGACAGACTGTGGTACAGGCTGAGAAATATAAAACTGCTGCAGAGAGGTCTGTCCTAATGGTGTAGTTGTACATAGCCTAAAAAAGAGACTTTAGATAGACTTTTCCTATTGTTCATGCTGTTGCATCCCTCAAAAATTAGAAGCAAATGGCAATGAGAAACTTGAGCACAGACATCACCCCCTATTCTGGCAGTAGCTCTGGACGTCATGACTAGCATCTGGCATGTGAGCTTCCTGATACCTAACTTCCAGAAGTATGTAAGGGATTAAAACTTGTGCAACTTGCTGTCCAGCTGATTGCAAAGAGATGCTTTAGGGGGCACTTTATGTACATGTTAGTATACACACATATATATAGCAATAATTTGAAAAAAATTCAGCAGAGACAATAGGAGAAGCTGTGTGTTGTATTAAGTATGCCCTGGTGATTATCAGAACCTTTGTGAAACTTCTTTTAAACTGTAAGCAGGCACTGAAACAGGCTACTGCACTGAAATCTTTTGTGTTCCACAGTGGATTTTGTCTCACACAATGGTATTTTGAAACATGTATTTTAGGTTTTGTATGCTGTTGGCGCCTTATCTAAGGCAGTGTATGATCGAATGTTCAAATGGCTGGTGGTCCGTATCAACAAGACCTTGGACACTAAGCTGCCAAGGCAGTTCTTCATTGGAGTCCTGGATATTGCTGGGTTTGAAATCTTTGATGTGAGTACTGATGTGTGAGGACTTGGTGGAAGGACATAAAAGATGTCAAACCATAGCTCTTGGGTGGGTATTCCTTTTTCTAAATGAACAGGAGGCAGAGTTCTGAGAAAACCATAAACCAAATACTGTATATGATTTTAAATGTTTTTTTTTTCATGAACAAATGTAAAAACCACTCAGCATTTAGCGCAGTTGGGCTCGCCAATAGTTCTTGGGGCCAACAGCTCACATGCTGTTTTTAGGCTGTTTTTAGGAGAATGTATTGTTCCCATTCTTTCTTTTTCAGAGAAAACATCTTTTACAGGGTATAATATTCCTTCCTCTTTGTATCTCAATATAAGATATGTCTTCATCTCAATGCAAGAAAGAAAGTTTTTACACTGGGAACAATCATGCACTGAAACAGCCTCCCCAGGGCTTGGTAGAGCCCTGTCACCGGAGGTTTTCAACAGGCCACAGCACAGGGTTTCCTTCCAGTCTGGGTTGGTTTGTTGTTCTACCGTTGTTGTACAGCAGTGTATGTGAGAAAGGCATGTCACAGCTCCTGTTTCTCAGAATCCATTCTTGAAGATAAGTGCTTAACGCTATTGCTGCTACATGTTGCTCTCCGTACATGCAGAGCAAAAAGTGCGTTGGCTTTGCTTTACCGCACTAGTGTGGCACACTGCTGAAGGAAAGGCATGTGCATCCTGAGAGACCTGAACAAATGTGGGCTGCTGCCTGCCTGCTATTGAACTCCATCCTCCTTTGCCTTCGATCTTATGCTCTGTAATTTCTCAACCAGTTACTCTTTAGAAGGTTTTAGATGTAAACAGCTTCCTTCTTGCTGTTCCACAAAGCTCTTACCACAGTTAACTGCAATGCAAATGCTTCTTTTTTTATCTCTTTCTGCAGTTTAACAGCTTTGAGCAATTGTGCATCAATTACACTAATGAGAAACTGCAGCAGTTTTTCAATCATCACATGTTTGTCCTGGAGCAAGAAGAGTATAAGAAGGAAGGCATTGAGTGGGAATTCATTGATTTTGGCATGGACCTGCAGGCCTGCATTGATCTGATTGAGAAGGTATGTACAGTGCTAAGGAGTACTTACTGAATTCATGATGCTTCCTTGGATGTGTCCTCACGGCCCAGTGAAAAGAGTAGGATAAACAGCAGGACAAGTTTCTTGCCTTGCTACGCACGGTACAGAATCAAAGGAAAATCAGTATTTGTGGCTACTTGGTTTTACCTCTGTAAGTCTGCCTTACAGAGCAAACGATAACCACAAGCTGTAACTGGTAATTTGTACAGCTGTATAACCTTCCCTAATTTGCATTTATGTCTTTCTCTGTCCCTGCTGTTCTTCCATTTATTTTGTTCCGCATATACTTAACATCAAACCTGTCAGCTTTTCAGGGCAAATGCCATGCTTCAGTCTCATGCCCTGTACCTCTCCCTGTGAGTCTCCTGTTTCTCACATTAGATGTTGATATACAAAATGCTTTGTGCTCTTTCTGCCCTGGAAAGGGTAGAAACCTCTCACCACTTCCCCAGCATGAGGTACGCCTTTCATTTTCCTTCCTTTGTGAGTATAATGTGGTCCTGGTGGGGACAGCTGTCCCTAGCTGTATCTCCCTTTGTATCTCTCTGCCATGTTTTATGGCACAGCATCTATCCCTGCTGATCTGAAAGGAAACATGAAATTTTGCACTTTGCACTAGCAGGACTTTTAGAAGAGCTGGAATAGAAAGGCTGATTATTAAGTGTTCTACTTAATCACTTTCTTCTCCAGGGCCAGGATATCTGTGCATGATTGTAGTGCCTCATAAAAAATCTGTCCACTGCTAGGTAGTTAGTTCATCTTTTCCTAAAATAAGAACGATAAAATGCCAGTTGGTCCAATTACCCTGAAAGGTAAATCAAACCCTTTTTAGAAGCCATCATAAGGCCTCCTAAGGCACAACTGACATACTGAATAGTCAAAGGCTTCCTCTTCAAGTGAGAAAAAATATTGCAGGCTTGAAATTCCATCAGATAAAACTTACAAGCTGCACAGCTACTGAAAGCAGGCAGCCTAAACATTTTCTGACAAAGATGTTCCTCAATCCACAGCCATTGGGAATCCTGTCTATCCTTGAAGAGGAATGCATGTTCCCGAAAGCTACAGATATGACGTTCAAATCCAAACTCTATGACAACCATCTTGGCAAGTCACCTAATTTACAGAAGCCCAGACCTGACAAGAAGAGGAAGTACGAAGCTCACTTTGAACTCCTTCATTATGCTGGTGCAGTAAGTTCCTCTGCTGCCCTGTATTAGAGGTCTTCCAGGTGGGATTTGGCCATAGTACACAACAAGAGAGGGTGGGAAGGATGAAGAAGGGAAGAAAGGAACAGTGAGGAGTAAAAGCAGGGATCTAATCTCTCTGCACAAGTGTTGCAGCACAGTTAGATACCACCAGACTCCAGGACATCTGGCCCTTGGATGCACAAACAGAATGAAACAAACTGAGGAAGGCTAACAGTGCTTCTGCTGGAAATATGACTGCCTTGCTTTTTTCATTTTTCCTGTAGTCAGGTCAGGACTGGTGATTAAACAGCAGCAACAGCATCTAGCTCTTCACCTTGGTTTCCTGGACAAATGAACTGATAAATTTCTGCCTAACTTCAGGGGAGGGTAAAAAAAGAAGAAAAAAAAAAAAGATTTGACATCAATTTTTACTCATGTTAGTACCACTGTGTCAAAGTAGCAAAAGAAAGAGTGGTTAACTCTGCTGTGGGGGTTTAATTAATAGGTCTGCTGATGCTGGGGTGAACAACAATATTATTCAGTGCTGCGATACCTAAGCCAAAACTTGCCCAGTTTCGAGGCTTAGTTTTCACACCAGATAGGCAGGAAGAATTCAAGAGGGGCACAGGACATTTTTTACAGATGATATGAAGCCTCAGCACAGCAGAGCTGGAATTTACCTGATGCTGTTAATTTCAAATTATAATTAAGCATTAAGCTCATTTTTTATTTATTAAAAGAAATAGTGCCCATCTTGGTCTTTATTGTAGTTGTTAATGTATTCAGCAAAGAAAATTAGAATTTCTATTCCCTTATGCTACTCATAGTGGAACATATTTTCCCACTAAACAGAGCTGTGGTAAAGTCCTGGAGTTAGATTTTTAATCATTATGTTTCTGTCAAAAAACCCGAATTATTCCAGCGTAGCATGATATTTTGGAGTTAAATAATTACTTGTGAGGTTTATACTTCAGCACTTATTAGTAGGGTTTCTGGGCCACCAATGACGTGGTATCTCTACAGATAAGTACATGGAGTCCATGGGAAATTTAGGGACCAGATAGTTTGGAAGGGGTGCATGGCATTCTGATGGTAATTATTAGGAAGAGAGGTTTGGGTATTAGGAAGCAGAGAACTGGAGGGGGAGTGATGAAAAAACCAGGCAGCTGGTACTGCACTGAGCACGGCACTTCAGGAGGAGTCACTGGCTTCAAGCCAAACCACAAAGAGCTCCAGGCTGCTCTGACGAGGAACATTTGCAACTTCTGCTTTGTTTTCAATGTAGGTTCCCTACAACATCATTGGATGGCTTGAGAAGAACAAAGACCCACTTAATGAAACCGTAGTAGGTATTTTCCAAAAGTCATCCAACAAACTCCTGGCAAGCTTGTTTGAGAGCTACGTCAGCGCTGACAGCGGTAAGCAGAAACAGCTCACATGGGTTTTCTTTGGTTTTTGGGATGTGTGCTTGGGAATGAATTTCAGAAACAAAGCGATTCTCTCAAACACAATTGCCTCAATGTTAGATGAGCCAGTGACTAATTAGTTAGATGCACGCAGCATCTGTAGGAGTTTGCCAGTAATAGCAAGGAGACCATTAAGTCAGCTAGTTTGAATGTGTAATATCTCTGAGCAATTTTGGCAAGGAAATCTGTGCGTTGTGAACACTCCAGTGGGAGTTTAGGCATGCAAGTGTTCAGATATGCAGCCAAGTGTTACACAAAAAATTGTGTACATAAAATGCCTCTGAACAAGAACAGCCCTTCTTTCCCATGCTATAATCCTCCTTGCTACTCAGGCTGAAATAAATAAGAAATACCAAATTTAAGAAAGAGTTTTGGAATATTTTGCTGGATTAGCGGCAAGTAGACACTGAAGGTACAGGAACACCATTCCACATTGGCCAAAGTAGAAGACTTTGCCAATATGTCTTCCCTTTTGTTTGCTGTTGGTTTTTTGTTTGACAAGACTAACATACATCCAAGGGTGTATTTAATCTCTATCCTTTACAAGGAACTGTTTTATTTGTGAGAAGACAAGTAATAAACATCCAGAAAATTGCTCTTAAGTAAATAACTGGCATTCATTACAAAGATGTAGCTCTTATGTCATGAAGTTGCAATCACTTAAGGCCTGTTTTTTACTCACCTCATTTCAGCAGATGTTGTTGTCATGAATCATAAGACACTTTCTGAGGATGCAAGCAGGCTGAAGACTTCATAATGGAACAAGATGGAGCTGAACATAAATAACAAAAATCCTGCCACTAGCAAATCCTTGCAGATTACTAACTGCCTATTTGCCTCTGGATATTCTTGTCTGTCAGAATACTACCTTGCTTTTCTTAGGTGTCAGGAGAAAGGAACAGCCTGTCCAGATTAGCCTTTTCCAGTCTCAGCAGTGTCACTTTCTGAAGGGGAAAAGGCTGTGGATAGTTGCATCGAGCGCGTTGCACTCTCCACTTCTCTGTTTATGTTGACTATTGTTGACAGGTAACAGAATGCCAGACCTCCTGGGAATGATCTAATGGTCCACTGTTTAGAAAGCTGCAGCAACTGCTGTACGTTTCTGGGTCATGTTTGAAACTTGTGAGACTTTGTAAAGGGCTTGTCAGAATCCAGCATTCCTTGGGAGGATCTGAGTGATTTTGACTTTCAAGCTTTAAGCAAAATTCAGGGGGTGCAAATCTACTATATCTAAAATTACAAATATTTATTTCCCTCTTTTCTAGACAAATGTCACTTCCACAAGGTCAGTGTCTGCATAGCAGACACATGAGAATCAATGCCTATACAGTAAAATGTACAGTATACATTTTCTGTAAGCATTATTTTTCTTTAAGTTTTTCTTTTTCTACATCATCTCACCCTATGAGGCTTTCAACAAACTACAAATTACTTTTGTTAAAAGTTATTTTTCTGCCTTATTCATATTTATGGACCTTCTGCATAGCACGAATGCGGTATAGATCTGAAATGCAAATGCAATCCAGAAAGCTTACAGTGGTCTTTGACAAAAATCCTGAATATGGACAGCGAGCTGCAAATCTGTGATGCATCACACATGATGTGCTCAGTCAGAGTTATCAGTTTATGAGCTATGCCTTTCAGTCAAAGGGAGCAGCAATATTAAAATGGCCTTCCTGTTTCCCACATCCTGCCTGCACTACTGAGATAGAGATTATTTTATGTTTCTTTGTTTCCCTTAGGTGACCAGGGAGGAGAAAAGAAACGCAAGAAAGGTGCTTCTTTCCAAACAGTGTCATCGTTGCACAAGGTTTGTTTGCCTCTCCTCACCTGATGTTTTCAGTTAAGACAATGCTTTGAAGAAGAATGTTAAGGATTGTAACGGGCAAGAAAAAATTGAAATTCAAATGCTGGAATTTGATTTGGGGTCTGGGTTATTGACCTTGGCTAAGGGAATACACTGCTATTAAAATTTCATGTGTCAGGGGCTGCTCCATTTCATCATCTTCGAGTAATCAGGAGATTATGTGTTTTTTTTTATTTTGTTTGCGAAAGTCTCATAAAATGTCGCAAACAACCTTTATCACCTGTTTTGTAGATTACAGCTTCATGCCTGCCTTTGGAACAGGAACTGATTACAAGTAATTTGCTAGTGCCTATCTTATTACTGCTTGGAATTGGATCCTAGGGTTAAAGCAGTCGTGGTTGAATGAAGTGGCAGATAGTTTCTTTTTTCTTCAGTTATCCTCTTCTACTGGGATTGGCATGTGCTCCTAGTGGAAGCTGCCACTGTGATCATGCCTGGGGAAAAATGGGGCCTGTGATTTATCATTTTTACCATTTCTTATGGGTAACATTGAGGAAGCTGTAATGTGGGTAAACCTCAGGTAGAAGGACACAGTTACCTCCCACTCCTCACGTCAGTTTATCTTGTTTGGAGGTACTCCTCATGATCGTGAGTGGGGAAGTGACGAGG
The DNA here is from genome assembly GCA_013396775.1 of Cephalopterus ornatus. Classification (NCBI taxonomy): domain Eukaryota; kingdom Metazoa; phylum Chordata; class Aves; order Passeriformes; family Cotingidae; genus Cephalopterus; species Cephalopterus ornatus. The sequence goes on from VZRE01011750.1 coordinate 376,933, forward strand.
CAAAAATGCAGCTGGCTTTACAGAAATGCTCCACAGGATGATACTGCGTCTTGCTTGCTGTTCATCTTGCTTTTGACATTTCTGGGCTTCCAAGTAAAACATATGTCTTCTCAAGACTTTACCACAACTGAGTGGAATCCTATAATAAAGTTACTTTGGTTTATTTGAACACATTTCTCTGTAATAATTTTGGCAAGCTTACAACTTTGTTGGAGGTTTTTTAGAAATATGACCTTAGTAAACTTAACAAGCAACAAACCAAAGAGAGAAATAATTGGTTGGAATTCCACTAAACTGCTAAAGCTAATTGTGTTTTTAATGTGTCTGTTCTAGGAAAATTTAAATAAGCTGATGACTAACCTAAGATCTACAGCCCCTCACTTTGTACGATGTATTATCCCCAATGAATCAAAAACTCCAGGTATGGAAAACACAACAGTCTTAGAATTTTAGTGTATTTAATTCTGTCATTCTATTACTTACTTCTAAGTCACCAGATAGTACTTAAATACTGTCTGTGCTGTTCACCTTATTTGATGGTGTTGCTCTTTCAGGAGATGACGTCTCACATTTTCCTATTTCCTCAGGGAAATGAAGCCCTATGGAGAAACTCAATTTAATTTAGCCTTGTTTTTCCCCTCCAGGTGAAATGGATCCGTTCCTTGTCTTGCATCAGCTCCGCTGTAATGGTGTCCTGGAAGGCATCCGCATTTGCCGTAAGGGTTTCCCAAACAGGGTGCTTTATGCTGACTTCAAACAAAGGTAATGTAGAGCTATGCTGTCTCCTGTCCTAATCCATCAGTCAAAATAGGCGAAGCATGTCTTCTCTTTTTTTTTATTTGAGGTATTTTATTCCATTCAAGTTTGTGTTCCATTCAGTTTGCCTGAACATGGAAGGCAGAATTCTGCTCTTCCTTGTGTCTGGGTAGATGCAAAGTAGGAAATTACCCTGAGTGATTTTTTTTTTTTCTTAAAGTTTTAGGGGAAGAGGGGGAAAAAAACCCAAAGGAGAATTAGGCCAATTTTACTCATTGCTCATCTGTTATTAACAGGTACCGCATTCTGAATCCAGGCGCGATCCCAGAGGATAAGTTTGTGGATAGCAGAAAAGCTGCTGAAAAACTGTTGGCATCTTTAGATGTTGACCATAACCAATATCGTTTTGGACACACCAAGGTAACCAGAAAAGATCATCACTGCTTATGTAAAGAGAAAAATGATAAATCTAATATTTAATTTTCAGAATAGGACACTATGCAATTGCTGATGATGGTGATTAATGGAGACTTAATAATACAAGAAACCAGCAAAATAGCAGCAAAGTGATAGTAGGTTTTAGGCTGTTCTTAGAGGAACGTTATCTCTCCAGCTCAAGCTCCCACAAATCTTTTATTACAGCAACGCGAATGGATACAGCAGCTGATGCTCTATGTCCCCCAGTAAAACAATAGCTTATTTAACATAATATATGTACATTCAAACATAGATGGACCACAAGATCAGCTGCAGCCTTTGAAATGAGGCCATGTGCAATGCTGACGTGATCCCATTAGTGGGGATTTCTGGGAGTCAGGAGTTGTGGTTCAGCTGACCTACTTAGAACCCTGCCACGGCTGAAAGGTACCGTGGCAGTAAAATAGTTTGGCATATTCAAAACTGGGGAAATAAACCCCAGTTTTAAAACAGCTCTGGAACTGTACAATGCAGTCCCGGATGCAAGTAGTATTTGGACCTCCATACTTGTATAGTTTATAATGTGTCAACAAAAATACCATTCTGAACTATTTCAGTAAGGTCTGCGTAACTTTGAAATAAAATCCTCTGTTACGGTGAAATGACATCTGTGCCTGTACCAGGTGTTCTTCAAGGCTGGTCTCCTGGGCCATCTAGAAGAGATGAGGGATGAGAGACTTGCAAAAATCTTGACGATGATCCAGGCAAGAGCACGTGGCAGACTGATGAGGATTGAGTTTCAGAAGATAGTGGAGCGCAGGTATGAAGGTACCCCTTTAAATCTTAGCAGACAATAGTAATTACCATTTAATTATAAGTTGAATAGAGCCATTAATTACGGTCCCTAAGGCTATAGATAACCTTAAATTAAAGGCTTAAAGTAGATGTATGATGAAAATAACTATATAAAATAAAACTGTATATTAGTTGCCTGAAGCTCTGGTAAAAATCAGATTTGGAAATTTTTTGTCTCTGAAAATCTGGAGGAAGTTTCTTGTATCTCTTGGAATCTAGTACAAGTTCCTAATATTGCTCAGAACAAAGCCATGAAAGTGACTGAAAGTGAAAAAAAAAAATCTCACTTTTTCAATTCAGGCTGAGCTTTAGGGAATTTTGTTTGTTTTCTCTTAAACCAGGGATGCTCTTCTTGTAATTCAGTGGAACATTCGCGCTTTTATGGCTGTCAAGAACTGGCCCTGGATGAAGCTTTTCTTTAAGATCAAACCTCTTCTGAAGAGTGCAGAAACTGAAAAGGAGATGGCCAATATGAAGGAAGAATTCTTGAAACTGAAGGAGGCCCTGGAAAAATCCGAAGCCCGGAGAAAGGAACTTGAAGAAAAGCAAGTTTCTTTAGTTCAGGAAAAAAATGATTTGCTTCTCCAGCTCCAAGCTGTGAGTAGACACATAGATTCATATACTTATTAGATGTTCTTTGAAACTCAAGGGTTTACAGACCAGAATATTAGTACAATTAATTAAAATAAGCTGTTGATCTCATCAGAGTCTTGCCAAAAATTAGAGTGTATAGAAAATCTCATGTTTTAGCATATAACAAATGGTAAGAGGTTCTATACAAGGCATTTTCCATGGCAGTAAGAAATAGAAGTTGTCCCATATGTGACTAGTCATGTCACCACGGTCCCATCCTGCTCCATTAATTACTTGTCTTCTGAAATCAAAAGTAGGAAATTTTCCTTACAGTGCTGGATAATGTTGAATCAGGCTCTCTGACCACTTACAGGATAGGGAAAAAGTAGGAAGAAAATAGGCCAGGCAGTCATTGCTGTCCTCTTTCTTGTGCCACACCAGGAGCAAGACACTCTGGCAGATGCTGAGGAACGATGCGACTTGTTGATTAAATCCAAGATTCAGCTGGAGGCCAAAGTCAAAGAACTGACAGAGCGGGTTGAGGATGAGGAAGAGATGAACTCTGAGCTGACTTCCAAGAAGAGAAAATTGGAAGATGAGTGCTCTGAGCTCAAGAAAGATATTGATGATCTTGAAATAACACTTGCAAAAGTAGAGAAAGAGAAGCACGCTACTGAAAACAAGGTATGCTTAGAACTTCACCACGTATTCGGAAGAGGTTGGGCATGGATTACCTTTATAACAAGTGCTACTGGTCTTCTGATGGTTTTATACTGTTTTACACTGTTTGTAACACTGAAGGATCAGTATATACAGTTATTTGACCTTAAAAGATAAAAACTGTTAACTCCGAGCCTAAGTTTCCCTTTTTCTGAAGGGAGTTTTGCTGCAATTCGGCTAAAAAATTATGTCTATTTAGGGCATTTTTAAGTAAACAATTTTCTGCTGTAACCTAACCATGAATGAATTCTTCCATCTTAGAGTCTATAAATGTAGAGCTCATCTCCTGCTTCTCCCAGAAAGAATGAGCAGCTGGAGTCCATCACCATGAGAGAGACTCTGAAAAAAATTTATTATATTTGAAATAATGTACTACACTCACAACAAGGACTGGCACACATTGACTTCCTTGATGGCAATTTCAATCAAAAAGCCACAAGGTGCTGGGAGAGGAGAGATCCTTTTCCCCCCCTTTGTTTTCCTGCTTACAAGTTCAGAACAGACAGTCATTTGACCCATGTTGTGATAATCCCTTCCTTCAAAATCTTACAAATACATCTTCCTTTCTCATACAGGTCAAAAATCTGACAGAAGAAATGGCAACACTTGACGAGAATATCAGCAAACTTACTAAGGAGAAAAAGTCCTTGCAGGAAGCTCATCAGCAAGTTCTAGATGACCTACAGGCAGAGGAGGACAAAGTCAACACACTGAGCAAAGCTAAAGTGAAATTGGAACAGCAAGTTGATGATGTAAGCTGGCTCTGCCTTCATGTTTCACCAGGCTTGTTTGTCCACCACTTAACAGTTTTTGTGAGAATGAAAGGTTGCAAAGCTTTGAAATATATTCCTGTCATTATAGAAATGTAGTCCTTGTACAGTCTGTAAAAAGATTTATCTGTACAGTTCAACCTTTGAAAGGATTGCAACAACATGGGAAAATCCACGCAATTTGCATTGGCAGAGTAACTGGCATGAAGTCAAACAGAACTTTGCTACTAAGAGAACTGTACTGCTTGCACAAATGTAAAGCATGGACTAACCCTTTTGTTCTATTTCTTTAGTCCACATGCCCGCTGGCCACTAGAAAACAAAAAATGTAAAATGATGCTTGTGGTTAAAGTACTTCTGCTTCACAGCTTGCTAGAGCTCGGCACAGAACCGAGCACAGCATACATCTGAGTGTTGTAAACCATCTGTGTTCAATATATTTACTAAGTGGCTTTGTTCCTAAAGCTTGAGGGATCACTTGAACAAGAGAAGAAAGTGAGGATGGATCTAGAAAGGGCAAAACGCAAACTGGAAGGGGATTTGAAGCTGACCCAAGAGAGTGTCATGGACTTGGAGAACGATAAGCTGCAGATGGAAGAAAAGCTGAAAAAGTAAGAAGCTGATGCTGCTGTACAAAATAAAGCAGCACAGTTACCATTCTTATTTCAGAGCCTTCAGGTGTGTCATCCTGCTCTGATGGTGGCTAAAACGAAATTCCATTATGAGAGTGTGTAGCCAAGAAGGGAGGGAAAATCACTCTTTTGCACAGTATACCTGAAACATTAGAATTTATTAAACTTTCCAGCATTAAAAAAAACAACCAACCAAACAAAAACGCACAAAAACTTATTAACGATTTCATTGCTTAGAGAAGAAAGCTGAAGGAACTCTCTAAAAAGTTGTTCATCCTAACTATCTGTTACAGTATTGTTGGAAGACCTGGAAGACCTGACTGTTAAAAATATTTTTTTCATTGAGTCTGAAAATAGCGTTACTTTTGTATGACACAGAGAGCCAGAACTATAATTGCACAAATACATGCAGAGGCTTGGCTTGGAAACTGCTGCTCAGAGAAAATGTGTTTTCATGCAAATTGCAATACATGAGGATTGTTTTGAGTTTTAGATACGTTAGAAGTTTTACTGAACAACTGTTTAAAAATTACAAAAGCCTAACTTGAAGCTACAAGGCAAATTGTCACAGTAGGATTTTCCTTTCTGTGGCAGGAAAGAATTTGAAATGAGCCAGCTGAATTCCAAGATAGAAGATGAACAAGCTATAGTGATGCAGCTGCAGAAGAAGATCAAGGAGCTTCAGGTCAGTTTGCTTTTTTTCTCACATATCATAGGATGAGTTTATCTTTGTGTCTCACTGAAAGGCCTTGCAGAAACTTTTCATCGCTAGCTGCAGCTCCTCTTTGAGACAGAAGGTAGTACATCTCTGTACCACTTACCTTTTCCCTCAGGATGTGATTCCTTCCCAGTAGCAGGACATATAACCACAGAATACTAGCAGTTTCAAGGAAAGCAGAAAGGCTCTGGTGTTTTGCTTTAACCAAATAACATTGTTCCAGACCATGGAGCTGAGGGTAGTTGCTGAGGAGGAGTTCAGCAGGGATAAGCATGGATTTGAAATTTAGAGAAAGGGTTTATATGCTCAGGGAACTTTCAACAGAAATGAAAAGGCCAAGGAAAGTCAGCACCATCCAAACAATATGTCTGGACCTGAAAATATCAGCTCTGCTTTTTTTGTTAATAAAGAATATTTGTATAACCTGGATGTAAAGTGCAGATTGGTCAAAATAGCCTTTTAATAAAAAAGACTGCTCCCAATGAATATTCACCATTCATGCAGTTCTTCACACTACTGTACTTGAAATCCTGTCTTAACACTCCTAAAGAGAAGTTACTTCAGTCACAGAGCTCTTAAAAAGACAATTTATTGCTGCTGCTCCTGCTAGCCAGTTAGTCCTCACATGTACTTCAGCTGAATGTCAAATACAGGAGTATAAGGTCAATGCACTGGACCTAAATGTCTTGAACTAGAACTTGTAGAGCAATGTACTGCGAGAAAGATGTGACTCATCATCATTACTGTAGCTCAAGGTCTGATTTACTGGCACAAATGGGCAAGTCCTTTAGCTGCTGAGCTGCCAGTGTTGTAAAACAACGGGCTGGCAGAGGGTTTAACAATTTGTAAGTTGCTCCATGGTCTTCTGAAGGGAATCTTCATGCAGGTGACCAAAAGGTGTTCATGTCTCTCTGGTAGGCTCGTATAGAAGAACTAGAAGAGGAGCTGGAAGCAGAAAGAGCTGCTCGAGCCAAGGTGGAAAAGCAGAGATCAGATTTGGCCCGAGAGCTGGAGGAATTAAGTGAGCGACTTGAGGAGGCTGGAGGAGCCACAGCTGCCCAGCTGGAGATGAACAAGAAACGTGAGGCGGAGTTCCTGAAGCTGCGGCGGGACCTCGAGGAGGCCACACTGCACTACGAGGCCACGGCCGCCACTCTGAGGAAGAAGCACGCGGACAGTGTGGCCGAGATGGGGGAGCAGCTGGACAACCTGCAGCGGGTCAAGCAGAAACTGGAAAAGGAGAAAAGCGAGCTGAAGATGGAAGTGGATGACCTGTCATCCAACATGGAGCAGATGGTCAAGGGAAAAGTAAGGGTCCTGAGGCTTCCCAAAGCCCCCCAAAGCCATGTGTGGCTAAGGCTTGTCTTAAGGTTTCCCAGGACACCTGGTACAGCCAGAGTTGTGTAGAAGGTGGTGTCTTACAATTGGAGGGTGCTTGTGTGCACAGTGCACTTCCCCAGCTGGTGGTAGAAAACCCTTCTTACCTGGGGATGGGACCACAGTTGGCCTCTCTAAAACACATAGTGCATCCCCAGTCCCAGGCATACTGTTTATCTGTGATCTCAGAGCACAAAAATGTGTCACTTAAATTAGGCTTCCCCAGGCTAGTGACAGCTGGAGTGATGCCATCCAAGGCAGGAAATCTCTCACCCTAAGCAGAGTCCTTTCAGATCCTACCCTTGGTTCACAGTTTTGACTCATGCTAGCAAGGAGTGCAAAGAAAAGGCTTGCATGACCACACTGAGTATTTTCACAGATGAACTGTGGATTTTGCTTCCTGAGTAGATAATCTTGGTAGCTTTCAGAGCACTCTAAATAGATCTCCTTCAGTGCAAGTGTAGAAGAGAAATGTCAGTATTCTCAGAGTTAGAAAGCTGTCATCAAACCCAATTTATGATAAATGGCAATTAAAGCAGAATCACTAGAGCAATTTTCATTGGAGGTGATTTTCCCATCTAGCAATTATGAGGAGGCTATGCCTGGACTTCATAAGCATGTGACTGCTTTTGAAGTTTTATCAGGGTCTTTTTATACTGACGGAATGCAATTCAGGGAAAACAAATGGGGAAGGTGGTCTGATGGGGAGTCCCCTGCCTTGGGACCATAGCCATGGGGCTATTCTTCCCTGTTCCACTGCTCTGGTATTTGTGTCTTTGCTATCTGACATTCCTCTGAAAAACAAACACACAAGCAGGAAAAAAGGCTACATTTGGAAGGCTACAGCTTCCAGATGTTTGCCAGGAGGCTACAGCTTTCTTTGTCTTTTCTGCTGATTCTCAATAGGCCAATGCAGAGAAACTTTGTCGCACTTATGAAGACCATCTGAACGAGACAAAAACGAAACTGGACGAAATGACTCGCCTCATGAATGACCTCACTACTCAGAAGACAAAACTCCAGAGTGAGAATGGTATGTGCATGTTCAGCCCAGATAGACTGTCCTCAGGAATTTATCAGGGGTGCCTCAGCACCCATCGGTGAGACGTGTTGTGTGACGTCATCTGCTCTGAAGGTGGATGCATTAGGATTGCTGAATGGAGCAGTAGTTTTTGTGTCTTTTGACATTCCTATCTTCAATTTTTTTATAACCTTAGTGGTGAGACCTTGCCTTGAACGGACTTTTGAAACAAACCTGTACCCCTATTTACCAGCAATACTGTGATACCATCCCTTGAGTTGAAATGGATGTGCCAGCTAGGTACCCAGTTTCAGGAACAAGTACATGTACACCCATCCTCCAATGCAAGAGGGATAAAGAAGGAGCTGGCATAATATTGTTCTCTGTGTTGAACACCATCTTCCTCAACCTGACCTTGGGCATTTCACCCTAGAAGATGCTCACATCTGACCAAAAATACCACGTATCCTCTAAGTTCTTTCTACCTTTTTAGCCAGAGCAGTATTATTTAATTTCTGCGTCCTGATCAGATATAACTGTTCCATGTATTTTCAAAGAATTTGTTAGTTCTACATACTCCTTTAAGGTTGCAGTTTTCACCCTGCAGTGACACCCTTCTTGTGCTAAATTAAGTTTTCCTTATGTATCCCTTTGCTCCGTATGCTAGTTGTTGTGAGGTTCTCAGGGTGCCTTGCAGCCCTCTGAAAAGAAGTCTGTGGAAAAACAACTTAAAGTAGTGAAAAAGAGTATAAACAAAACAAGCTACAGCTGCATGTGAAAGTGAGCACCAGTCTAGTCTAATCCTGGAACTGAAGTAAAATTAACGAATCAAAGTATTGGCAGTACAAGAAAAAAATTAAATTACAAAAACACAAACCACAAAACCCATAAAACCCCCCCACAAACAAACAACCAAAAAACCCACAAAAACCCCTAAGTTGGAAAGTTATCCTAGGGAAGTGTCTGATGGTTACAACATTGGAAGAAGCTTCACAAAAGGTCAGTCACAGTCACTGTAAGTTCTTTTCCTCAGCAGAATTGGACAGGGACTTTGATTTTTTGACTGGGACTTTTGTCATTTCACCATACTGATTTGTTTGTTTGTTTGTTGAATCTTTTGGCAGGTGAGTTTATTAGACAACTTGAAGAGAAGGAGTCACTGATAAGTCAGCTGTCCCGGGGGAAAACATCATTTACACAACAGATTGAAGAACTTAAGAGACAGCTAGAAGAGGAAACCAAGGTAATGCTTTGACTATGTCTATTCATTGGAATGGAATGGAGAAAAATATCCATGTTCAGTTGAGGCCTGGATAAAAGCTGAAACAAGACTTAGGAGCAACCATGATTCCTGCTAATTGTACTGATATACTTTCCTGCCCTTGACTGAGGCAAGTGATAAGAGACGAGTTTGGGAAAATCATCAGCATCTATAAACATTAAATAAAACTTACCTGGTAAGATAGCCAAAGTCTCAGATCTTGCATCTTAAATGCTTGGGTGTTTCTCCAAAGCTGTCACATTATCTTCAGTCTTGATAGCTTTCTCCACATGTCACCACTTAGGGGTGACTTCAAACACTTTGTACTTCACTTGACCTGGATTGCCAAAGCCAGAGGCAAAAAGGAAAAAAGGCTTAAGCCTCCACTGGAATTTCTAGGGGCTGTTTGTTTGGGTTTTGCTGTAGGTTACCCTGTAATGCTGTGACCTTTCTCTCTCTGCAGTCCAAAAATGCCCTGGCTCATGCCCTGCAAGCGGCCAGGCACGACTGTGATCTCTTGCGGGAGCAGTATGAGGAGGAGCAAGAAGCCAAGGCAGAGCTGCAGCGGGCTCTCTCTAAGGGAAATGCTGAAGTGGCACAGTGGAGAACAAAGTATGAGACTGATGCCATTCAGAGAACTGAGGAGCTGGAAGATGCCAAGTGAGTTATGTGGGCTTCATTGTGCCCTTGTCTGGCAGGACTGCGCTTCCTTGGACTTGTTATGTACTAAGAAATGGGGCAACTGGGTTGGAAAAGTCCCTCTGACTTATTGCTGTTATTTATGGCTGTCCTCCTGTTCTTCGTATTGCTTGGGCAGGTCAATGTTTCTGCTGAGTCCTTGTCTGTGGAGTAGAGGTTGTGGATAGTGGAGTTCATTTGAGTACTAACAAAGTTAGATAGCCCTACTCGGTTATCTATCATACTCACTTGCTTTGCCCTGGCCCAGTGCTGTTTTCTTCGTCCTGACTTCCCTCCCCAGCTGGGAGATGATGGGCTGCCCTGGGAAGGTAGAGCAGAAAGTCATGTTGGCTCACACTGTGCCGCTGCTCCCAGTTACCACGCTCAGGTGTTACTGTGCAAGGTCTCTGAACATCTCCAGCATCTGCCTCCACATATCTCTGATCTTTAGGATCTTCTCCCACTTCCAGCATGTTTTCGCCATCCTGTATCTTCACAGTCTTCTTTCTGGGCCATCCTTTCTTTCCAGGACCTCTTATTGCCAGACCCCTGTTTTCTCCATCTAAATAGTCTATGAACAAAAGCCCAGGGCATGACCAGCCTCCTAATTGGTGGTTGTCTCATATGTCTTAACTAGAGGGAAATGACACTGTCATTTAGAGCAGGTCCTATCAAATATTTACAATGAGCCCATTCTGGTTACAGCTAGTAAGTAGAAAGCTGGTGCCTGTAAGTTCAAAAGTTCAATTTCAAATATTCATACACAGGCACACATGCACAAAATTATTTGCCACATGTCAGCATTCATAATTTAAGCTGGGGGTTTTTTTCCATCATAGTCCCTTCTCCATAGAGACTTGATTTCCCCCTCTCTTCCCCTTCCCCTTGAACCACCTCCACCCCGCTCCCCATTTTCCCTTTCAAAACTGATTTATTGAGACATCGCTTTGGTGCCAGTGTTTCTGGATAACACAGCAGTGGTGACACGTGTTCATTTCACTGTGTCTTCCCACCTGGTAGGAAGAAGCTTGCTGCCCGACTGCAAGAAGCTGAGGAAGCAATTGAGGCAGCCAATGCCAAGTGCTCTTCCCTGGAAAAGACAAAGCACAGGCTGCAGAATGAGCTGGAAGACATGATGATTGACCTCGAGAAGGCAAACTCAGCAGCTGCCTCCCTGGACAAGAAGCAGCGTGGATTTGACAAGATCATCAATGACTGGAAGCAGAAGTATGAAGAGTCACAGGCTGAGCTGGAGGCTTCCCAGAAGGAGGCCCGTGGCCTCAGCACTGAGCTCTTCAAGCTGAAGAATGCCTATGAGGAGACACTGGACCACCTGGAGACTTTGAAAAGGGAAAACAAGAACCTCCAAGGTAGGCTTGATTCAGGTCCTGCAGCCAGTGCGAGAGACACACCAGTGGACAGCTGGAGGGATGCAGGTGCCCTGTGGCAGCTGTGGGGAAAGGCATTTATCTCATCCTGAGATGAGCTTTCTGATACCATTTAAGACACTGACTGATGCTGACAATGAAGGTTTTGAACACAGAAACTGGTACGGCCAGAGAAGAGCAGGCTTCCCTTTGCCCCCATCCCAATGAAGGTCACTGGCAGAGGAACCAGTCTCAGGGGAGGAACAAGAAAGATGACAGAGGTGCAGTGGATGAAGCCTAGACAGCTCTCAAAGCAGAGCATGGTGTTGCTAGCCTGCAGATCACAGATAAAATCTGAATCACTATAACCACTTCAAAAAGCATTCACAAGAAAGGCTGTGCCTTCAAGTTGTTCAGGTAAAAAAAGTTGCTGTAAGTAAAAGTAAGGCAGGGCTTGTGTACAGACAATCCCTTGAGGTAGCAGGTTGAGGCACGGTTCTTGTATTCACACTCCATGAATTGCAGGTCCAGACACTCTATTTGCTAAATCCATCCATCCTCTTTTGTTACAGAGGAGATTTCTGATCTGACCAATCAGATTAGTGAAGGAAACAAGAGCCTCCATGAAATAGAAAAAATCAAGAAGCAGGTTGAACAAGAGAAGTCAGAAGTTCAGCTGGCTCTGGAAGAAGCAGAGGTAAGGAAAGAAAGCTCAAGGAACAAGGGAAAGGTGTCTTTATCAGGATTTTCCACCCTTTTTATCCTCTCAGCAACACAGCTGATGTGTTGATTTTCAGCATGTGCTGCACCTACCTCTCTGCACCCAGCTCCTCCAGCCTTGCTAGCCAGTGTCTTCAAGAGTGACTAGTGACTTTTGGAGATGTGAGCTCTATGATTATCTGTGGAGGCCCTTTCAAAGGAGGTGCCTTGTAGCTTTCATTTTTTTGTTAGAATCATAGAATCATCAAGGTTGGAACAGATCAGCCCAACCATCCACCCAGCAGTACCACTGTAACCTCTAAACCGCTAAACTAGATCACCTAGTGCCAGATCCAGATGCCTCTTGAACACCTCCAGGGATGGGGACTCCACCACCTCCCTGGGCAACCCATTCCAATGCCTGACCACCCTAACAATGAAAATTTTTTTTCTAATATCTAATCTGAATCTCCCCTGTCTCAGCTTTAGGCCATTTCCTCTTGTCCTCTCACAGCAGGCATAGCAGAAGAGACTGGCCACCACCACACTACAACCTCATTTCAGGTAGTTGTAGAGAAAGATGAGGTGCCCCCTGAGCCTCCTCTTCTTGAGACTACACAAACCGAACTCCCTCAGCTGTTACTCACAAGACATGTTTTCTAGACCCTTCACTAGCCTTGTTGCCCTTCTCTGGTTGTTTGGTTTGGTGTTTTGGTTTGTTTTTCACATCTTCTGCTCACTGCCTCAAAATTCAATCCTTGCTCACTTTACCGTAAAATACTTCAGTCTTTCAAAAACCAGAAACTGCTGAAAATTATGGTCATATACTCTTTTATCAGATGTTTCTACTATCTAATTTCCAACAGCAAATTCACCACTTCCTACTTATGAGAATAAGAAAACAAACCTCCTGATGACTTTCTATTTTGTAAGGTCTCAGATACTGTGTTGGATGCTGCAGCCTGCTTAAAAAGATGCAGTAGTCTCAGAAAGCAAATGAAAATAGGAGTTTGATAATGACATTTGGCTTCACTGCATTAATTTCTACAGTGACAAGTATGCACATACGCAAGAGGGTTACCTCATCCCAGTTTCCTGAAACAACAATATGGAACAAGCCAAGTGGAAATACTAGTTATTCACTTTAAGGACTCAGCTGACAGGTTTTCTCGAAAGTGAGGTGCATTGCAAAGCTAAGAAGGGGTGTAGGTGGTGCTGGCTAGAAACAACACAACACATAGCAAGGGATTTTTGGTGAAGATTGCATTTTTTTTTAATTGTATCTAAATAATATCTGCTAAAACGAACATCACGCAGTGACAGGGATCCATTATTAACTTAAATGCTGTGCAACTTCTTTTGTTTGTTACAGGATGCTTTATACATTGCAGGAATTTCACAGCCAAACAAACAGGTGTCACTATCAGAGCAGAAGGAAGAGCATGTCTTTCTTCCACAGCTCTGAGATGTGGAGAATGATTATGTGCTCTGTCAAAAAACTTCCCTTGCTAGACAGAATACATCAGTTCTTGAGGAATCTAAGGGGTACACTTTACTTTCCTGGACTGTGTGGAATGGCTTCCTAAATCTCTGTGATATTAGGAACTAAGAAAAGTAAAGTGGTGATGTATCTTAATTGTGGAAGAAATGGTTTAATGCAGTTTTTCTCCCTTCCTTGTGAATTTGGGTCTCTGGCAGTCACTGCTGGTGACACAGAACTTCTGTGTGCTGTTCCCATTAATATGTTGTGGCTCCTTGGCATGCAGTGTGCTTTTGATTGAATTGTAGCTGTTGCATGTCAGCCAGAGATTAGCAGGGATTTTGTACAGCTCTGTTTTCAGAACCTCCATTCTGTTTCCATCATGTCTCAAGGGAAGCATAGCTAAGCTTGTGCAGTTCCACCCTCAGAGACCACTTCCAAAAAATATGATGTTCTGTTCTGTGCTTTCATTCCCTGTTCGATCAACAAGGAGACAGAATGACACTGAGTCTGATTTATGCAAGACCTGAAAGTCAGAGGCCTTGCTATTTCTGTATGGGCTGTTGTCTGCTTAGTTCTTCACTTCCATATATGAGAGAAATGTAGCAATAAAGACATAGGAACAAAATTCCCCTATTCCACAGACAATTCATTTTAATTGGAAAGAATGACAGAGTATTTTTGCATTTTGCCATAGAGAGATGATACCTGTTATTTCTTCCTTTGAAGTCATATTGCCTAATAAGATTACATAATTAGGAGGCTTCCAACACTTTGTGATTTGGAGAGATTTTTGTGAGCTGGAGGATGGATGTGTGGACCCCTTCACCTTCCTAAAAATAATCTTGTTTTAGATTATTCCTATCCCTTACAAGCCTGTGAATTTCTGGAGGGTGTCTTTACAGAGGTGCGGAGCAGGGAGCAGCTGTCTATGTCAAAGCCATGCAGGCAGGGCCAAAGGTGGTTTTGTTTGGGGGTTTTCTTGTGAGCTGTGGACTGTTTGACAATTTATCCTCTGAGGAGTTTGCTGCTCGATTTTCCAACTGTCAGGTTGCATTAGAAGGCAAGTGTGTTGTTTTGCCATGTAAGCTACTCATGTCCTTGCCTAGAGAGAGAGAGGGAAGGAGGAAGTAGTGCTATTGGAAACAGGAAGAGGTATGTGAAGGGATCATCTTTGTGCAGCTCTTTGTGGTTTGAAAAAAAAAATAAAGCAATTCCTGGCTTGCAAGCTCTTGGTGCTTTCTATTTCAGGGAGCTTTGGAGCATGAAGAAAGCAAGACCCTTCGTTTTCAGCTTGAACTTTCTCAGCTTAAAGCAGAATTTGAAAGGAAACTGACAGAAAAGGAGGAAGAAATGGAAAACATAAGGTAGGGTGCAGAAAGCAGCACGTTTTTTAAGGGGAAAGTCACAAAAGACCAGAACAATGCTCAAGACCCAAGCCAGTCAAATGTACCACAGGTAGTTACGCCAGCACAAGAAGATACTGTCTGTTCCAGAAACCAGGACAGCTCTGACTTATTTGCCAAAGGGTAATCGTATCACAATACCATTTCTTAGTTCAAATATTCCTGTCAGATGAGTCTCTGTCAGTGTGCAATTAAACCCATCAAGCGTATCACATGGCAGCTGTAACAAAACTGACTGGCACAACCAAATTCCCAGCAGACCATGGGCCACTAAGTTTGTATGTTTACAGTATGGAAACAAGTAAGAGAGTTGCAATCTCCTAATCCTGTAGGATGGCTGACTCCCAAGGGAACCCCAGGCAAAATCAGCAGTAGTTTCCTCAGTGGTGCTCACAACCTATGTTATCTAAAGGCATTTAGTTAATTTATGCAATTACAGCTACACTGATCGTGGGAGGATATGAGGAGATTGCTGTTACGTGTACACCATTTGGCTAAGCAGTGAGAATTGCAGAGGTGCAGAAAGTGTGAATATAACAGGAGAGGAGCTTGTAAGTGAGAGGGATCAACAAGAAACATGGAAAGCAATTAGATAAGAGGAGGATGACGTTTTTTGTCTCTTCCTTCCTACCCAGCACAAATTCAAGTCTGAAGAGTTACACTCTTAAAAGGAGGCCACACTGTGCCAGATTTTCAGCAATGTGTGTGTGTGTGTGTGCAGCCATTCAGAAAGCTTTGGCATTGAATTAGTCAGCGTTGCAATGCCATTTACCCAAGAATCATGTCGTTTATTCCCTTCCCTACCCTAAAGGGTAGGGAAGGGAAAGTCCAAGGCCCAGCCAGGCCATTGTTTTTTCACACCCAAGAATATTTTTGCCCTTTAATCTTCTGATATCCTGCAGATGTCTGGATTGCAGAGACCATGGGATAACCTAACCAGTGCTTTCTGCTTCAGCTTCATTAGGAGTGTTCAGCAGATATGCTGGGTTGTTTCCTGGGAGTCTAGGGCACAGTTCAGTATCTTGCAGAAGCAAAAGGCCCTCAAGGTTTTCCTTGTTGACTCAGTGGTTTCCCAGAACTCCTACATTTTCAGCAAAACTTGGCCAGCAGTGAGATAAATGTTTCTGTGTAAGTTGTATTCTGTGCTTTGAATTACCTTCTGGTTGTAAGACAGCAAAACTTTCATGGTAGTACTTCTCTGTTACAGAGTCAAGAAAATTAAGCCCCTGTTTGTATCCGTTTTGTCTTTAAATTGACACTAAGCTGCCTTTCACAGGGGGACAAGGCTGTTAATTGGGTGGGTTTAATCTCTTCTAAATTTAGATGTCCGTAACAGGATTTCTATTCCAGAATTATTCCCCTTACCATTAGCATAAGAACGGTTTTTTCAACATCTATTTTAAGACCCAGTGACTTGTAGCTTATACATGCCATTTACTGTAAAGAGCACCTAGAGAAATTAGCCTAGAACATAGCAGCCTACCTTCAGTTTGATTAATATCCTCCACTAATGCCTTCATAAAAAGGCTGAGATGTAAAACATACAAGTAAATTATTCAGTAAGTGTCTTAGAAAGTGACTGCTAGGCTTGATGTGCTTCTTGTTAAGTTGAAATCTGTACTTGCTTGTGTTTACCAGAAGTATTGCCAAAGGACATGCGGAAAGAGGATGCTACCAGTGCTTACAGAGCAGGAGTTAGCTGAGGGTGTGAAGCACACCAGCCAGTTAGACAGGAGTGAGGAACTAGGAACTATGTATGCTATGTATGTGTGCCATGTGTGGCATTCAGAAATACACTGTTTCTGGAAATGAGACACTCTCAGAGAGCGCAGTGCTGTTGCATATAGTTCTACGTTCCTGTGCAGGGAGAAAAATTATTCCATTCATCCTTCATGTCCTTTTCAGGAGAAACCAGCAACGTGCCATAGATTCACTGCAGTCCACTCTGGATTCAGAAGCCCGCAGCAGAAATGAGGCCATCCGGCTCAAGAAGAAGATGGAGGGGGACCTCAATGAGATGGAAATCCAGCTCAGCCATGCTAACAGGCACGCTGCAGAGGCAACCAAGTCAGCACGTGGCTTGCAGACACAAATAAAGGTACTCAGGGAACGGCCGATCCCAAGCACCCAACAGTAGTCATGGGCTGGGTTTCATCAGCACAGACCAAAACAGCACTGGTGATGGTAATTAAGAGGGAAGCTACTCCCAACAATGTAAAGGGAATTAGTGATCACATCTGGCATCAGAGAATACTGAAATATGGATTTCTTCTCAGACCTGCATACAAGCTGGATGAGATCCAGTCATAAAACCCTTGCTGGCTGCAGCCTCCTGCAGGGGCAGAAAGCTACAGCATGAGAAACTGAAAACCTGTGATTTTCTTGTGAGCTTGTAAATCTTTTAAAAGTGGAGAGCAAGTGAGTTGGCTGAAATACAGAGAGTGTGTGTATATTCAGCTTTGTTGTTTGCATAAATATTTGTAATAGCTTAAAAAAAAAAAAAAAAGAAGCACTTTGCTAAGGCACTTCTTCTGTTACTGCCTCTCCCGTGCCTAAGCAGCTAATTCTGCCTCGGGCAGAACCACCAGCTATGAGATTTGAGCACACAGATTTTTCCCCCGTTGCACCGTGTACCACAAAAACTATTCAGCTTACAGTGTGGAAACATGTAAAATAAATAAATATAATCAATTTTAAAAAGCACTGAAATTCTTGAGGTGAGTCCCATGTAGCCTCTGCAATCTGGGATCCTCCTATGTATGCGCAGTGGCTTGAAATGGAGTTGCACTGGTAAAAAACCAAACACCTGTTTTGTTTTAGGAGCTTCAGGTGCAGCTGGATGACTCAGGACACGTGAATGAAGATCTGAAGGAGCAGCTGGCAGTCTCTGACAGGAGGAACAATCTTCTCCAGTCGGAGCTGGATGAGCTGAGGGCTTTGCTGGACCAGACTGAACGGGCAAGGAAGCTGGCAGAGCACGAGCTGCTGGAAGCCACTGAACGTGTGAACCTCCTTCACACTCAGGTTGGCTTTTTCTGTGCCTTCTCCCTCACTGCCTTCTCTGTTACGCACTGACCCTGTTTGTCCATGGCCACTACAAATCAAGAGAGAAAATGAGGGACAGTTCAGTCACACTGTAGATATGCCACCTCACTCCCTTCAAGTTAGCTGAGGTTGATGATTCATCCAACTGCTTTAAACAGCTCCCAGAAAAAGTGATGATGGAAAATAACAAGAGTAAATTTTATTTCTTTCATTCTTCCATGCTGTAAAGCCAGTTTCCTGCTTTAGTTAAGCCGTGTCTGGGATGGTGGGGCATTTCTTTGGAGAAGCAAAGCAGGGGCTGTGTTTGTGCAGGGCACTGACGTTGTAACCCTGTGATGTAACCACAGGGGCTGGGCTCTAACAATAGGTGGGTTGAGCAGGGCAGGAAACCACCCGCCGTAAAGGGCTTTGTCGAGGTGGACACTGCAGTTTTTAAGGTGCCATGGAAGGGCGTGTCCTGACTGGACAGCATTTTTGCTTCTCTTCACAAATATTAGTCACAAAGAAATCAAAATGTGCTATAGGCTGGTGATGTTTTGCAGTGTTTCCTTCAGCGCATTGGTGGCATCAAGCTTCTGTTTTAATCCCCATATCGGCTGATTAGCGATCATTAATTTACCAAAATGAACTGCCTTATTCATTCTTCTAAGCTTATTGCTTATTATTTTACCTGAATCAAAATCTGAATATTTACAGCTTTGAGAATAATTTTAATATTTCCTCATTCTGAAGCTACATTTGCTAGTCAAGCCAGCCCTTACCATGTACCTGGCTCTCTCTTCCCAAATATTGCTCTGTGTAATCCAGAAGATGGAAAAATCAGTAAGCCCTGGTGTGCTATGGTATTTAGAGGAGTTGTCTCTAATCATCAATTTCCCTACTTTTCTGCTGTTCCTCTGGGGAAAACTTAATAAAAGAACACAAGCCTGATCAATCAAAAGAAGAAGCTGGAGGGTGACATTTCCCAGATGCAGAATGAAGTGGAAGAATCAGTCCAGGAGTGCCGAAATGCAGAAGAAAAAGCCAAGAAAGCAATCACAGATGTAAGTGATGGTTCCTTGCTCACTTCTTCTCATACTGCAATCTTCGAGGACAGCCAAGGAAGTATTTCCAGGTCACCGTTTCTGTGCTTGTTACAGAGCTCATACATGAAAAGTGTTCCACAGTTATCTGGAGATAATTGATGAAACTACAAAATAAAGCAGAGGTAAAAGAGAGGACAGATTTTTTTTTCTGATGCTTAGGGTTTGGGTTTGGTTGTTTTCTTGGGGTTTTGTTTTCCCCAAGAATGCAGTTTCCACTGGGCCTCAAAGTCTCAGGTCATGTCACCTTTTTATCAAGCAAATTATTCACCTGGATACATTAAGCTAATACAGATTGGACTAGCACCATCTGATCTCCTGGTGTACACAGAATATGATGTGAGAAGCAAAATTATTGAATTGGAACTACATGAGGCCTAAGAACCAGGAGGAGAGATGGAGTGCATTCTTCTAGGGAGGACAGGTGTTTGGGCAGGTATAGTTTCATTTCCCACAGACCTGGAGAAATCCACGTCTTCATAGTTCAGATGATGTTTCACATCATATCAGCAAATAAAATGAAAGCTAAAGCTGGACATTTCTGTGAGTTACATGTCTGGAGTGCCTGGAAGAAGCTATTCCTGTACCCTGGTCTTTTGTGTTCTCAGCTCTATTACTGCCTGCCACAGAGGAGATCCTGATTCTCCTTGATGCAGCTCCAGCCTGGATTACAATGACTGCTGTCTTTTGGTGACAGCTCAGTGATGGGTACAAAATCTGTAAATGGCTCTTGGTGGCAGGTACAAACATCAAAGCAGGAATGAGCTAATTTGGCACCCTTTTTACCTGTCTTACAGACAGACCAGGGACTATGTAAGATGTTGATACTGACCTTTCTATCCTAGCACAGACTGCAGAAGTTGCTCTGCTCTTACAACTGCCCAGACAGCTCTCACCTGTGGCTGTGCAGGGAAATTTGTCTGCCAGTTATCTTAAGCTACTACCTTTCATGAACTCCAAACACCTAGATTAGATTTTGAATAATTTCTGTATAAAATGTCTCTAGTGAGTGTCACATGCTTACTTGTAGGCATTATAAATGAGAACATGATATAGCACAGATAATAAAACTTAAAGAAAAAAAAAAGAAAGAAAAAGGGAGGGATGGAATCTTAGATCAAAGCATTAGAATAGGGAGGGAAAAAAGGCCTCCAAAGTTTTTCTGTTCTTTTGTTTTCTCTGTCCATGCGAGATATACAGACAGAAGGTATTATCTGGAGCTTTGGGTACAGTGAATGATCCAAACAGGAGGCAATTCAAGGTTGATCTTCCACCCTCTATTCTGAAACACAATCCAACAGCATAAGAGAGCTGCTGTAAAATGTGGTTATTTTTCAGGCAGCAATGATGGCTGAGGAGCTTAAAAAGGAGCAGGATACTAGTGCTCACTTAGAGAGAATGAAGAAGAACATGGAGCAAACCATTAAAGACCTCCAGAAGAGACTGGATGAAGCAGAACAAATAGCTCTGAAAGGTGGCAAGAAGCAGATCCAGAAACTGGAATCCAGGGTAAGTTTGTGATGCAACTTCAAACCACTGCCTTCTGCTCACAGAATTGGCACTAAGTGGGTGGCCTAGGGCTGGCCTGGTAAGTTTACAGAGGCCAAAAAGGGATAGTATGAACACTTTCCCCTGTTTCACAAAATGCAGGTGAGCAGTTCTTGGAGGCATGCTTCCCCTTCATCATCCAGCTACAATGAGCTGTTGACCAGCAGACAACCAAAGCCCTTGACTAAAAAAAAAAAAAAAAATTAAAAGCCCCAGCATCTAAAATCAGCAAAAGCCTCTCCAATGCTTGCTTTGTTAAACTTTTCTGGCCTTTGCATATGTCTGCACCTCAGACTTCTGGTGCAACTTAAATACATTTAGGAAAAAGCAGAATGGAAAGGTGACATTTTGATCTCTTCTTGAAATTTGACTCTATGGAGATCCCTAGAAAATAAGCATTTCTTGAACTGTGAACCAAATTATCTGCTGCTTTAAATATATGTAGCATAACGGCAAGGGTTTTTCCTTTTTTGCAGGTTCGTGAGCTGGAGAATGAACTTGAGACTGAACTCCGTCGCAATTCAGATGCCCAAAAAGGAGCCCGCAAGTTTGAGAGACGCATAAAAGAGCTGACTTATCAGGTATGTTGGGGACTGTAGTAACCACTAGGTCACTAGAAAGAAACATGTCTTAAATTGCCTCAGTGTTTCAGTGAAGGATGGCATTACCCAGAGCTTTCTGATTACAACCAAAGCTTTAGGCACAGGAGAAACGTCTCCCTACGGCTACCGTCATAGAAGCATAGAATGGTTGGGGTTTGGAAGGGGCCTTAAGGATCATCTCATTCCAACCCCCCCTGCCATGGGCAGGGACCCTTTCCACTACAACAGGCTGCTCAGAGCTCCATCCATCCCGGCCTTAAACACTACTTGCAGGGATGGGGCATCCACAGCTTCTCTGGGCATCCTGTTCCACTAATCATCCTTCTCTTGCCTGATTTGTTGTAACTAGTGTTAGAAAGCCTCTGTCGCTGGGAATTTGGAGAGTTTTAGTACAGTATTAACATGGAGCAGGCTTTGACGACTATTCACAATGCAAGGGAAGAAAGAGCCCAGTTGTTTCTCAGCTGTGTTGCTGTTGCCAAACGGACTCTGCTGACTCTAACGCACCACTCAGTGTAGGGTTGCTCAGTCCCAGGGCCCCGTCACCTATTGCTGAGCAGCAAGGTCTAGTCTTGAGCCTCCTGCAGGTTTGCTAATAGCTGCTGTTTCGAAAAAGGCCTGCAGCACAGAGCACTGACCCTTTTGCTTCCAACGGCATTCTTAAGAAGATAAACCCATCCATCTGCTTTAGATTATTTAGCCTCCTAACTGTTGTTTTACTTTGACTTTTGTACGCAGAAGCTGAAGGTTGTTTTCCTAGAATACAGTGAACCAGCAGAATTAGCTGGTCCTTGTGCTTATGGAGTGTGACAGCTGAAACCTGGCTTCTTTTGCCAGAAATGCCTCCAAACCAGACTTCAAATTATGCAAATTACAGTTTCAGACTCTCCCATAAGTCTGTTTCACTATATCACCACATGCTGTATAATGACAAGTGTTCCTCTTCTCTGAGCGAGGAACTCTGGGTGTATGCATGTGTACACCTCTGAAAGTGTGTGCACATACATATTTGTGTTTATATGTATCTATATTTACATGCATATAAATGGAGAGGGTACTCTCTTTCAGTCCTCCACGCTTACACACATCTTCAATGAACCCACAGATGATTTTCTCATCTGTATGCAGGAGGATCACAACACGGCTAGTTTGTGTTTTGAGCTGTAAGTTTCTAAAATATACATGGCATCTATACTTCATGCATTGTGGGAGATGCTCTAGGCCTTTTTACTCCATAAGCCCATCTAATAGTGTTTTGATACAGTCAGAAGAAGATAAGAAGAATCTTGCCAGGATGCAGGATCTGATTGACAAGCTCCAATTAAAAGTGAAGAGTTACAAGCACCAAGCAGAGGAAGCTGTAAGTAACTATTTGGGCCTTTTTACCTTTGAGATTTATTGTTCTAAACCCAGTCTTTTATCCACAGAAGCTTCTAGTACAAATACATGCTTTTTGTGCATTAATATTTTTATTTCATATAAACCCTGTATATAAAACTATTTCTATTTCATACAAAATAAAACATTTGGCATATTTGTTGATTATAGTCAAGATATTCAATTTTATCTTATGATTGCAGTATAATTTGCAAGGGAAGGGGGGAAAGGAAAGAACAGGAAAGACTTTTTTTCCTCCTAGCCCCGCAGAAAGCACATTGAGAGCCTCACAGTTCACCTAAAATGGAGAATGCCACTGGAAACATTAGTTCTGTAAAACAACAGTTTCAGTTCTCCAGGAGGCAAGTGGTCCCCAGAGGGCCGTTAGCTCATCATGCTGAGCACTTTCTATTCCACTTCAAATGAAAAGCTTTGTTTCATGTGAACAGGAGGAAGTCAGCTGCACTGTTTTTTCTCACCAGGAAGCTCAAGCCAATCTGTACCTCTCGAAGTACAGAAAACAGCAACATGATCTGGATGATGCTGAAGAAAGGGCTGAAATAGCTGAATCTCAAGTTAATAAGCTGAGAAGCAAGTCAAGGGATATTGGCATGAAAAAGGTATGGTAATACTGTGTGGGGTGATACACAGTAGTGGATGCTACATATCTGTTACACCTCTAAAAATAGAATAGACTGGGGTAAATTCTTGTTTACTACACTTCTAGTTTCAGTCTACCCTTTAACATTAAGATAACCCCTTAGGACAGCAATCTGACACTTAGACAAAATATATTCTCTGTCCTCTTGATGTTGTCATTTAACCTCTGCGCTCAGCAGCAGAAGTGGTGATTTTGGTGGGTTTATTATGGTTGCTTTTTTGATTTTTTTTTTTTTTTTCCAAGGAATATTAAAAGACTCTACCTTTTCCTCCCTCTGTCGATGTAGCTTTCTATGTATGTAATACAGCCTGGGGGTTACTGCATTAGCAGATTGCCAGATATTTTAACGTTGCTCTTTTAATGAACTTGTAGTGATTTGAAGAGCTGGACAAAAATAAAATATTAGTGATTAGTCACCTATGTGCTGGGAAGTCATTAGTTATTAGAAATATATTTGTGGTGTTTTGCAGTTGATATGAATGGTAGCAGAACAATGTTGATGAAACTAAAAGGTACCTAAGCACTTGGTCTGGAACTGAATGCAAACCTTTTCTTATCTATGCTTGCCTTCTGGCAAATAAGAGTTGAGTTCTTACTTCTAGGAATGACAGAAAGAGGAGCTGGCTCATTGCTTCATCTATCTCATTTGCAAGTGAAACATAAACTTCCATGCTTAACATCACTTAAGTTTCATGGGGATAACAACTCCTGAGTTAAGAAAGAGGTGAAAAAAAATCTCTCTATAATTTTGTTATTTTTATCACATGTGATTCCAACACTCCACTTTTCTGTAGCCACCATTCTATGGCAGGGAACACTCTAACTTCTGATTTCATATTGGACTAATAAACTCACCTTTGACTGATATAAATGACTGTTGCTCCACAATCTAGAGCACAGCTACATTAAAACTACATGAATATCTAGTCTCTTACACATTTACATACAGTGGAAGCAGTACTGTAACTGAAGCTCAAAAGAAGATTTGCAGCTTTTAAGAGTAAAAACTTTCCACTCATTTTTCTTTAAATCATATTTAAATATAAAAATATTTAACTATTTAAATTATATGAAAACTCACAGATTCACAAAGCTGTGGCATCATACCAACACCATGCCTGTTTAGGTAAACCACAAGAGCAAATTATTTTTGTAAATACTGTTAAGATTGCTGCTTATTCCCTGTATCTTAGTAGTACTCTCTTTCTGGCTCAAATATGCAGAAGTCATAGAACAGTGGATGTATGTTTTTATTACTCAGATGCTATTTGCCAACACCAATTCCAGCTCTGGTTTAGAGCAGTGTTGTGCTGCCAAAAAGATGAGCTCAATGTTGCACACAGAGGTGTCAGCTCCACAAAAAGAGTTTTGTGGCAGTAACCACAATAGCTGCCAGGAAACATGTTCAAGCAGTGAGTGCTGTCCCAAAAGTCATGACAGATCTCTGGGGAGAGAAAGGCACTGCAGAGACTACTTTAATCATGTAGCATTAGAAATACTTTGTCTACTGCTACTAGTACCCATTTTCCTGGAAACACCATCTATTGAAACAGGGTTGTATAGAAGTCCTCTGCTCTCAAACGGATATATATAATCTAGAATGAGGACAAGACAGCTGTATTGTTAGCAAAAGTTGGCTACATTGCTGCTAGTCTACTTCAGATTCAAACTGGAAATACCAGGGAGCAGAAGTAAATAGAAAGTAATCAGTAAATAGGAGCTTTTGTCATTTACTTGTGAATTTACCCTAAAACCTCTCAACACTTCCATTTTCTTTTTAACAGTCATATCCTATCTCAATTGCATTTCAGGTTCATGAAGAGGAGTAAGCTCACTCCAAGCTGACAGATATGAGAAGATACTTAATATAATCAGGCACAACTGAAAGCAGATGTAGAAAAAAAATAAGCACTTACAGAAATAAACATCAAGTGAAAATCCAGACTTTATAGAGTATTTCATTCATTTACTTGTGTTTCTATTTTGCCAAGCCTCCCGGATCAATAAAAGATTACATCTTGCCAACAGCCCACTTCATTATGTTGGAACAAATCCTAATTGGCAGATCTCTGACAAAATCAAAACCAAGGGCAAATCCAGTCATGCTTCACAGCCTCATGTATGTCATATGCAGATTGTTAAAGCAGCTGTTGTTTCCAGGGTGCCATGTCCCCACAGGACTTGATTTCCAAGGCCCAAGAAAGTGTTCTGGGCCGTGGAGTGAGGCACAGGGTGCATCTCCAGCCATCCAGTGGTTGTCTCCGCCACTGTCAGCACATAGCGCTTGCCTTGGTGGGTTTGCAGGAGTGTGATGGAATCAATCTGCCAGGCCTCCCCATATTTATATTTTGACCATTGTCCACCATACTACAGAGGCTTTACCCACTTGGCCTGCTTGATGGCAGCACATGTTTCACAGTGCTGGATAACCTGGGAGATAGTGTCCATGGTTAAATCCACCCCTCACTCACAAGCCCGTCTGTTCCCTGAAGACCTGATGCATAATGGGCTCATCAAGCCAGAAATAATTCACCTTTGCCAGTCCAGATCCACCTGAGACATTTAAATTTTGGCAGATTGAACGACCTTGTCCCTCAAGAGCTTCTGCAACTCGCCATGTACAAAATGGCATTGGATTTCTTCTTCAATACAGAGGTGACTGCTACTGGCATGGGTTGTTCCTCTGGCTGACCTGCAGTCTGAGTGGCCATGGTGCCTGTTGGTCTGCTTTCCTTCCCCTCCTCCTGAGGGTGCTGTCTAGTGACAAGCAGTGTCCAATAAATAGTAGCCAGGGTTCAGCACACTGCAGTAAGTTTCTCCTCTACGGAGTTGCCACAGCATTCTCTTTGCAAATATTCTGTCACTTTATCAGAGTTCTGTAGTTGTTCAGGGGTGAACTTCCAAACCACTGGAGCAGAGAATTTTCCCAAAAACTGGTCCATTTTCCCCCACATTCCATGCCACTCATGAACTAGTACCCTCAGGGCAGATCTCTGAATGACCTTGCTAGAAATCTCTTTCTTGACTCTAAACACAGTGTGGATCACACTGGGGAGACCTGACAGACTTAGTAACAAGACCATCTCAAAAGCTGTTGAAACAGGCCTGAAGGAGGAAAAAGGGGTGAAAATCTTGGGAAAATCATCTTCCCTTGTTCCCCCCCACAGGCTGGGTACAATCATTAATGTACCCAGTAGCACCCAAGGCCAGGGCAGGAGAGCAACACTGAATATACATCCCAAATGACCTTCATTGCCCTTGATGTTATCATGTCATAAACTGATATCACACAGTACAGCGACAAAGCAATCCTGATCCCTCTCCTTGCTCTGAAAAAGATCACTGCAAGGATGGGAATATATATCGAGTTAGATACCACATCCACATAAACAGACCAAGCAACTGGCTCCATATCTCATCCAGCAAATGCCTAGATCAAAATTGTTTTGAACCTGCTCGAGGCAGATCTGTTGTTATCTCAACCCTTTGTGCCCCACATTGGGTGCCGAGTAAGGCTGTCATGGTTTAGGAGTGGTACTGCCTCAATTCAGTGCTCCCACCAGGACTTCTGCAAACCACACATTGCACTCTCACTCCCTTTTCCCCCTCCCCTTACTGCTGCAGTGGGATGGAGTTGAGAACTGGAGGCACAAAAGGTGAGGATCACAGGTTGAAATAGGAACAATTTGCTGGAAACAGCAATGAGATAAGAAAACAAACAGTAACAGCACCAATACTAATTAAAAAATGTACCAAAGAGTGATTCACATACAGAAATGCTCGATGTGGACCCAAGACAATGAACAATGCCAGATTGCTCCCCTACCACGTTTTCTCAGCTGGAAGGAACCCCTTCTGCCAGGGAAAGAGTCTCTTCTCCCCACCTGTGGAAATGATGTGAGGTGATCTCAAATCCTATTTGGGTCCTGGCCATGCCCCCTCACAACTACTGCAAAAAAACTAACCCTGTCCTGGCTGAAACCAGGACAGAAGCACAGATAAAACCTATGCCTGGGGACAGCCCTTAAAGCTGGGATAACCCAACTTCCATTTGTCTGGCCAGTAGAACACTATGAGTTTTGGAGGAGAGGAGAAAGTAAAAATTTTCATATGAACAGCCAGTTTAGAAGCTTTCACTCCCACCAGTTAAAGGATTTCTGTTTGCCAGCTGCAGGACAGATACAGGAGATGATATCAAGGCACACCTCCCAGCAGGACTGCCTGTTGCTCAGAAACAGGTGTTCTCTGTTCTTTAAACAGGGAGGTGGTCTTTGCTTATTAAATACTACTAATAAATACTAAATACTAATAAGAATACTAATACTAAATTAAAACACTGTCTCAGTTTGAGACAACTGGGGGGGAAGGAGATCTCAGATGGAAGTCTCTTTCCTCTGATTCTGAGAACCCCCTGGTTGTCTTCAATACAGAGAGAGAGAGAGAGATCAAATACACTCGGATGTAAATGGAAAAAAATAACTCTTTACCAAGAAGAATCATAAACAATAAAACTGCGTTAAGCTAACCAGAAAATCCAAAAGCTCTCACCCACCATACGAAAACGAGATGGCAGTCAGCCTCTTCCCACCCATTAAAACCTGGCAGGAATGGTTTGGAGAGTCAGTGCTGGAGTGAGGCTGCAGTGCTGGCACAGGCAGTTGGAGCAGGGCTGCGACTGGAAGGACCCACAGGACACCCATTGGATCAAGTGATGAGACCTGGTCACTGCAATTCCGATGGTGGTTGTGGTCCTGATCCTCTGAGATGGTGGTAGAGGCCCGGGTAGTAGAAGTCCCATGGAGTGAGAGGAGAGCCTCAACCTGCTAGGTGAAGGCCAAGTGTGGTCTTTTATTGGGCTCAGGGTAGGTGGAACACCCATGGTACCTCCCCTGAGGCAGGGAGTTCTTCACTGAATGATTAATACTGAATCACGAGACATTTCAAGAACCTTTGACACCTTCTAAGATGTTATGGCTGCCTGTTATGTCAGCACAGGTGGATCCATTATGGCCATCAGCAGAGATGAATATCTTCAGGCCATGTGAGCGAATTGTCCTGATGCCTTCCCGAGGGAGTTATCACAGATGAGTCATTTGTGTGAGGACAAAGAAACAACACCCAGCTCGGAGCCTGAAGTGGCAGGTGTGCACACCTGGACTGTCTGAGTAATCAGCATTCAAGTCTTTTCACACTTGTGGATACATTCTTCTCCTAGGATAATAGAGTACCCCCTCATCTTAAGTCCCTGCCCACAGTCTAAATTTTCCCCATATTTGGGGAAAAGAGAAAAGGTGTATACCAGAGTCTTTGTGTAACCCAGGGCAAATACTAAATGAAATGAAAAACAGTAAGCCTTCTCTTTCCCTAACACTGAAGAAAAAAATCCCTCAAACTTAGAGATTTCTTCTTCTGTGGAAAATTCTTTGTCCCTTTGGGAAATCCAGGTTCCAAGCTTTCACGCCAACTTCTCACATACAAGTGTCAATTGACTTTTCTTTTCCTTCTATCATTTCCTTTGTTACTGTTGCTCAGAAAATCACATTTCCATGTGGCTCTTGCTGTAACTGAAAGGGGAAGGTGAAGGAACTCTTTGTTCTTTTCATCAACAATTTCAAGTGCATCTGCGTGAAGAGAAAGGTTTTCTTCTGGTAAGTCAAGGTGCTCATAGGATTCCTGCTCTTCTGCGTGGCTAGGCAAAACAAAAATGCTTGTAAGAACTACTGAAGTGTAAAATTAATCCCCTAGTGGGAACAGAACAAGACACTCTCATTGTAAAGTTGAGTCAGCATTTTCCATTTTAACATTATCTGACTAAAATAAGCATCCACATAACAGTGCACAAACATTCCCGTTTCTTCCATCTAGTCCTTCATCAATGGAACCAGAGCTGAGTTAACCCTGAGTTACACTTCCTCTGATTACGATATGTTCAAGGTCTCAATAGGTCCCAAAATAAATTAAATCTTGCTTAAATTCTTTAAAGACCTGCATCGTGAAAGTATATTATTATCTCTAAAGCATGTTAGCATTAAAATTGACTAATAAAAAGCATGTAAGTGAATGTCTAAGTGAGAGAAACATGAAAAAAGACTGAGGCATAATCACGTGTTCTTGCTGAACCTCATGATAACCATCACCAAATGCCTCCTGGAGCTTACCAAATTCAGACTGTGACAAAAACCAAGGGAGTTTGAAGGTAAATCTCTCCATGGATAGGGTTGTACTGTCACAGAAGGATGGACTAATAATGAAAGTTTGCTTTTTTTAAGGGTACTCACAACAAATGCAGAGGAAAAAGACAGAATATTCTAAAACAGAGCCAGCCTATTACAAATGCATGAGAATAAAATGCATCCACTTGAAGATGCTGTGCACCAGTAAATAGGAGAGGTGTGCAAAGAGATGAGATTAGGGACCATATGGTTATAACAGTCTCCTAAACAAAGCAACGTAGTATAACTTTTCAAACTGAGGTTTTTATGAACTTCGACATTGGATACAATCAAAATAGTAATTTGGGCCCTAATGAAGATTCAGTATGTATATTATTTGAGGGACTTTGTGTTTGGGTTTTCTTTGGTTTTAAACACAAGTGAAAAAATTCACCAGTTTGATTGTTCTTAAAGCAAGTTACTGGAAAGTATTTGTCAGGGGTAACCTTTCCCCCAGTTACTGCTCAGTTCTGCTGACTTCAATCCTGGTGGCTCTTATCCTGCCAGCCCAATCAGCCCTAAAATTGCCTTCTCTGTCTCTTAAAACAAAAGATTATCCTAGCTCATGATGCTCACAATGTAATTGCTTAATCATAACTGTCTCGCTATAGCCACCGATTAACGACTTTTTATAAAGTTGCAAAGTTTGACTCAAAACCCCTATGCAAATCTTGAGGGGCTCAGTATCAATAGTACCTTAAAAAATAAATACTCTAATGATTGTACATACCTTGATACAGAAATACCATCTTGCTCCCATCATTGCTACAAAAAGCACTCCCACCACTCCTAGCACAATTATCCAGGTGTTACCTGAAGGTTCTTTAAAAATAAAAATTCCAAAAAGTTTAACAGAAGTGCTTTATATTACAAATTAATGTTCACTATTGTTCAATAACTATATCAAAGCAATGCTTTTTCTTATTTATAATCTAAAAGCTATGATTTAGGGAGAAAGAAACATTAAAAGGAAAGTGAGACAAAGACAACAATGTTCAAGTCACTTGACTCATACTGTAAGACTTTAAAGTGATACTTTACTACATGTGAATAGCCAAAAGCACATTATTTTACTTAACTGTGCTGACAAAGAATTCCTTTTGTGCTTATGTGATATGATTTGATGTCTTCTTAACACTAGTCCTATTTAAAACCAATCAACTGCCCCAGTATATTAAACACTGTCTCCAGGCACGATGCTCAGTGCCATTAATGGCTCTGCTGATTTCCAGTAGAGCAGCTCTGTAAATGTTATCCAGCCTGGACCATAGATTCCATCACTTCCGTTGCAAAATCTTTACAACTTTAATCTAAAACATTTCCCAGCTGCTTAGTGCAACCATGCAATCCAGGTGGACACAAGAAATCCCTAGGTGGGTGGCAACAATGGATTCCACAATTGCCCATCTAGCACAAACCTCTGCGTGGCACCAAACTGTCAGAAGAGCTGAACGGTTCTTCTGCTTCAGGCTACCTTTCCACTGCTGTGTCTAGTCCACAGAATTTGAAAAATTCTACACTCCTCTGGAAACAGTTAAAAAATGAGAAGTGCCAAACCAGAGCATTTAACCTAGTCATTGCCTTTAGTTTGGCTCTGTATCCACATTTTGTCAGTTCCTTTGGTAGAGCAGCTTTAAGCTGCAAACTTTCCTTACACAGGAGAGACCCTCTTAAATGATTGTAAATTCATCTTTCTTTTCCCCTTAAAAGCCTTCTTTCCAGTGACACTTGGAAATCCTTCCGATGCTTGAGCAGCTGCTGTACCATGACTACTCTGCAACAAAGTGACCTAGCTGGTTCCCTTCCTCCCGCTATCTATCCGCTTATCTGCTCTCTGCCTGTGCTGCCACAAAGGTGCCAATCTCTATGGTAAGTGTCTTCTCTGCACTGTATAATGTATTTCTGGTCCAAGGGCAGGAAGATTCTGTGAGCAGCACAGTAATTTCGCCACTGAGAGGGGATTTGTATCACCTACAGCTATTCCAAGATCCATCTATAGACAGTAGCTAGAAAAAGGCATTTGTAGGGGATGACTCTGATCATATTTGGACTGTTTCCAGTAAACATACAGGGAGACTGATGGACTTGTGCATGTAACTTAGGAGACACAGTTAAATGTGTGACTCCTTGGAGGTGTTCAATGCTCTCTACTTCAGAAGCACAATATTAGGTTTACAGGATAAGGATGATCATGTTGGAATTTGATCTGTAGGGAATTATGTTTGGCTGACTTAACTGTTTTCTTTAATCTAACTCCCCTCCTTCAGGTTGTGTATAGCCACTGCCACTTAAAACATCAAGTTTTCAGAATGAAACTAAGCTATCATGGGGGAGGGGGAAGAAAGGAAGACAAAAAGATGCAGCTATTATCACTTATTCTAGCCCCTTTTCTCTTATGCTGCCACTATTTTTCATGTCCTAGCTTGTTTCAAATTCTCTTCTTTCTTAAAAAACACCAACGAGGTACCCTATATTAGTTCTCAGTCTTTTAGGTGATTGTATTTAACTGTGTAAAAGTAAAGCAGCCTGTGTGCTACTGTTGTATGTGCTACTGACAATGAAAAAGCTGTGACTAAGACTTCACAGCTGGAAATTTACTACAGTCCATAAAAACACAGGCATGCAATTAAACATATATATACTCAGGCCTAAAAGAGGCCCACAGTGTAGAATTAAAGTTTTGAAAATAACAACTGTGTGTTCTCTTCAACAAGGTTTCTTCTGCAGCCGAACTTATACCACATCTTCGGGTTTCCCATCATCTCTCTGCCACCTTTAAAGCCATATTTGCTGTGAGCAGAACACTTAGGACAGGATTGTGAGAGTCTCCCTGTTCCCTCAGCTCTGAGGGCAGTTGGTGGCAACTGAAGGCAGCCACCGATTTTGAGACCTTGGTCACAAAAAACTGCTGATTGAAAAAAAAAAGGAATTTCTAGTCTTTAAATAAAAACATCTTAAGTAACCTTTTTTTGCCTGGGACAACAATAATAAAATATCTCTTCTACCCAACTGTACCAATTATACAAGACGATTTTCCTCAATATTTTACAGATTTCCAGTTGACTCTTTGGCTGTGCATTACCCTACCTGGTCCTCATCCTCTGAAACGAAAGGAGTGGCAACTTACCAACTTGCAAAGTTCTCACAATAAGTTTTGTGTAGCGAGGTGTTGAAATATTACACAAATATTCTCCACTGTCAGCTGCAGTAAGATCACGCAGGATCAGTGAAAAGTCACTTGTGTTTATCTGGGCTCAAGGCTGGTAAGAGTGGGATGAACCATTGAAGGAGGCCACGACTGAAGTCACTGAATCTCTGTTTAATTTCCAAACAACACAGACACCTTCAGTGTTTGCAGTGTTATTGCTGTATTCACAAGGAATTACGGTGTTACTTCCTTCTGTATTAGACAGTTGGTCTGAAACAGATAATTAAAGAACTCTCTGCAGGTTATTTTGAAAATACTGTGAAGGTTATTTAGACATTTTCTGATTTTTTTTATGAGGTCTGATACTACTACGGACAAATATAAAAACATATTTCACTACTTTGATATCATATTCAAACATCACAGTATGTTTCTAGATGCATCTGAAGATTTTAAAAACAAACCTATCTTACACTAAAAAAGAAAAATCTAATTGGTATTGGCAATACTCAAAAAATTCTTTCTTTTTCATTTGACTATTTCTCCTCTAATTGGGGGGCTCATTAATAGAAGTGATTCATTCTAGTCTTAGTTACTATGTAAAGTAGCATGAAATCCCATATGCTGGGAGCAGAGAGAAAATGCAACTAAATAAGATATCTGCACATTTAAAGCAAAAGGATAAAACTCTTACAACATAATTTAATAAAAGAATAAAAAGATTGTGTTTAGCTAGAAATAGCTTTCAGCTACAGCAGACTTAAGTACTTTACTTGTCTATGTTGAACATTTAACAGTTAATGAATAGCTTTAAAAAAAAAACAAGAAGGGGAAGGAAAAGACAGGTAAGTGGAAGGAATATCTTATTATTTTATAGTTTAGGTAAGACAAACTAGCATCATAGCACAACTATCAATTTAACAGCAAGGATTTTCTGCCAAGGAAGGAAAACCAGAGGAGGCTGTAGTGGCTGGCAGTCAGCTGGAGAGGAAGCTAATACATTATTTTGACATGGTATAACCACTCTTGGTTTCTGTGTGTAGGGCTGAATGAACAGAGGTGTAGGGCAGAAAATCATGAAGACAAAACAAAACTGTATCCCACACTGCTAGTACAGAAGGAAAAGTAAAGCAGCTTGCTTTCAATACGTTTTACTGAGGGGATAGATGGATGCAGGGAAATTCAAATAAAAGAGTAACCAAACGCAGCTTTTTCTCTTGCAGATCCGAGGCATAGATTAACAGAACAGACACTTA
The DNA here is from genome assembly GCA_013396775.1 of Cephalopterus ornatus. NCBI lineage: Eukaryota > Metazoa > Chordata > Aves > Passeriformes > Cotingidae > Cephalopterus > Cephalopterus ornatus. The sequence goes on from VZRE01011750.1 coordinate 410,594, forward strand.
CAGTGCAATTGTAAGCTACTATGATGCCATACTTGAAACCCTCTATATTGTAAGCTATTCCATGTGTACTAAAAACTGCGCTCTTGTTCTGAAGCACATGCAGCGGATTAGGAACTGAGAGCACCTGGGTACATGTGAGGGGGAAATCAGGGTGATGGAAGCAGCCATGCACATCTCACAGGGGAACTGCTCTTGTATTGCTCTTCATCCAATTAAAAATATTTCCTAAGATACAGGAGAGGTTGAAAAGTACCAGTTATTTACTCAAACCGAATTTCCAACAAAATTCAGGAGGAGGACAAAACAGAGAGTTGAAATTTCGTAGTCCTGATTTTCCTTAACTAACAAAATGAGCTGCTGTTTGCTAAAATGCAGACAGTGTTTGCTGCTCTCCATTCCCATGCAGCCCAGCACTCAAACTGGCACCTAAGAATGCATGTACAGTGGAAGGATCAAACAGCACTGATAAAAGTCTGGCAAAAGATGGGAAATGGACTGAATAAGGACCAGACACACCTAGAGTGGCAGGTAAACTTTCATATAACCCACATATTCTCTAAGGTTTCCATGTATTTTGTCCAAGTTCATTCTTTCCTTAATAGAGTGTAAAGTTTATTTATTAGGTACCTCTTAAAATGTGAAACTGATATGGAAGAAATATTCAGAGTAAAAGTAACTTAGAGAAGGGTGAGCTAGCCCATCTCATTTCTACTTCTTGGATTTAAATTGTAATGCTGCCTTGTAATCCTAACAGCTGAGTTTCAAAGAGAAAGGTATATATCCTTTTGCACTATCCCATATCCATGTTGCCCCACTGCAGAAATACCATCTTCAGTTTGGCTCTGAAGCCAGCTTCAGAGTAAGCCAGTGACATTTAGTAATGATAAAGGAAGAGACTTCCATTCATTCCTACCTTGCATCTTCCATTCAGCAGTCCAGTTTAAACGATGGACATGAATATGACAGTAGTAAGGATCTGCTGTTGTGTTTATAATGTTCTGGTCACTTCTAAGAGAAAAGAGAACTCCATCCCTGGTTTCCTCACGATCTATTTCTTGGATGGATATATTGCCTTGTACCCAAGATATATTTGGTGCTGGATAAGTGAGGAAGGCATAGCACTTCAGTTTCCTTTCTGTGTCCATCTTTTGGTATTCCAGTGCATAATAAGAAGAAACTGTAGATGAAAAATTAAAAAAAAAAAACCTTACTACTTTCAAAATAGTTTTTACCTTGAAGTGAAAACTTCAAAAGTGAACCCTTTTGAAATAACATTGGGGAGAATAATTAGAACAACACTTAATGTGTGTTTGATTTCAGAAGAAAGCATAGCGACTTACTGTCAATGCCAGGGTCTGTACTGTTCTGAGAAGCCACATAGTGTACACCACTTGATAACCCCTTGGAAATCACTGTGCAGCAGGTTATGACAAGTGCTGCACTGTAATTTTTCAACTCATATTACAGTGTTTCACCAGAGAAAACAAATTGCTTCATAACACCATCAGGCCCAAAATGTGCTCTATTGGGTTGGAGGATTTTGATTCCATGTGAGAAATAACATGAGAAAATCATCCCATTTCCACAGGCGCAATCCAAGCATTTTTGATGTCTTACTGACCTTTCACATGTAGCGTGACGTTCCTGTTTGTAGGATTTCACGTTGTTCCCGCATAGCATTCGTAAGTGCCTTCATCAGTCACAGTCAGGTTCCAAATTCTCAAGGAGGCGTTTCCACTGGGGATGTTCTCATGGAAGAGCTGTGTTCTGTTAATGTATTCTGAGCTATCTGCCATCTGATCCTTCTGGTGGTAGTAGGAGTGCACAGGTTTTCCCCCTTTGTGCCAGTGAATTACAACATCATTCCCAGGTGGGAAAGAACAAGGGAGGATACAATCCTTGGAAAACAGCCCTGTAACTTCTTCCTGGTCTGTAAAACCTAAAGCCCATAAGTACATATGAGTACGTTTAATCCAGTCTACAGGTATATTTCTGCCCTTCCTTATCCCTGACAAAAAAAAATACTCTTGCAGGCAGCACATTCCCACCCAGTGTGCCAATGTCTCTTTCATGGCTTTTCTGTTGCACGAGTCCCTTGGGACAGCAAGGGTCTTCATTCAGTTTAATCAATATTCAAAAACAGAGCTCTGGTCTTTAAACTTACAGTCAGTTTAGGCAGAAATCCTGAGTGAGCACCTACATGTTCCAATCAGCAGGACTGCCACCTTACCACCTGAGCTTCAAATGTGTTTCCACACCTTTTCCACCTTGAACTTCAAACCCTTCTGAGCTGCAGCTTGCTGCTTCCTCATACCTTCACAGTGCCATGGTGCAATGACCCATGTCACCAACAACCTTCACATGGTGCCAAGCAGCTGCACCATCACAGGGAAAAAGGATGTGATGGTGTAACTGGCAGGAAGGACAGAACTTATTGAAACTGCTTTGCCACCACAGACAGGGAGCTCTGTCCCAGCCCCTAGAGATAACTCACATGGGCATTCCTCACACATTCCTCGATTCTTTACCATTAATAAACAGTCTTTAACTTAATTAATGCTGCCTATTACAATAAGGAATAATTGTTGTCTTCAATATTTTTCAGCTAAAACCTACCCCAAAGTGTAGCACTGACGTAAAACAAACAGATGATAAGAGTTGGTATGTTCTGTCCCTTCATGTCTTCACTGGTTCGTAGTAGACTCATGTCAAACCGGCAACATAAAAGAAGGGGAGAAAACCTGTTAAAAGGCAGGTAAAAGACACACCATAATGATATAATTTCCCTTATACAGCTTATTAGGAACTGTAGACCTTTGTACCATGTTTTTTGTTTCCAAAAGTCTTGGCTCAGATTTTTGGCCTTATGATCCTATGCATTTCATAATGGCTGAGGCCCTTTCATTACCTTGCAGATTGATACTTTATTTGTAATAAATAGAAAGTGTTTACTCTCAGTGTTCTTGCAGTGCTAGGGAATATTAATCGTCATCATTCCTGAACAGAACACCAAGGAAAAATGGTCAAGTACAATTTGCAAAAGGATGTAATATGCCCCTTGTGAAGTGTGATTTTTGTTTTTTACTTCTTAAAATATATTTCTGATTACTACAACATTTGATTTTCTTGGGTGGGAAACTTGATTGTATTTGCAAATATTGCAGATATAGAGAACTTTTCACACTTTACTTTTCACCAGATCAAAAGAGCATCAGCTGAACTTTCAAAAATGTGTGTATAGAAGTCTAGGGTAGGAATGCAAAGGAGGAAGAGAGTCTCTCATCATGTCTTCCAGTTTGTCAGTTAAATTGCAATTTACTGAAGGCTCTCATGCATAGTAGAAAAAGAATAATCTTATTGTAACTGATAAACTGCACTCTTCCTCCATTCAGGCATAACATCCTAAAACAAAAAAAATTTCACCACAGTGGAGAAATTACCTCATGAATCAAATAGCTTGAAAAGAGTTTAAAGAGTTTTCCGTAGTTCTTTTCTTTTCCTCAAAAGACATTCCTAACTTACACAGGGCACAGGTTTAGCCAGGCTTGCTAGCCAGTTCTTTGAATACTAATGAATGATTTTGACTGGTGTGTGCGACTGTATTTGTGGTGAATGTAAATCTTACATCCTAGTGATTTTTGCATGTTATTTCTTTTGTAAAGCTAGCATGATTGTTTTATGTATTCTCACTATTCATTTGGAGAAAAAAACAAAACCAAAGAGGCACCAAGATAATAAATCTGAGACAGAGGTGATGCAAGAGTAAAACAAACATTTATGATATCTAACTTTACTCCATGTCAGCAACAACTGCCAGTATCCACCTTCTTTTCTCTTTCCATTTGCAAGTGGTGTACATCATGTTTCATTGGATACTTTACTCACTTGCCCACCACCTCCAGCTTGTGATTGATACAACATATTGTGCTTGATGTTTGAATTTCAAAAACTGCAATCAATGCTATATTTCCCTTGGTGAGAGATGTGCCACATTTAATAGACGGTCACATTTAATTGGCAGTGATGCTTTCAGAGTAACATTGTTCCAACAGTACCTCTGTAATGCCTTTGGGGGCTGCATGGGCAGCGCACACTGCCTCCCATCTTCTACCTGTACTCAATAACCCTGCTCTGAAATAGAAAACTACAACTAGTCAGCTGAAAATTTTCATGTTCAGCACAAATCCGAGCTTTGGATTTTCCTACTGCACTATGTTGAGAAAAATGTTTGTCGGTCTGTAGAAAAACCTGAGGAGTGTAGGCTCTGGCCAGTCTTTTCAGCCAGTCTGGGGTCTTACAGGCATAAAGTGTGTGTATGATAATAGTTAGAGCCACACTACGAAATACTCTACAAATGTGCTTTTCCTGTTTGTTACAGGAAACAAATAGTACACCAAGAAATCATGCCCTAAGGCTTTGCAGTGAAATATGAAATTATGTATACAGACAGTGTACAACTAGAATTAAGATCGCTGTAGTCATGTTAGTTACTGATGCTCTAGTTTTCAGGAGAATTATTTCATACAGAATCACCACAGGCTCAAATGGTGAGCAGCTCAGCCAGGGCTTCTGATAGCAAGCCAAGGTGCTAAAATGCATCTCCCAAGACATATTGAACAGCTCAAATAGTGGTAGGGCCACTAGGTCATTTGCTTTGGCCACTACAGGGGTAGAACACATGCTTTCCTAAAAACCAAACCACGTATCCTAAATCTTTCCTCCTCTTTGAACTCTCATTCAATCTGAAACCCGATAAGACCACTCCTCTAGCAAAGAACAATCAGTTCAGTGAACTTTACTCTGTAATCCACTTTGAGAGCAGATATATCAAAATATTCTTCTAACCCTGTCAAACAAAAGTTACTTATTTCTTAGTAAAAGTGATTCTGATTAATTCCTTTTCAAGGTAACTAAACAACACCACATTTCAAGCACGCACACTTGAGGATTGGAAATACCAGAGGATTTCAATTTTTACCAACAAGCAAACAAGAAAAACACACATGTAAAGTTCTAAAAAACACATGTCATACCTAGCTACATTAGCTTTCCACAATTTCCTCACTGAATCTTCAGAGGCATTTTCTGTAGTAGAAAAGAGAATCAATTCTCTATCTCTCTCCAATGAAACCCTTACAACTTAAATATTGACTTCATACTTCATTTGTTGAGAAATATTCCCAATGGAAGAAGGTTCCCACAATCTAAACATCCAAAACTGTTTTAGGAAGTAGACCAAAAATACTGTGTTTTAGCTCAATACATACATATCATATTCTCACCCTCCCCCACTCCATACACTTATATTATAGAGCTCTCACAAGAATGTCAGGGATTTTTTACCTCTTCTTATTTCACAAGCAGCCAAAAATCAAAGTCATGCAGTTTTTTGCAGGCAGGGTTGGTATATATAAAAAACCAAATATACAGCATTCCCTGCTGATCTTTGCCTCACACGCATGGCAAAGTTCATTCCTTTCCCAGAAAGGAAAGCAGTTGTTCCTCCAATGCAAAGTAAGTTTCTATACATGTGAAGCTGTCATACTTTTTGCCTTCCTTTCTCCCTCTTTGGAATTAAAAGACTTTTTCTCTCAACCATTTCTTTTGCCTGGCTTTGTTGAACAAACCCTTTAATTTTAACTCCTGCAAGCTGTAACTGGGAAGAAATCAGTTCTCATCAGTAATGTGATCCCTACAGCAGTGGTAATGCCACTTGGGAATGTGCTGGAGCATCCAGAGAGCCAGAGCACCGCAGCAGCAGCGAGACCAGCAATTCCCTTACAGTGCCGGAACACTGGCATGAGGACTGAGGTCATCTCTGTGTGGGCACAGGAAAACACAAAGAAAAGACTGAAAACACTCTTCTCAAGAAAGCTGGTAACGTGAAACAAGAAGTAGGTGCCTTGGGTTGCCTGCAGGGTTAGGTGATTAGTTTCTAACAGTATTTCCCTAGTGCTTCTTTTTCTCTGGGCAGTTCAAGCCCCGCATGTGCTACCTGGTTTCCAAGAGAAGAAACTGACAGAACGACTCAAGTATTTTCGGAAAAGGGGCTTACAAAAACCCCAAACGAAATGCAGGAAGAAGCTGGAAGAAGAGGTGTCCCTCTTCAAAGGCCTTGTTAGTGTCACCAGCACACAAGTGAGGCGTGTCTCCTACATTCAGTGAGTTACAGACTCATTTAAGTTGAAAAAGACCTCTGAGATCATCAAGTCCAAACTTTGATTGGTCACCACCCAGTCAGTAAGGGGCTGCAACCAGCCGTTTCTTGAACACCTCCAGCGATGGTGACTCCACCACCTCCCTGGGCAACCCGTTCCAATGCCTGACAACACTTTCTGTGAATTCCTCCTTCATGTCCAACCTAAACCCCCTCTGGTGCAGCTTGAGGCTGTGCCCTCTTGTGCTGTCACTAGTTGCCTGGGAGAAGTCACTGACCCCCACCTGGCTGCAACCTCTTTTCAGGGAGCTGTGCAGAGTGATGAGGTCTCCCTGAGCCTTCTCTTCTCCAGGCTAAGCCCCCTCAGCTCCTCCAGCCGCTTCTCAGTGGACTTGTGCTCCAGACCCTTCCCCAGCTCTGCCGCCCTTCTCCGGGCACACTCCAGCACGTCAGTGTCCTTCCTGAACTGAGGGGTCCAGAACCGGGCACAGCACGAGTGGCATCCAAAGCACATTCCCGGGAGCCCCAGCTTTCCCAGCCGCTCCCTCCCTCACCGCCCCGCGGCACTTTCAGCTGGACACCGCAGCTGATCTCCCGCTACAGCTCCTTAGCGCCCAAGACTTACTCTTCCACACACCCAGCTGCAGAGAGTACCGCGCCTCAGGCGACGAAATACCGCCCACCCACGTGGAGCAGTCGAGAAACTTTGAAGCACCGGTGGAACGGGACGGCCGAACGGCCACACCTTCTCCATACAGCATTGAGGCGGGCGCGGGCGCGGTCACTGTCACGGGGGGTGGGGCCACGTCACGCCGCTTCCCCGTGGTAACGGGCCGCCGAGATGGCGGAGGAGGCCGGGCCGGGTCGGCGCGGGGATCGGGATCGGGATCGGGATCGGGATCGGGATCGGTCGGCGGACGAGGGGCCGGCCGAGCGCGGCCCCGGCGCGGCCTTTCACATGTTCGTGCTCATGGAGGACCTGCTGGACAAGCTGAAGCTGCTGAGCTACGAGGAGGAGGCGCTGAGGCGCCACAACATGCGGCCGCTCTCCAGGTGCTCCTTGGCCCGCGCCGCCTCCTGCGGGCGCTGGCGCGGCAGCGGGCGGGGGTCGGCGGGGGAGGAATCCCAGCGGGCGGTCAGAGCCCAGGGAAGGGAGAAGGGGAGGTCCCGGCTGGCAGGTCCA